>CATOAP020000089.1:0-172777 GCA_951394115.2 Drosophila phalerata
GATCTCGAGAAGTTAATGAAGTTTCACGACGGATCTGACGTCACAAAGGCTCTTGGACTAGCGTGGGACACAAGCTCTGATAACCTACTGTTTAACTTTGCGAATATCATGCTGGACGTCCGGGGATCCAAAAGAAGCATTCTATCGGCCATCGCCAAGTTCTACGACCCCCTAGGATTGATCGCACCTATCATCACCAAAATGAAAATATTTCTACAAGCATTATGGAAGGAGAAATTGGATTGGGATGAGAGTTTGCCGCAGGGGCTCCATTCTGCCTGGATCGAGCTCACTTCACAAATATCGTTCGTATGCAGCCTCAAGTTTCCGAGATATGTGATGCTTCCCGCAGCTAAATGGCAAATTCACGCTTTTTGCGATGCAAGCATGGTCGCGTATGGCGCTTGTGTCTACATTCGCTCTGAGGTGCATGGACACGTCACGTCCAGATTGTTATGCTCAAAGTCCAGAGTGGCTCCTCTAAAAACGCTCACCATTCCCAAGCTTGAGCTCTCCGCAGCGTTTTTGTTGTCAGAAATCATCGATAATATAGCAAAAAGTGTGCAGTTTGAATGCACCTATCATTGTTGGTCCGACTCCACCGTAGCGCTGGCTTGGATACGCGAAGCACCATCCAATTTCAACGTTTTTGTCTCCAACAGGGTTTCTCAGATCCAAGAGCGTACGAAGGGCATGATTTGGCATCATGTACCTACGCAGATGAACCCGGCTGATATCCTGTCTCGAGGATGCACACCTCTAGAGCTGCTTAATTCCAATCTCTGGGCTCAAGGTCCTGAATTCTTGCGACTCAGCAGCATGGAATGGCCTCAAGCAGTTGCATACCCGGTGAATCTACCTGAACGGCGACACAAGGTGTTAATTTCATCAGTTCAAATCGATTTGTCCACACACTGCAAATTCCAGAACTCGTTTGGAAAACTGCAGCGTGTATTTGCATATGTCGATCGATTCCTAAGCCTGATTCCTAAGCTGACCATCGAGGATGTAAAGCGAGGAACGCATCTGCTCATCAAGAGCATACAATTGGTTCATTTTGCGGAGGACTACAGAGCCTTGCGAGCCGACAAGCAACTTTCTACAAAAAGCGAGCTTCGGTCCCTGTTGCCTATATTGGACCCTTTTGGATTGATGCGTGTTGGAGGTCGTCTTCAAAACTCGGATCTGGACTATGAGGCAAAGCATCCGCTTTTGTTGCCAAAGCGCCATCCCGTCACTATTGCGATAATAGTATTATACCACCGAAAATTTCTCCACGCCGGTTCGCAGAGCTTGCTTGCTGCCTTGCGGCAAAGATTCTGGCCCATCGGAGGATTGAAGGCGATCGCGGCCGTCATCAGCAAGTGCGTGCAATGCGCGCGATTGCGACCAAAGCTACGAGAGCACATCATGGCACCTTTACCTGCAGAGCGAGTGCAGCCAAGCCCCACTTTCTACGTGACTGGTGTTGACTCCTGTGGACCCTTCTATTACAAGTCCGAGGTCAGGAACAGGCCACCAGTCAAATGCTACATCTGCGTATTTGTCTGCTTTACGACCAAGGCAGCCCATTTGGAGTTGGTCGAGGATTTATCTACACCATCCTTCATCGCTGCTCTCAAGCGTTTCGTCAGCTTAAGGGGCAAGCCATATGCCGTGTGGTCTGACAATGCTACACATACATTCATAGGTATATGTATATTATCATATATGTATAACTTTGTAATATTGTAAAACTTATTGTAACTCTAATTGAAACACTTTTTTAATGGTGTATTACAAATAAAATGATTAGATCGTACGAAAAAAAGAAAAAAAACAATGTTTCGAGGAGATACTGTTTTGCATCCCCTGTTTGGCCGATTTGCTTATTTGTAAATTATATTAGCAAAAAAGACGCGGTTCCAATTGCACTTGTTTTATTTGCAGAGTCAGAACATAGAAGAGATGAGATTTTGTAACAAGATCAAAATGAACAATGAAATCGATTACGATATTTACAGGTTATCGATGTTTGCGATATTTACAGAATGGTATGCTGATGCAAATAATAATGATGGCAAATAAATATAGTACAATAAATATAGTACAACTTAAATTCTATTTTATTATTACAAATGCGTGTTCTGCTGCGAGCATTCTCCCCCCGTTGGGAGCCGAAGGCTGTCAACCGATGTGGTCTCGACGGGCAGAACAGCAATCTTAGTTACGGCTTTTCTGACCAGGCCGTTGGCCGTGCGTACGATGGCTACTCGCACCACTCCGTCCTCTCCTGGGATTGTGCTCTCGACTCGCCCGAGGGGCCATGTCTCCAGCCTGCAGGTTTGGGTGCGACGAACGCCATTTGCCTCGCTCTTGCAGCAATTCGCATTGCTGACAGTTTGCCATCTCTTCAAAAGACGAGACTTGGCTGGGTCGTTTCTGGCGGTTGTTCTCATCGATCACGCAGCAACTATCGACTTCCCAAAAACGCTTAACGATATCAGCTAATGGTTCTTCAACACCGATAGACTCTGACAAAGGGTGCAGAGCAGCTAACGATGAGTGTCTGCGTGATCGATGAGAACAACCGCCAGAAACGACCCAGCCAAGTCTCGTCTTTTGAAGAGATGGCAAACTGTCAGCAATGCGAATTTGACCAACGCATATGAGGTCAAAGAACAACCCGGCACCAAGCAAATTGTCGATGCGCTGAGATTTAAAGAATGAAGGATTAGCCAGCTTTATGTTTTGCGGAATGTTCCATCCATCGATGTTTAAACTGAAATGCGGCTGATAATCAGTTATCGTTCGAGTGACAACCGCAGCAAAAGATGCTTTATAAGAGTTATCATACGACTGCGCTGTAATGTAAACCGATTGGTCGAGCGACAGCGAGGATTCTCCAATTCCTGAGATCGAGATGTTAGATCTCTCTGGTTTCAGCTGCAACTGTTTGGCAAATCGTGTCGTGATGAAGTTGAGCTGAGAAGCAGAGTCCAGCAAAGCGCGACATGGTAGGAAGACTCCAGAGCGACTCCTTGCGTATACAATCGCAGTGGGGAGCAACACATAATCCACGAGCTTATTATTCAGGGCTTCAGGTGGAGAATCGGAAGAGGTGGAGATGAGCGTTGAAGAGCTTGTTGGTTGCGAGATTATTGCAGGTTGTGGATGTGGCGCAGACGGTAAATTGCTAGGAGGTTGGTTTGCATTCATGTGCAGCAGCGAGTGGTGCTTATACTGGCAATGTTTACAATGCCCCGATCTACATTGCTGCAATCCATGACCTTTGCGAAGACAATTTAGGCAAAGGTGCATGCGCTTTGCTTCCTTATGGCGCAATTGAGGCGTTAAGTTTAGAAACTTCTCGCACTTTGACAGAAAATGATCTTTCGCATCGCAAAATGGGCATGACGAATGATTTTGATTGGATGACGCAATGAGAGAATTTTGCTTTTGCTTAGATGAGTGCTTGCTCACCTGCTGACTGGGATTCTTGCTGGCAGCTATTTCCAGTTTTTCCAAATGGCAGCAACTTTCTTCCAGGAATGCTGACATGTCCGACCACTTGGGCAATTTATCCGATGGCAAGAATTCCTCCCACTTCTCCCGCGATGTCTGGTCAAGCCTGAGAGTGATGACGTGGATAAGCAATCCATCTAGAAGCTCCGACGTGCTTGCCATGGTGTCAAGTGATTGAAGATGTGAGTGGATCTCGTCAGTTAGAACACGCAGTCCACTCGCCGATCCTTTTTCGACACCTGATAGCCCGAATATAGCCCTTATGTGTGCCTGAAAATGCATCAACTTTTTATCAAAACGTTTTAGAAGCGCTCCTAATGCCTTATCATAGTTGGCATCAGTGAGTTCCAAAGATTTTATTGTATTCAGTGCGGCACCCTCCAAACACGCACGCAGGTGCTGAAATTTTTCAAGCTTACTCAGATCCTCATCGTTTCCGACCACTGTGCGAAACATAGCGTAGAAGTTGGGCCAATCTTCATAGCAGCCACTGAACTTTGGCAAATATAGTTCTGGCAATCGTGATTTACGTGTATGTGAATGAGATGCGCTGAAGTGATGATCTGCTACTGCTGTGGAGTTTGCACACTCAGTGTGGGATTTTCCGAAGACATCTAGTTTCCTTGAAAGTTTTGATTTGGCATCCCAGTACAGCTGAGCGAAGTCCGATCTTGCATCGCCAGTAAGCTCAAGCAAATCCAATTTCTCAAGACTGGATTGGGAACTTTCAAATTCAGCCTTCATTCCTTCAACCGTCTCCAAACGGACAAGTAAATCAGTTTCATCGAAGGTATTTAGCTCCTCCGTCAGAAATGTATTTAGTGCAGCCAGTTGCCGTTTAACTCCTGCTGTCTTGGCTTTAAAAAAGTCAAGATCGCTGGGAATTAAAGGAGCTCGGCCGTTCGCAGGTACTTCAATTGCTGTGTCGTTCATTATTGCGATCGTTCACTGTAGAATATTTGCGCGCCAAAATGAAAAGTTTTCGCGCCAAAATGTTGAACTGCACTTGAACTCGCAAGAGGTTAACACGAAAGCGAATGGAAGAAGCAAATAGACCGATTACCGCTGCACAAGACATGCAATGTGTGTGTGTTTGTGTGTGTGTGTGTGTTGAGGCTGGTTTTACCAAAATTGTGTTTTAGCACTTATTTGCGCTGAAACAGCCTGGATATAATATAGCAGCGGCTATATAATATCGCGTGATGAGATTATTGCGACGATTCGCAAAATCTGCAAGAACGTAAACCGCACTCAACTTTGCCTTGTATGTGTGTGTATAGCTGCAACCAAAATTGCAAGCCACACGACCGAAACTTGCGAAACGAAAAATGTCAATATAATTAAATGCGAAAATTACGTGAAAAGTATTAATAAAATCACGTCGGGGTCACCAATGTTTCGAGGAGATACTGTTTTGCATCCCCTGTTTGGCCGATTTGCTTATTTGTAAATTATATTAGCAAAAAAGACGCGGTTCCAATTGCACTTGTTTTATTTGCAGAGTCAGAACATAGAAGAGATGAGATTTTGTAACAAGATCAAAATGAACAATGAAATCGATTACGATATTTACAGGTTATCGATGTTTGCGATATTTACAGAATGGTATGCTGATGCAAATAATAATGATGGCAAATAAATATAGTACAATTGGTTTTTGAGAATGCTTTAACAACTTAAATTCTATTTTATTATTACAAATGCGTTCTGCTGCGAACAATGGTGTTAAGTTTAATCAAATGCGTAGAAAAGGAGTTTTCCCCTATGATTATCTAGATAGTTTTTCTAAACTTACTGAAAGACAACTTCCCTCAAGAGATTTATTTTATAATTCTCTTAACGATGAGGAGTGCAGCATTGAGGACTATGAGTTTGCTCAGCAAGTTTGGCAAAATTTTAATTGTAAAACGTTGTCCGATTACTTAAAACTATATTTAGAAAGTGACGTAATTATACTCGCAGATGTTTTTGAAAACTTTAGGACTATTTGTCATTCAATATATAAATTATATCCCATAAATTATGTCACAGCTCCATCAATTTCATGGGATGCAATGCTTAAGTACACGAAGGTTAAATTAGAATTAATAAGTAATTCAGACATTTATAACTTTCTTAAACTTGCTATTCGGGGAGGGTTAACACAATGCAGTCATCGTATATCTGAGGCAAATAATCCTTATTTGAAAAATTTTGATCCTAGTATAGAACTTAACCCGAATCGTCCTGAGCAACATTTTTTCGAATTTCTTAATGAAAATTTCAGGACTGATAAATTTGAGTTCGCTTAATCCGAAAAACACATTCATTTTGTTCGACCTTGTCAGGATAATCGACAGGACCATTTTTTCGGCTGTTACCATATGGTAACGCTGGGAAGTACAGGGTACAGGTTTTCTTAATGCTACAAAATACAAATGTTTGAGAAAAAGTCTAATAAACACAACTTAATCCAACAGGGGGGCTCTTCCTTGATATATAGGACCAAATTTGGGTCAAATCGGTGCAGTATATTGTACATATAACACAACTGTCATAGGAACAATCGGGGTCAAATTCACCTTAAGTATGAAAAACTTTTTTCTATTCTGAGATATCTCAACCAAACTCTTAGAATATGTGTCTTATATGTTGCTACACATCCTGACCAAATTTGGTTCAAATCGGACCACTATATCATATAGCTGCCATAGGAGCAATCATATTTTATGAACAAAACAGTACCTAAAAGCGAAAAAATGTATGGAAAAAACCTGTACCCTGTACTTCCCAGCGTAACCATATGGTAACGCGAAAATTAAAAGCGTAAATTTACCGAAAGAAAGTGTTTCTTATTTCAATTTTTTTTTACAAATAAAAAGAGCACTCTTTTACCTTTCTAATGATGTGTGCATTGCATATAATTCAGTACTTAAATTAGTTAAGCGGTTTAAATTTACTTGCGACGAATTTCCAAATGCCGATTTTTAGCACTGCAGAATATAATGAGCAACTTAAAGCTCATTTTTCGATCAACTTACTTCAAGAGATTGTTTCAATCAACTTTTTATCAGTCAGGGACAACAATTTACTCTTAGAGTATCTTATAAAAGTTAATCTAACGTTAATATGTTGTCTAAAAATGAAGTTTTAGTAAATGCCTATTGCTTGTTACCATACGGTAACGCTGGGAAGATTCGGGTTAATTATCTGGCTTACATAGATGCAAATAATTTGTATGGTTGGGCCATGAGTCAAACATTACCTATCTCTAATTTTAAATTTATATCTCAAAACGAGATATCCAAGATAAATTTTCCAAAAACTTCGGTTGACGGCGAAATTGGATATATCCTTGAGGTAGACTTAGATTATCCCGAATCTATTCATAATAAACATAACTGTTTACCATTTTGTCCGGAAAATAAAATTCCTCCTGGAGGTAAGCAAATAAAATTAGTAGCAGATTTAACACCTAAAACTAATTATATCATTCATTTAAAACAACTCCAATTATGTTTAGATCAGGGCTTAAAACTAAAAAAGATTAATTACAGACTACCATTCAAAACAAAACTCCCCTGGTTTCAGACAACTGGTTGCAATGAATAATTTTCATAGCATGAACCTTTTTGGGAATGGGTTAGCAGCCATAGAACATACAACCACATCTGTTCATTATGATAAACCCATATATATTGGAGTGACAGTTTTAGAATTATCTAAATGGCTTATGTATGATTATTATTACAAATTTATGCTTGCAAAGTCTCCGTCAACGAAGATTATTTATATGGATACCGATTCATTCATTACATCCTCTAAAGATGATGTTTACAAACTAATTAAAAATAACCCAGAACGATTCGATACTTCCAATTATACCATTGAAAATTCATTTAAAATAATCCCTAAAAACCAAAAAGAACTGGGTTTATTTAAAGATGAAAATGCCGGAAAAATAATGATGGCATTTGCAGGTCTTAAAGCTAAAGCCTATTCTTACAAAGTTGAAAATAATGACAGCTTCCCTGATAGTGAAGTTAAGAAAGTTAAAGGTGTTAAAGGAAGTGTTGTTAAAAAACTTAGCCATTCCGATTACATTGAATTCATTAAAAAACGAAAAACTTACTATGGTGAACAGAGAGTTATTAGGAGTAGAGGTCATGAATTGTATACGGAACTAGTTAATAAAATAAGTCTTAATTATAAAGATGATAAGAGAGGGTCATTACAATATACCTAAGTAATTCATATTAAAATGTTATTGTCATTTATATAAATATAATAGATTATATAAATAGATTATAATATATTAACTTTTATTTGTAATGCTTATTTAATAAGATAATATTATACAACATATGTAAAAGTATATTTTAATAAATGCTATTTTAAATTTATAATCTAAACAAGAGTGGGGTTTTACTGTAACAAATTTTTTATGTCAATCCAGGAATTATGTGAATCATCAAACCCTAGCCACTTTACAAAAACTTTATTCTTCTTTGTATTTATTATTTTTTCTACCAAATAAGCATTTTTATTTTTAACTCTTTGAAGTTCTTCCTCATAAAAGGAGCCTGAAAAATTAATTGCTTTTATTTAATTTATTTAGTGTTCCGAGAAACGAAAGTTTGGTGGCTTTAAAGCGATTGCGAAAAGATCAAAAAAAGAGCAGCGATTCGTGTTCGTTCAATATAATTCGACAACTTCAATGTTCTTAGGCCTAGCTCTAACATATGGTGGCGAAGCGAGGCGAATTCGCTCTCAAAGCGATCAACGAAAGCTTTATTATGCTCTCGCTTCGCCCTAAACCTAAATTACACTAGACTTCATGGTATTTATAATTCAATGCGCTGATCTGCGCCAACACCGGCCCCCATGAAGCGCTGTGGGCTTCATCAAACAGGCAGCCGCGCCAGCTTGTGGATTGGCCTCTTAAACGTCCCTCCATTGGACGTCCTAATGTCGACGACCCGCACGACGCCGTCCTCTCCTCTGTGGACCGCCGTTATTCTGCCGACCAGCCAATTCTGGGGCGGCAGGTTGTCCTCGGCGACGACCACCAGCTCTCCAAGGGCGACGTCTGGCAGGCGGTGATGCCACTTGGTCCGTGCTTGCAGTCCCAGGACATACTCCTTGGACCATCGCCGCCAGAACTGTCGCTTGAGCGACGAGACAGCTCGCCATCGATTTAAGCAGGTCAGGCCCTGCTGGTCCGGGGCCCGCTCTGCTGGCATTGCTGCTAGTGGTCCTCCCACTAGCAGATGGCCCGGAGTTAGTGCCTCGCCGTCGCTGGGGTCGTCGCTGAGTGCTCCTATTGGCCGTGAGTTTAGCACCGCTTCCACTGCCACCAGCGTTCTCTGCAACTCCTCTGCTGTCAGCAATAGGCTGCCTACCGTCCGTAGGAGTAGGTGCTTTGCAGACTTCACACCTGCCTCCCACAGACCCCCGAAGTGCGGAGCTCTTGGCGGTATGAACGCAAATTCGCATCCGCTTCTTGATGCGAATTCGCGAATTGCGTCCGCTTCCTCCTCGATTTGAGTCCGCAACTCCCGAAACTGAGGACTTGCTCCGACGAAGTTCGTCGCGTTGTCGCAATGGACGGTCTGCGGGACTCCTCGACGGCCGACGAACCTTTGAAAAGCCATTAAAAATGTGTTAGTGGATAAGTCGGAAACTAGTTCTAAGTGCACCGCTTTGGAGGCGAAGCAAACAAAAAGTGCGATATACGACTTATACGTAGGCTTTCCACGCATTCGAAAGGTCGTGCTAATTGGGCCACAAAAATCAACACCACATATAGAAAATGGGCGGAGTGCTCGGAGTCGATCTGCTGGTAAATTACCCATTATTTGGGTTAGCAGACGAGGCTTGCATTTAAAGCAAGGGATACAAGATCTCACTGTCTGGCGACAGACCTCTTGAGCATTAACGAGCCAAATTCGCTCACGAAGAATACTCACGAGCGCTCTCGGGCCAGCATGACAATTCGTTAAATGCAGGTATCTAATATAGCTTCTAGCAAATTGCGAGCTTTTAGGGAGTAGCATCGGAAACTTGGCATCATATGAAAGAGGAGCATTTGCAAGTCGTCCCCCCACTCGCATCAACGTAAAGGAGCACCAAGATCCATTATACTCATGTATAAATGGATTGAGACGCTGCAGGCTATGGCACACACGCGTGCCCTTTCGAACCCTTTCTATGTCATCTTTAAACTCAAATTGTTGGATGACTTCAACTATTTTCTCAAAGGCTTCTTTTCTCTCTAATGCCGTAGGAATATTTTCAAATATCTGTCGTTTATTTTTACATATTTTTATAAAACGGAAGACATAAGCGAACACTCTAAGCAGTCTAGCATGCGATGAATACCTATCGATAGTTTCCAAGAGATCCGGTCGGTCTACCATAGCTGTCAGTCCGACAGCTGTTTTACGTACTTCCAAAGTACGCATCTCGTCTGTAATCAGATGCTGGTTAACCGGCCAGGATTCTCTTGATTCCTTCAAAAATGAAGGCCCATCGAACCAAATAGACGATAGCAATTCGTCAACATCGCAGCCTCTCGAAACGATATCTGCTGGGTTCTGCTTTGTCGGTACATGGCGCCATTCAGCGTTTTCTGTCCACTCTTGGATTTCAGCCACACGATTCGACACAAATGTTGCCAAGGACGAAGGATGTGACTTGATCCAATGAAGTGTAACTTCAGAATCAGACCAAAGAACAGTCCGTTCAATTGGTAATCGGATAAGATTTCTGATTCGGTGACAGAGATCTGCGAGAAGGTGAGCCGCGCACAACTCAAGTCTAGGAAGAGTCTTAGTCTTGAGGGGGGCTACTTTGGATTTAGATGTCAACAAGGAGACACGATAACCTTCTGTAGTATTAATGCGTATATATACACATGCGCCAAACGCTCGCATTGATGCGTCGGCAAAGCCATGTATCTCAATCGGTGAAGTTGGCTCTGTAAAGACATATCGTGGTATTTTGATTCTTTGCAACTGAATCAAAGTTGATTTCAATTGCTGCCACGAGTTATCCAAGCTCATAGGAATTGATTCATCCCAATCCAGCCTTTGCAGCCAGAGCTCTTGGAGCAACATCTTTGCCTTGATAATCAGAGGGCTTAACAGGCCGAGCGGATCAAATAACCGCGATGACACCGAGAGAATATTCCGTTTTGTCGATCTAAGACCCATGAATGAATCGTCTATCTTAAATTGAAAGACATCTTCATTTGGCAACCACAGCACGCCTAGTGTTTTGGTTGTGTCAGACTCTGAGATCGTTATCGGCTTAGCTGCATTGGTTGCGGAGAACTCAGGAGCATTCGAAAACCATTTGGTTAACTCGAAACCTGCGCCTAGAAGGATTTGCGCTACTTCAGATTTAATTATCTGAAGGTTCTCTACGCATGCAGCACCAGTTAATAAATCATCAACGTAAAAATCGTGCCTGATAACGTCAGCAGCTTTTGGGTGTGACAACTCAATCATGTCACTTAGCTTTGTTAAACACCGTATTGCCAAAAATGGGGCTGGCGCAGTGCCATACGTTACAGTGTTTAACCTGAAGGACCTCAAAGAATCTGATGGGTTCTTTCGCCACACTATGAGCTGAAAGTTTCGATCTGCTTCATGCATCATGACTTGCCTGTACATCTTTTTGATGTCAGCTGTCAGAGCATACTTGTGTAGGCGAAATCTAAGCAGAGTCGAATACAGCTCCTCTTGAATAGTCGGTCCAACCATCAGAAGATCATTCAATGCAACTTGAGACGAAGTTCGACAAGATGCGTCAAAAACGACGCGTAACTTCGTCGACGTGCTCTGTGGTCTTAGGACACACTGGTGCGGAATGAAATAGTGAGGAGTACTTGGAATTTGAGTGTCTATTTCAGACATATGGCCAAGGGAAACATATTCTTCCATAAATTCCAAGTACATACGCTTTAGCTCAGGATCACGAGACAAGCGTCTTTCGAGCGACATAAAACGACGCTTAGCAACCTCGAAAGAGTTGCCAAGCTGATTTGGATCCGACTTAAATGGTAGTCGTACTTCAAATCGACCTGACGGCAATATTTTTAAATTATCTAGAAAGTGGCTCTCACATAACTGGTGTTCAACTGTTTGAACTTTTTTAAGTGACGGCAATTCTTCTAATGACCAAAACTTCTGCAATGTTGTGTCTATCGAGGTATATGTTTCTTCCTGACAAGTTAGGTTTACTACCTGAACCGTTTTGGGACCTGTCGGCGTATAACGCCCTGAGACAATCCAACCAACCAGAGTTTTTAGCAAAAATGGGCAATTTGGACCTTGTTTAATTTGACCGACAGAGAGAAGTTCAAAGAACGTCTCAGCTCCGATGAGCATGTCGATCTTCTGTGGCTTGTGGAAATATGGATCCGCCAATTGCAGGTTTTCAGGGATTTTCCAACCATTGACATTGACCGTGTGGTCAGGCTGATAACCAGAAATGGTTTTCAAGACCCACAGGTCTAATGAAAACTCACTGCAATTGACTCGCGACTTCACCACTGTGTGTATCTTGCTCTTTACTTGTGTATTGCATTGAGCAATTCCAAGTAAATTGATACTAGCCTCGTCTCGACGCAGTTGCAATCGTTGAGCTAGCTCGTCTGTTACGCAATTAATTTGCGATCCAGAATCAAGCAGAGCCCTGGCTAAAACAAAGTCGCCACTTTTCGTTTTAACACTAACGATTGCTGTAGCTAGGATCACATTATCTGACACATTCGCATGCATGGACGCATGTGAAGTCGATGGATGATCCTGGGCGGAGTCAGAGGGTGATGGTAACGCTCGAGTGTTAGAAACAGCAGAGTATCTATGCAACAGCGTATGGTGCGAACGATTGCATACTCTGCACTTCTTTGCCTTGCATTTGGCAACTGAGTGTCCCTTCCGAAGGCAATTGATACATAATGACGTCGCCTTGGCGAATTCAAATCGCTGCAGCACTGGCTGCGCGGCATATGTGGAACAATTCAATATTGAATGCTCTTCGGAATTACAGAAAACACATTGAGGGGACACCTGATTGTTTCTAACACTGGCCACAGAACAGGAAAACGAACTTCGATTATGGTTTTTAGAAACAGCCTTAGACTCTGTCTTAGAGGATTCGGACGATAATCTCGCTGAAGCTTCATCGGACAGATTCTGGAATCTAAGATTAAGGACTGCTTCGCAATCACTCCACATTGGAATGCTGGCATAATCGAGTTGATCCTTCCATTTTTGTTTGGTCATTGGGTCAACATTTTTCATAACTAGATGAATGAGAATTGCATTGCAAATCTTTTTGTCATCACCTATCGAGAGAAGTGAGCCATATATGGCAGACACAGTGTCGATCATTGAACGTAAAGCTGCAGCAGAAGGCCGCTCAATCTTTGGCAAGTCAAAGAGAGCTGAAATATTCTCATTGAATATTTGACATTCATTGTCATAAACCTTCTTCAAGCTTTCTAGTGCCTTTATATAATTGCCCTCGGTGACTTGAAACGCTTTAATAGTGCCCAAAGCTGCACCAGAGAGACACGATATTAAATAATTGTACTTCTCAATCGGTTCGATCGTCTGATCATTATCAACCAGTTTTGTAAATAGGCCTATAAAATTCTTGAACTCAGAGTATTTCCCACTAAACTTCGGAAGTGTAAGGTGCGGAAGACGTGTGTGTGGAGTTGAAGCAGCGATGACTGCCTTCGGTTTAGGACTGAGCCCCTGTATGACGGACCGTAAACGAGCTTTAGTCGTTATGCAGAGCTCTTCCAGCTCCATCCTATATTCATCGTCCGGATCAAAAACTTCTACTCGAGTTTGGTATCTTAAAGCGTTATCTATATGTGAGGCCAACATTTCTAATCTACATTCTAATTCTGTAGCGTCAAGGGTTAACTTTCCCTGATCAATTTGGTCATGTAAACGAAGTATGCTTTTAACGCACACATGTCGTTTCTTTTTTGCATCATCGTAAGTCTCCTTAGTGTTTGCCATTTCGATAATTAAATTCGATTATCTTTGCAAGATAAAAATAACTCGAATTTATTATTCGATTAAATAATTATAAACTTTAATTAGTATCGAAATTAAATTTATTTAAATTTATTATTCGATAAATTATTTTTAAATTGAACGACAATCGAATTTATTATTCGATTAATTAACTTGAACAAAAAATCGAATTTATTATTCGACTTAATAATTATTATTTTTTATTAATTATTATTATTAATAATTATTAAAAAAAAAAAATAATAATTCATTCCATTAAAATCGAATTTAGGATTGATAGCACTCGCTTGAAATTTAAATTTGACAAGAGAAGCTAGCTTGGCGTATGTATGTGTGTATGTGTGTGCTTAATGCACTTGTATGCAAGCGCTTGGTAAAACAACTGTAATTGCAATTGTAGGCAAGAGAGGGGGGAACAAACGACTGAGCAAAGAGAAATTGAAATAGCAATTAATTTATGCTTATCAATTTAACAATTGCTCAAACACTAAATCGCACATTAATTTGTTATTTAATAACTTTATCTCCAAAGCGGTGGTTAGTTAGTGCATGCAAATTTATATGTAAATGAACAATTATATATGAATATGTATATATATATGTATGTACATATATGCTCAACTACTTTACATATGTGCCAAGAATTGAAAGCGTTGACCTTAATAGCACAACCAATGCAATTTGTGGTTGTTAAACTTTCAATTTTTAGCACAGTACCTGCTGGCGCGGACGTTGTACTTCCGACGCTACTTTCCTTGGCATTTCCAACGGTGTCCAAAAGAACTCCAACGGCGAGAATCCAAGAGCAAGAAAGGCAACAGGCAAGTGCAGCAACAATGATTTGCACGACCGGCGCGAATTGATTTAATTATATTAATTTAAACTTCTTCGCGTCACAAGCCGCACGAATAATTGTTGCACTAGATTATTGTTTTTGCACTTTGCACTTTAAAAAATTCACAAAATTCGCGCTTTGAAAAAATAAAAAAAAATCTACTTTAAAAGTGTCCACCCGGGGGCGCCATGAAAAATTAAATGCTTTTATTTAATTTATTTATTGTTCCGAGAAACGAAAGTTTGGTGGCTTTAAAGCGATTGCGAAAAGATCAAAAAAAGAGCAGCGATTCGTGTTCGTTCAATATAATTCGACAACTTCAATGTTCTTAGGCCTAGCTCTAACATATGGTGGCGAAGCGAGGCGAATTCGCTCTCAAAGCGATCAACGAAAGCTTTATTATGCTCTCGCTTCGCCCTAAACCTAAATTACACTAGACTTCATGGTATTTATAATTCAATGCGCTGATCTGCGCCAACAGAGCCCTTTGTTATTTCATTCTTATAATCTCTTAATAAATATGTTACAGGATAAGTGGATTTTATTTTTATAATTTTGAATATCTCAGTTGTCCAATTTCGTTCATATCCTTTAGCAAAAACTCCCTTATATTTACTAACTCTTACAAAATCACCAACAAAATATTTATGCTTAGGAAAAATTTTAAGCTGGTTATATACAGACTGTAAAATAAATTTTTCATTTTGACGACACACCTCAGAAGGCTTCATTTTAATTGTTCGGTGATATGCATTGTTGTATTTATTTATCAATTGATGTAACTTGTGAACCCATCTGTAATTGCCTTGATAGCTAAACATTTTCCACAAAGATTCTTCAATGTTCTATTAAATCGTTCACAAATTGAAGCCTTTAAGTGTGTGTATGTATGGTAATGGTTAATATTCATTTCATTCATTAGACCGAGAAATTGCTTATTAAAAAATTCTTTTCCTTGATCACTTTGAATATTCTTAGGAGTTTTCTTAGAATTTTTAAATACTTTCCTTAGAGCCTCTACAATATCAGTAACTGACTTGCTTTTTACTGGCTCAGCATAAGAAAATTTAGAGAATGTATC
Organism: Drosophila phalerata; assembly: GCA_951394115.2. Taxonomy (NCBI): domain Eukaryota; kingdom Metazoa; phylum Arthropoda; class Insecta; order Diptera; family Drosophilidae; genus Drosophila; species Drosophila phalerata. The sequence continues at coordinate 15,461 of CATOAP020000089.1, forward strand.
AATTACAGTCAATAAATATCGGTAGCCGTCATTTTGTTTAAAAAATGGAATCATTTCAACTAAATCTATTTGCCATGTATCGTTTATTCCTTTTTGGACATATTTTCGTCTAAGAAAATTTTTTCGTGCCTGCTTGTGAATTTCAGACACAACCTGAAGTTTACTCATTTCAAATATTTTTATTAGGCTCCCTTGACTGCTTAGATAGAACTAACTGATTATACTCATTTACATCTATTTTTATTTCTTTATTCATCTTCTTAGAGATTTCGAAACATAGTCGTGTTAAGTCAATCTCAACGTTGGCGTCATATGAAGTTTTTAAGTCAGTAAGTTGTATGTCATACCTCTGCAATTTAACGCACTTTGGAATAATATGATTGTAATAGATATTATGTATTTGCTTTTGTAATATTGAATTCCAACATAAGAATGTGGTGAAAAAAATACCAAGTCGTAAAAACGACCGCCATGATTCACTATCAAACTCTATTTTGTTTCCATACTGGTTTAACGTTACAATACACTGCTTATCTACTTTTCTATACTTAAAATTACACTGTATTGATTTAAGCAAACGATGATCGATAATTGTATCAGGCATTAAAAACTCATACTGGTCAAGTTTCAGTTGAATATATTCCTTATAGGTTAACAGTTGAATCCATTCGTCTTTATCAAAGCCAATGTAATTGTATTTGTTTTGCTGCATCCATACCATTGGGGTGAATTTTCGTGTTGTTGAAAAACCGCATTTTAATTTTAAATTATGATACACATAATATTCGAATCCAAAAATGATTTCATGATCTTGCGATTTTCTTAAAACCTTTGTCCGTTTTAACTGAAAGGTGTCCATCGTGGTTGACTATCTAACACAAACTAGTTACGTAGAGCCAGCAGTGGTGCTATATAAGGGTAGAAGTCAGAGTTGCTCCACCAGTATTTTATACGAGCTCGAGCTACAATGTTTAAAATCGATAGAAACTCTGCCGTTATATTGGACTTTCAATATGTAATTGGAAATGACAGACAGATCTTTGTGAAGGAGCTGGCATTTATGCAAGCAGGTTATGTTATCCCAAACTTCTTTCACTTTAAGCCGCCCTATCATGCTAAGGAACTGGATCAAGTTATTTTAAATAACCAACACTCTACAAAACGGCATATAAATGGACTGTACTGGTCTGAAGGAGACATTTCGTATTTAAGTCTAAGCGACATATTAACTCCATTGAATAGTTTTGCAGCTGTTATTGTCAGAGGAGAAACTAAGAAACAATTTCTAACTAAATATTTATCCACTAATATAATTGATGTTGAAATTGGACAAAGTTTAACATGTTATCCAAATTACTTTACTAACTGTCGAATACATAAAAAGCAACCTGTTCGATGTGCCCTTAATAATTTATTTAAACTTTTTGTAATCCTCTAAAGTTCAAATTTTGAAATATATGGAAAATAGAAAATCAAACATGTTTACACAATTTAATCATCCATTTACTATGCTTATATGTGGACCATCGGGATCTGGAAAAACAACGTTTCTAGAAAATCTTTTTAAAAATAAAAATGTTTTAATCAATAAAGACATAAGAAGGATCATTTGGTGTTATGCTGAAGAGCATGCAAAACCCAGATTCACAGGACTAGAGTATCATAAAGGTGTTCCAGATGAAATTGAAAATGAACTAAATGAACCCGTTCTGATAGTGTTAGATGATCTTATGATGGGAGCATTTAATAAAAGTGTTTGTGAATTGTTTACAAAAGGTTCTCATCATAGAAACTTATCAGTCATAGTTGTGACACAAAATATATTCCATAAGGCCTCCCATACAAGAGATATTTCTTTAAACACAAAGTACATTGTTGTTTTCAAAAATCCCAGAGACAAGCTGCAGTTTCACTGTTTAGCCCGGCAAATTTATCCAGAAAATCCAAGTGAGTTAATGCGCATATATAAAGAAGTAACGGAACAACCGCATGGTTATTTGCTTATTGATCTCACACAAAGAATACACGATCTCTTACGCTTTCGAACAAATATTTTTAATACTGAATACTCAATCTGTTATTGTGAGGAAAATGGTCTACAAAAAGAGTCTAAAACGACTGATGGCGAACAAACATTTATTATTTGTTCTGAAAAGAGCTAGTTCCAAATTACGGAAAGCTATAATTAGTAATAGTGATGATGAGCTAGTTAAATCATTAATTGAAATTGTTTTAAGTACTTTACAAGGAAATCATCAACTTACGCAAAAACAGCTTATTATATTAAAAAGGTATAAAACTGTATTACGCAAAATCTCGTGTACCATAAAATCAACAAGGAAAGTTCTTATACAGAAAGGTGGATTTCTACCAATTTTACTTTCATCATTATTGGCTGGTGTTTTTGGTAAACTTTTAAGAAATGCATAACTCAACCCATAAATTAATTAAAGTTATTTTAATGCAACCTAATGAATATCACAAACTAATTACAAATAACAGAGGTGAAGAATTGATAAACAGAAAGTTTTTACCCATAATATGTAATAGTAAACTAAGTGATTTCGATAAATGGATAAAAATACGACAAGAACTAAATTATTTCGTTTATAAAAAGAAAAAACGTGGACTATATTCTGACATTAATAAAAACCAAGAAAAGTCAATCATAAATATGAACGCATCAACTCAAACTTATGATGAGAAACCCACTACTTCAAAACAAGAGAAAACTTATGATAATAAACCTTCTACTTCAAAGCAAGTGAAACATTTTGATAATGACTATATCGACACCAATAAAAATGCTAAGCCAGAGAAAATCTTAAACAGTTTCAAAAACACAGACAACGTATTAAGTACTAGTCAGGAAGTTACTCCCCAGATCGATCTAGGATACCGCCCTAAGAGGACTTTCAATGCTATTGATACCCCTAACGATAAAGGTATGAATAACCAACCCTCTAAAAGGAGATATTTCCCGAAAAGAATTAATTTTGTGAAGACAAAAAAATCTAAAAATCGTATTATCAATGCAGAAGTTAATTTAAGAGATCACAATTACATTGTAGGACGGGAAAAACTTCGTCGCTCATCTCGACATGTTGAAAAATTAAGCATACCCGATATTATAAGCACAGAGGAGCTGTATCCTGCTAAAACTTCTCAAAATAACAGGGAAAAAACTAAAAAACATTCAAGTCGAGTGAAACCATATCAAGTTGGAAAAAATAGACTTAATTGGATAACCTTAAGATAAATAATGAGTAATTCAGATTCATTTATTGTTACTCTATTTAGTAATAATTCTTTAAATGTATTTCACGACAATGTACAAAGTGCCTTTACCAACATTGTAAATATCTCTCAAAATCTTGGTGAAAATTGGGAAGTGGGTATATCAGAACTATATTTAAATGATCTCCCATCAACTGAAATACTATTAGTAATGGAGAATCGAAAATCAATACAAAATATGAATAAGGGCTTAATATTTATATATACTGACATAATTAAACCTAGATGTGTAGGTGACAAAAGAACCAGATGCTTACGAATTCTTTTTCATAATGGAGCGGCAAAAATGATGCAATTTAAAAACATCGAGTACTATCGAATTGAGAATTGTGATGTTAGAGACATTTCAATTTTAATAACTGACTCTAAAGGATATAAGGTTCCATTTAAGCCGTCATCAATTCCGATATATGTTACACTTCGCTTTAGAAGGATTTGCAATATACTATAAGTAATGTGTCTTAGCAAAAATTTAATTCATAAAGAAATTAACCGGCATGGAGAAACTTTATCACGAATATTACCTAAGCCAAAGTGGAGGAGGATTGAGTCACATTGGAACACTTTATACAACAACTCGAATAGTACAACAAGGACGAGGAATTGGCAACTTTTTTAGTGGGCTTTTTAAATATTTAAAACCATTATTCTTGAATGGACTCAATGCAGTTAAAAATCAGGCTTTTGAATCAGGAAAAGCGGTTATAAACGACTTAGGACAAAAACCATTAAGGAATATTATCCAAGAACAGAGTAAATTAGCACTCAAAAACCTATCAAATAAAGTGATAGATAAAATGACTCAATCAGGGTCCGGTCGAAGAAATAAAAGGAAACGTGCATCATCAAAGAGTGCTCATTATAAATCTAAGCCTTCAAGAGTGCATACAAAGCTGCAGATTAAAAAACGACGTAAAACAAAGCTATCAAAACAAATAACAGATATATTTACAAAACAAAAATGAGTAGTCATGTTGAATGTATGAAAAGTGAACTGGATTTGTTCGAGCCACATCCCACTCAAAGCAGTATTTTGCGGACCGAAGAAGTATCATACAACCCTATTGCTTCATTGGATGGAGCCAGTTCAATAGAATTTGTATGCTTGGGAAATGGTGAAACATATCGGGATCTTTCTAGTGTATATTTGAGACTACTTGTACAACTAAAAAGGCAGGACAATACCGATTTACCTAATAATTCAGTTAGTGTTGTTAATAACATATTACACTCTATCCTTCGAAGTTCATCTATATATTTAAATAACACATTAGTTTCCCAAAGTGATAATAATTATCACAATCGGTCTTATTTACAAACTATTTTGAATTATGGAAGTGATGCTAGAGAAAACCATTTAGCAACACAAGGATATTACGCAAGCTATGTTCGACAAAATATCGCTGTTGATGGTAGTGAAACTCTTAAAAATCTTTTTCAAAAAAGAAATAAAGTTGAACTTTTTGGAAAAGTACATGGTGATATCTTAAATCAGCCCAAGCTATTAATAAATAATGTAGATTTAAGAATTACTTTCAATATTGAAAAGACTTCATTTTATTTGATGGAATCTGAAAATGAATCAAACCTCAAAATTTTAGAAGCCCAACTGTTTATGAATCATGTAACAGTCAATCCAAGTATTTTGCTAGCTCATCATCGCGTTCTTCAGTCCAAAAATGCTTTATAACCGTATAACAAAGTTGAAGTTAAATCGTTTACTCTGTATCCGGGAAATAATACACTTTCTATAGACAATGCTGTAATTGGCCAATTACCTAACTTTATTGCATTTTGTATGGTCAAAAATAGAGCGTATTCTGGTAATCGAATATTGGATCCATTTAAATTTGAACATTTCAAAATCCAACGTTTTAATCTATTAGTTAACGGTGTCCAAGTACCATCTCAAGCTCTTGAGTTTGATTTTTCAAACCCTGAAAATATTCGAAGTGCTCGTGGATATAATATGCTATTTAGAGCAAATGGTATATAACATTTTGACAGAGGTTTGCAAATTACAAAGGAAATGTTTGACACGAATTACTTTATACTAGCATTTGACTTAACAGCAGATCATTCAAATTCTTCTGTATGCTCAAATTTAGTAAATCAGGGAACGATTCGAATTGAAGGCCGGTTTGCTGAGGCTCTGGACGAGGCTGTTACATGTCTTGTATACTGTGAATACGATTCCATGATTGACATTGATAAACATAGAAATATCCGAATATTACTTTAAAATGAATACCCTACAAATAGAACAAATTCTTTTCAACAATCCAAACACGAAAAAAATATTTAAAGGTGTCTTTGCAGTAGATAAGTTACCTGTTAAAATAAATACACATCCTTCTAAAGTAATTGCAAATACCGATTCATCGGATAAACCTGGAACACACTGGGTAGCATTTTACTTAAAAAATGCTGAAACTGCTGAATTTTTTGATTCATATGGTCAATATCCTAGTAATAATTATTTTATCAATATATTAAAAAGGAACTCAAAAAAGTTTACATTTAACAGACAACAAGTTCAAGGATATTTTTCAAACACCTGTGGTCATTATTGTATTTTGTTTAGTTTGTTTAAAAGCAAGAATAAGACCACCAAGTATTTCTTAAATATTTTTAAGAAAAATGATTATATGTATAATGATAAGATTATTTTAAGATTGTTCAATAAATTTAAGAAATGTAAGAAATAAAACTCAACAAATTAAATATTTGTCAGTGGTTTTTTATTAAAATATAGTTTTTCTTTCAAATTATAATATCGTGTCATAAGTTGTATAGCTTCGGTTTTAAAAGATGAGAGGCGAATACAGCGACAACTTTCGGATCCTGCCGTAGCATCATCACATGACCAGGCACAAGAGCTAAAATGTGATCCAAATCGTGATGTCATCAGTTGTTGCTGACTCAGTTCAAACAAAATAGTCTTTAATTGGTTTAATCGCTCGAGATGTTCATCAAAGATGCTATCTCCAAATTGACTTAGAAACACTTCAATTTGTATGGTTAGCGTTTTGAGTGACAATGTCTTATAATCCAGGTCAAATGTAATGTTTTTATCCAAATATAGTATTATGTTTTTATCCGATTCCCTGTTTTCTTTATGTCTAAAGTACGTCAGGATAAGTCTTAAGGCTTCTATTTTGTAACTTGTGATGAAGCAGCATCGACATGTGTCTGGTCCATCCTCCGCGCTGTCATTAGACCATACACAAGTGATATAATGTTTTCCAAATTTAGACGTAATCATTTGTTGATTTTCCAGCTCAGTCAGAATAGATTTAATATATTTTATTCTCTCTAAATGATCCTCAAAGATTAAGCCTTTGAGCTGAATAACAAACAGTTCGATTTGTTTAATAACCATTTTGTTGGAGAAATCTGGTGACACTGATGTTTATTGTAAATCTTAACCGCTATTTGTATAAAATAGCATTATATACTTTTACATATAAATTGAAAATGAGGTGTGTTATAGCTGTCCTTTTTTATTCCATTAAATATGACATGGGTAATATTGCTCTCCTTTAACTTTTTGTACGGCGTCTTGGAGGGAAAGATTTTAACAAATGCCTTGGGTAGAAAAATCCACAAAGGTTTTCCATCTTTATCAGTCAGGTAAAGAGCAATTTTTTCTCCAAAAATCGTCTTTTTTACCCGACAATCGGTAATAGTATACTCATACCCCTTTGCCAGGCTCTCAGTTTTTGTATATCCTTGTCCACTAATACTTTTAACGTTGTTTATTGTATCCAAAAAAGCCTGTAAGACTTGAAATGTAATAACTCTACCAAGCAATGCATAAAAGAGACAACATACCATTATGTACTTCTCCGATTGGGCTCCTTTATGTTCACAGAGGTTAGTATGTTTTACAACTGAATAAAAAACTCTAAATGCATTCGTCTTTTATGAGAAAAAAAAAACACAGTATGCTAAATGTTAGAATGAAATAGATAACACTGTAAGCGTGGTATCCAACCAGAGAATAGAAATAAAAATTCCTTTTCTAACTTATATGTATTAACGAGCATGTAGATAAAAGTAAATATGTACATCACTTTTTAAGTGATTGATAGAAAGATCTATTATATACATGGATACTTAAGGCTTCCGCTATGATATATATTGTTCAGTTGTTTACTAATGACACTATGGCTGAGTACATTTGCAATCTTTGTAAAAATTTAAAGAAATTTAAAAGTAAATGCGGATTTAAAAAACATATACTTAAACAGCATAACTTTAGCATTGAAAAAAGAAAGTATGCATGTGAACTATGCGCATATACAAAGTTATATATAACTAAATGTGGATTGAAAAAACATGTCCTTTTTAAACATAACTTTAGTTCTAAAAAGTCAAATAAATGTGTAAATAAAAACTAATTCTACTAAAACCATGTGTATACTTATTTTATTTTTTTATTTTTTTTACAATAGTTTATACAGCTCAATTCTAGCTTTTACCTGTTCACACATGTTGTTTTTAGAAGACCCTAAAAATCATTATTGGTTGACCGGTGTATTTACCTATTATGCAGGTGGTGTTCATTTAAGGAAAAGGACTAAGTACTCAAAACACCTAAAAAATTACAGAGGGAATAAAATCACTAGCATGGGATATCAGTTTGACCTATCTTCATCATGTTCATACATGTCTTTTTTATCTGCACAATAACGGATTCCTTTTGATCCTGCACTATGATCTGCTTTATAATGCAAGCGGTAACATGTTCATACATGTTTATACATATCATTCATACTGCCCATCAACTAATGCAGTTTAACTCTTGAACAATGGTATTGTTTAGAAGACTATAGGTAATAAGTTAGGATTAGGATCACCTATTCAAAACGCGACTATGACAGTAACAATAGAAGTCCCTGACATATGATATTAAGGACGAGGGTTCGATCACAGCTATAAGCTTTAAGTAGTTAGTATATAGGCATACAGAGATTTTTTGAGTATTGTCCTAGGGTGTGGGTCTCATAAATAATTACCGCACAAAAGAAACCTGTAATTCAACCCACTCAGAGTCAGTTTAAAATATACACAGAAATCGATCAACAAGGCGATCACAGAAAAAAACAAAAAATATAAAGTTACCTTAGAGAGGTAATAAAAATGCTTTGCTGTTGGTTACAATAGAATACCCGCGGGTCGATCATAAAAAAGGGACAGGTCAGTCAACAGTTAAAATGCGGAAATTCTTTAGGACCTGACTGATCCGGCGGACCTGACAGGCAATAAATATAGGAAAAAAGTTTTCAGGGTCAGAAAGAATTTTGATGCTAGCTGGTTGCTTGCTGTTTTGCTTGCTGGTTGCTTGCTGCCTGGTTATGAGCGCCTGGTAAAAAAATAAAAACGAAAAAATTGCAAGTAGTATAGAAAGGGGCAACCGGGCCATGTAAAATGGTTACAGCGCAACCTAGCAGACTGATTTATTAGTGAAGATCTTCACAATAACTGTGCCCTGATCATAAGTCACTTAGCAGATACACACACACACACACCCGTTTCCAATTTACACCTCCAGAGAGAGGGGGTGGTAAGCACCCTCTGGGGGTGGTAAGCACCCTTTGGGAGGGGGGATCAAAAGCACCTCATGGCGAAGGAAGGTGCTCTCAGGGGGGAGGGGATGAGTTCTCGGGGGAGGGGTTTGCGGTGGTTTTTTTAGGGAAGGGATGAGCTCTTAGGGGGATGGGCGGGACAAACACCCTCATGGGAAGGGGGTAGTGGCCTGGAGAGGGGGAAAGCGATCTAGGGGATTGAAAGAGCCCTCTGGCGGGATAAACCTCTCTCTCATAGGGAGGGCTGGAAGCGCTCTCTGTCCCTTTTTTATGATCGACCCGCGGGTATTCTATTGTAACCAACAGCAAAGCATTTTTATTACCTCTCTAAGGTAACTTTATATTTTTTGTTTTTTTCTGTGATCGCCTTGTTGATCGATTTCTGTGTATATTTTAAACTGACTCTGAGTGGGTTGACTTACAGGTTTCTTTTGTGCGGTAATTATTTATGAGACCCACACCCTAGGACAACACTCAAAAAATCTCTGTATGCCTATATACTAACTACTGGTACTAATTATGTTTATCATTATCCATAATTATATATAAATATAATAAAATAATATATATATAATACTAGAAATAAGTTAATAAATATAAATAGTTATATATACATAATAAACATTATACTGAGATATATAGGTTAATATTTTCCATTATTTGAAAATATCTTAATATATTTCAATATAAACTTAAGTAATCTTTTAATTAATTGGCATTGTTCAACTTTGAAGTTTTATATCTTTGAGTTGCTCATAATCAAAACGAATAAACAGCTGTGAAGCAGCTTTAAGAGCGCACAGCAAGGTCAGCAATTTAAGTGCTCGCGCTAAAGAGAAGCTTTGGCGAGCGCGCAATGTTTACATATGCACAATGTTATATTAAGAGAATAAAAGCTCACTTACAGCATGTTCCCGCGTAGAAAGATCTTTCTCAGCTGGTGAATGTATGTGTGTGTGTGTGTGCGTTAACCTGTGGAATTTAAGCTGAGCTTGCGTGGCCTGTCAAAAGCTCGCTGCTATAGCCATATAAACATATGTTAGAGCTTTCGAGCTCGATGCATAAAATGTAAATATAAACAATGCTATTTTATGTATTTTAAATTATTGCATAAACATAATAATGTCAATTGCAACTTATGCACAATTATGCCATTCAACTTAAATGATTAGATTCTATTTATTGCAGGGGTTATGTATAATCATTGATCTCTTTGTACATTCACATAAACCGCCTTTGCAATCAATATAATCATTGGCCAAAAGTACATACATTTACGATTAACATGTTTAGCAGTACAATATGTAATATGGCTGAAGGCCCAAAAAGCAAAAGATTAACAAAGACACATATACTACACTAAAGACATTCACAAAACATTAGCACATCACACTGCTGACGTCATCCATTGGTTATGTTGGTTATGTTGAGGTGATTGTTCCTCGCGAAGGTGGCCGTTTTCTGCAGGCAATCTTTGCCAGATCTTCGGGCACAACGAATAGACTCCAATTGTCAGCACTTTGTTGGCCGCATCGGCGCTGGATCGTCAAAATAACTCCCACTTATATGTTGGCTGCCATCACCTCGCGAGAACAATTCACACTGATGAACAGCTGTTCTGCGCGGTGGGCTAAAAGCTCATGTAAAAGCTTTTAGATATCTGGTTACATTAACCGAGATATCTGGCTTTATATGTAAGCCTAAGTGCCGGCTCTGATTTTGAAATTAGAATAATATCAAAACCGAAATTAATACTCAATTCTATTTTCACTAACTCATTTTATAATATTTACCTATAAAGAACAGGCACAATTTTTGAAAACTTCTGATTCTATCGGCTTCTTGCTTTTCTTTCTTCGGGTCTTTGGTAATTAAGTTGGCCAGTTTTTGGCTCAAAAGTTGCACTTTAGAAATAGGTAAAAAAACAAGAATTCAAAATCTACAGAAAATAACTACTGAAAAATCATTACTCACGTGATATTTTGTTTTTTTTTTTAATTTTTTGTTTTAATCACTTTGAGTTGTATGCACTTTGTTAATTTTACTATAACTTTTTAATTATAATTTGCGAGTTAAAATCACGCACAACTTGTCAACTTGACGACCACGAGGAGAAAGAACTATGGGGTCAAAATAGGCCTGGAAGAAATCTAATTTTTTCCGGAAATCTCTTAGTCTATTTCACTGACATTTTCTGAGGGCTGCAAATGTTCTTAAAAATAGTATTTTAGGGTGCATTTATCTTATGTTTGTTCTATGCACATTCTGAACCTCTCTCATAGATGGCGCTAACAAATCTACAAAACAAACAAAGTACATTGAACACTTAGATACATATAGGATATCATGCTTAATACATAGATTATACTACAAAAATTTTAATATTATTACTAACATACATAAATTGAATAAATAAATACATTAAATTATGTTTGTTGTGACGTAGCAAAATTGTTTGTCAGGTGGCAAAACTACTGCATACCCACAATGGAGATACAAAAATTCCGTTGCCTACTTTCGGGCACATGTGAAAAATCTTTAACTCCAAGCGACCCCTACAATCCCCCCTGCCAAAATCACACTTTGGTGTTGAAATACCAAAGGGTGGTACTCGCTTGGAGGAATTGCGATATATTAAAGGATTCATTGCTTGATGTCCTTTGCATGATACTTTCCGATAACTCGACCTTGGGCATCCTCTAACTCGTAATAGCTATTACCGAGCTTACGCTTAATTCGGGCTTTAACAAAGGTTGGTGCTAGTTTCGCGTTAAAGCCTTTTGTAAAGTTGCTTTGCTGAAAGTTGCGTCTAAAGACCTCTTGACCAACTTTAAAATCAACTTCACGACTTCTAAGGTTGTATTGTTTTTCATTTCGTTGATGCTGCTGCTGAATAGCATTCTGGGCAGTTTTTCGAATTATATCAAATGAGTCTTCTCTGTCAAAGCTAACAGTACGGTCTTCTAATTGTTGTAAGTTTCGTAAGAGCGGATACGTATTACCATTTGTTATCATGTGTTGACCAAATGCAACACGATAAGGACTGTTGTTGATAGCTGAATGTATACTTGAGCGTAGGGCACAACTTATATGGCTACGCTGCTCATCCCAATTGGTTTGATCTGGCTTAATATACGCTTTAATCGCAGCAATAACAGATCGGTTTACGCGTTCTGACGCATTTGCTTGAGGAGCGTGTACTGCCGTGAAGAAATGTTGCACATTGTATTTTTGCAACAGTGAATTAAATTGGTGCGACTTAAATTGTACTCCGTTGTCTGACACGAGTATTTCGGGTACACCAAAGCAGTGGAATATTTCCTCTTCCATAAAACGAATGATAGCATCGGTTGTAAATTTCTTTACAGGCTTGAGAAAAGGATACTTGGACAGGTGGTCTAATACTACATATATTCCTATATTCCCGGATTTGCTCCGAGGATACGGTCCCAAAAAATCAACAAAAATCTTTTGAAACACTCTCTGCGTTTCTTTTACTGGAGCTAGTGGTGGTCGTAACGTACGATTGGGATGTTTGGTACATTTACAAATGACACATCCGTTTATAAACTCTTTAACGTCGTTAACTAGGTTTGGCCAATAATAATAACGTCGAATCCTTTCCAGCGTTTTATTAATGCCACTATGTGACGATAACGGATCCTCATGATTTTGCTTGAGCACATCTGACACAATCCCCTTTGGAATCCACAGCTTCCAGCAGAAGTCGTCTGCGATTTGATCGCCAGATGCGTGCTCTGCACGACGATAAATGAAATTATCGATGACTTTAACATCAGGCAGCTGGGTCTGATTTGCTTTGATTTTATCAATCAGATCCTGATACTCGACTGACTTAAAATGACCAGACTGTAAGTCTATCAAAGTGTCTACACTAATATTTGACAAGTCCTCGGTGTGTACGCGTGATAGAGCGTCCGGGACAATATTTATGCTGCCTTTGCGATGAAAAATTTTAAATGAAAAACCTTGCAATTTGAGAGCCCATCGAGCCAACCCAGAACTTAAGTCCGATTGGGACATCAGCCACTTCAAAGATGCATGATCGGTATGGATGGCGAAATCGTGGCCTTCAACATACGCTCGAAATTTTTTTACGCACATAATAGCTGCCAAGCACTCTTTTTCGGTAACTGAATAATTTCTCTGACAACGATTCAGCTTACGGGACATGAATGCAATTGGAACGTCATTTCCCTCACTATTCTTTTGCATTAAAACGCCTCCAACTCCTGTATGGCTGGCATCACAATGAATTTCAAACGGAATCGAAAAGTTTGGGCTATGTAATACAGGAGCCGTGCACAGTTGTTCCTTTAAGTTTTCGAACGCCTTCTGTGCTTCATCAGACCATACAAACTTGCGACTTTGTTTGAGAGTGTCAGTAATGGGAGCAGCAATTTCAGCATAGTTTTAAATAAATTTATGATACCACCCAGTGGTTCCTAAAAACCTACGTATTTGTTTGACCGATCGGGGCACTGGAAACTCTCGAATAGCTGCAACTTTGTCAGGATCAGTTTGAATTGTTCCATGACCAATTACATGTCCTAAATACTTAACCTCCTTGAGGCAGAAATTACTTTTTTCCACATTAATTGTGAGACCTGCTTGAGAAAGTCTATCTGCTAACGCTTTCAAAACTGCAATGTGTTTCTCAAACGACTCCGAAATCACCAGCAAATCATCCAGATAAATGAATATTTCATTTCTCAGATTTGGCGGGATGACTTTGTCCATCAGTTTTGATATCGTCTGTGGAGCATTAGATAGACCAAATGGCATGACTGTAAACTGATACAGCGGCCTTCCTGGCACTGTAAATGTAGTTTTCTCACGAGCTCTGGGAGTTAACGGAACTTGCCAATAGGCATCTCTTAAATCAATGCTAGAAATAAATTTAGCTTTCGGAAGTCTGCTTAATATACCGTCAATGAGGGGCATCGGATACGCATTTTTAATTGTAATTTCATTGACTTTACGGCTATCAAGACAGAGGCGAACTTTGCCTGGCTTTCGGACAATTACGACAGGAGATGACCACGGACTTTCTGACTCTTCAATAACGCCAAGTGCTATCATTCTGTCGAGTTCTTCGTACATCAGATTCTCGACTGCAGGCGACACTGCGTAATGACGTTGTTTTATTGGTCGAGATTCAGATACTTCAATGTCATGTGCAAGCCAGTTCGTCTTTCCTAAACCTTTTTCAGCAAATGAAGGAAATAACTGAATTGTTGTTATTAACTCATTTTGCTGTAACTCAGACAAAGGTATCTGTAATAGATCATCGAAATTTAAAGCTGCCAATTTGTTGGAATTTTCTTTGTTCATTAAAAACAACGGCAACAAGTCAAAACTTCTCCAAAAATCGATGCCTAGATACAATTCTTGTGCTAAAGAGGGTACAAGATAGATACATAATCGTTTTGATTCCCCGCGAAAAGAAACTATAGTTGAAATTCTACCTAAAATCGTTTGGCCTTTTCCATCAGCCGTTCGTACTACAGAATGCATGGGTTTGAAATCACAGTTAATTTGTGCCAATCCAATGCAGCTTATTGATGCACCAGTGTCCATTAGACCACTGATACTTCTACCAAACATCGTGACTTCAGCATATGGTCGTAAATCGTTGCAATTATCAACCACTGACTATAGTACTGCTTTGCGGATTTCTTTGCACTGTTTTCGAAATAAATCTCTGCGCTTGCGATCACGAGTTTCAGATACTATTTCTTGAGATGGAATCTGTTTCTGTTGCTTTTGATTATGTAAAGGAATAGCTGGGATTTGGTTTAAGTCTGGGGTATTTAAGAGTCAACTTGAGTTCCTACAAGTTACTCTGTATTCGTCGCTTTGGATACTAGTTTGCGTGCACTCGTTAGCGGTGCACGAGTCAGCCCGTTTTTTGACGAGATACATTTCTGACAAGACGGCTTATAAGTGTCGCGCTTGCCACAACCGTAGCAAAACACTGTGCGCTCTGCTTCGCATTCCTGATACCGATGGCCTTGCTTTCCACAATTCCAACAGGAAAGAGCAACTGACTCAACATCGAACGTCTCAACATCCTCAGAATCAGATCCTGCGGCCATTTCTGACTGCACAGAAACTTCGTGTACGTGTGGTCGTGACACGAAACGTCTAGACGAAGAAAAGGGCTTGACAGTGCTTTGCATAAATCTCTCATGCTTTCGTACAAACTGTCGCAACTGAACTATGTTGTGAATTGGCACATACAACAGTTCATGCTGAACTTCATTCAAAAGATTTGCTCGTAACGCTTCTAACAAAGACTGTTCAGTCATGGGCTGTACAAGCCGATCAGCAAGAGCAACAATAGCTTCATAGAAGCTATCGAACGTCTCGTTCCCTTTTTGTTTCCGTTGCGAGATAGCTGTTAGAATTTCTAAGTCTGTTCGTCCGTCGGCAAACTGAGATTTGAGAGCAATACATAAATCAATCCATCGGACAATAGATACGCTACGGTGATATCTCCAGTACCACTCACTAGCGCTACCCTCGAAAAGATTGCTCGCATATCGTGCTAGCAATTCAAAATTACCATCCAATGTTTGATTGGTAAGAGCTTCGACCCGATATAAAAAATCATCGATTGCTATCGATGAATGACCTGAAAATCGTACCTTCCAGTTCGAAAGTATCTGACTTATTCTATCAGGACGCAAATTGTTTGATAGTTGGGACTCTGGTGGAAATGAGGGACTGTTCTGAGTATTGTGTGCTCGATCATGCACATTTCTCCATTCTCTGTTAGTCACTCCAAACAATTGCTCAAAAGATTGATTCTGTCTACCTGGAGAAGACTGTCTATTGCCAAATTGGTCTCTATCAACTGCAGGAGGAGCTGCAGCTTGTAGTGTCAATCTTTGGAATCCTGTTTCAATAGCTTGAGCCAATAATTGAGTGTGCTGAGCTAGAGCAGCTGAAACTGCTGTAGCAATACTTTGCTGTAAGTTTGCAACTAGAGCTACAGCAGTAGTCGCAGCTGTATTGGTATTTCCCGCTGGATCAGCATCCCCAGCTGAATCACCTGATACTTCCTGTTGACTCATTGTCAAATTATCTGTCTGACCAATAGTGCCAGATATCTGAGCTTGCTGAACTTGCTGAGTTCTTGAACTTGATCTGGTTATCGGTCCCGATCGAGATGCTATCGCCCGAGCAGCAGCTAATTCGTCAGATAAACTCAACGTTGTTTTACTAAGTGCAGTTTTGCACACGGGACAGACCTTACGATTTCCTGAACGTGTATTAAAACAGGAATGGTGAAAGAAATGATTGCAGTTCGTAGTCAACAGTTGAGCTGGTTATTCCACTTCCTCTGTGCACACACAACAAAAAGTTTCGTTTGACTGTCTTTGATATTGAGGGTCACCACTATTTAACGGCATAGTCTAATTGTATTTTTATTTATTCCTAACAGTACGTAATTCTAATATTACCAATTACAAAAATTATAAATACGAAATGTAAACAAAACTCACGAAATCAACAATAAATCATAAACATATTTTGGAACCATACAACATTTATCCGAGTAAGGGTTGCTAACAAAAATTCGATATAGATCAATAGTAGAGAGAATAAAGTATTTAGGGAACTTAGTATAATACTTCAGCTACAGCGGCAAGTACTAGTAGCTTTCAGCCACTAACTTGACTCCAGCTAATAACTGAAAATAATATCAAAATTCGGAGACCTAATGCTGTATCACACACAAACTTACACTCGTGCCCATGCAAAGATCACGACTATGTTTGTTTGTTGCGAACAACGAAAGTATAATAGAGATAGTAAAGAAAAGGAAGTGCAATTTTCAACAAATGCTTTGATCAATTCCATATTGCAGAAGTTATTGTTCCTAAGAAGAAATATAGCTCACAGAAACGCACCAGCAAAGAGCACTATATTCTTCTGGCCATAACCTGCAATTAACTTCAGCACCGTTGCAATTACGTAATAGAGTGATAGAGATACATTATTAAGCCTGTATCCAGTTGACTGGCAGCTACAAAGTTTACAATCCTTGAAGCTGTTTACAACGCCAACAGAATCAATTACAGGATAATGTACCACAGCATCCATTGCATACTTTTATGCATATACTATTTATGTTTTTGTTTAATGGCAGGTCGTAGCTTTTATCCACTAGTAAACCTGGCTCCAGTTTAAACTCCACATAAAGGTATTTACATCGGGACTACATGACTATCAGGGGTGCCACAGAAATCACTAGTGAAATTGAATTTCTCTGAAAGCAATTCCGCGCGGAAATTTTTGGGGTGCCACAGAACTTCGAGTGATTTTGATTTTTTAGCATTTTCACAAACCTTTTCGAACTCGGTTGCTAAGGGCTGCCACTTTCTCAGATTAAATTACCCAAGGATTTGTTTATCATTTTTTTAAGTTTATCATTGCAGAACAGTTGGTTTTCAATTG
This sequence comes from Drosophila phalerata, assembly GCA_951394115.2. Classification (NCBI taxonomy): domain Eukaryota; kingdom Metazoa; phylum Arthropoda; class Insecta; order Diptera; family Drosophilidae; genus Drosophila; species Drosophila phalerata. Next base: position 32,836 of record CATOAP020000089.1, read on the forward strand.
TTTTTATGTTTAATTTATATAATTTAATTTATTTATATAGCAATTGATTTTGTTTAGCTAAAAAGTTAAAAAATTTAAACATTTAATTTTTGGCGCGGCAAACAATTAAAGTTAAACCACAACTCTAGCAACTGTCTGCCAATAGTCTGGCATCTCATCGTGACTTGCAGCATTCAAAACAAAATTCAAACCCAAACAAAACCTAAATTGTTTTGATCAAAATAAATTAATATGCCGTTAGCGAGACTGTTGGCCATCGAAGAGCTCCGGCGGCAGAAAATGAAAAAGGAGACCATGCAGCGAAGGCTTCTCAGATGCGCATCTGATCCATATTCACAATCAGATGATACGTATGTTATTTTATGATTTTCTGCATAATTTACTGCAATTTGTTTTCGTTTCACAAAACAGTTTTTGGTATAATTATCGGGTTGAAAAAAGTACCTTTCAAAGGATCTTCAATTTAATTAAGGACGATATTCCAAGATCTTCGATTTCGCCTGTTCTGCAGTTGGCGACTGCATTGCGCTTTTTAGGAGTTGGATCCTTTCAAAGAGCGATAGGGAAGGATAAGGATCTGTCGATGTCAAGGCAATCCGTTGGGAAAATTCTTTGGAAAATACTTCCCTTGCTAGAAACGAAACTTGGGCCCCGTTTTATTCAATTTAACAGATCGGAGGAAATGCTGACGAAATGCAAACAGCATTTCTATCACAAGTACAACATTCCTGGTGTAATTGGCTGCATCGATGGCACCCACATCAAGATTATGAAGCCAAGCAGTGCCGAACATGTTTATTTTAATAGAAAGGGGTATTTTAGCCTTAACGCAATGGTAGTAAGTCTGATTATTTAAAAATGTGTACTTTTAATTGTGAAGAAGTGTTTCGTTTATTCTGGTTGTCCGTTTTGTTATGTGCGTCTTAGCATTCGCTTTTTGTTCCAATGTTGCCCTATATGAATACTTTATTAACTTTTAAATTTTGGTGCTTATAGATATGCGATTACGACCTTAAAGTTTTGTATGTGGATGCTTCGAAGCCTGGAGCAACTCATGACTCTTGCGCTTGGAGTCAGAGCGAAGCCAGAGCTTTTCTTCAAGAACAATATGATGGTGGTTTCCGTGGCAATATGCTCCTTGGGGATTCGGGTTATCCCTTGGAGCCCTTTCTACTTACGCCTTACAGAAATCCAAGAGCTGGGACGAGTCAACATACATTTAACCTTCGTCATGCTTCTGCGAGAAATGTAATTGAGAGAACTTTTGGAGTAATTAAAAGTCGATTTAGATTACTCCAAGAGATTCTACTGTATAGCCCCTTAAAGGTGACGTGCATAATAAATGTGTGCTGTGCACTTCATAACTTATGCCGCGAATCTAAGGAAAGGGATTTTCAAATTGTCGAAGTTGATGAAGGACACGAAGAAGTTGACTATGTAACAAATTCGGATCAGCCAGAAACAACTTCTCAAATTCGAGACGACATTGCAGATTCCCTGACAAGGCGTTGACTTTTTTATGTAAATCTAATTTTTTTTTTATTATTATTTTTCAGTTTCTATTGTAATTATTTGTTATTTAATAAATAAATGCAATGTTAATTTTAATATTTAATTTAATTTATTTTCAAGAACTGAAACTAATTTTTCTAAGATAGAATTCGTTCTTTTCCGCTCCTCCAACATTTCTTCTGAATTCTTTCTTAGCCCCACCAGCTCATGTCTTATTTCTTGGAGAACCTTGCTCTCATCCGCCACCATTGCAGCCAGCCTGCCCTCGCTCGGCGCTTTTTCTTTGTTTTCACTCGCCTTTTTGGAAGTTGGAGCATCCATCCTCGGACGTTTTGGTGAAGTTTCTAAAATTAAAAATTTAATTGAATAGCTTTTGAAAATCTGTTATTTTGTACGTACCTTCGTCTATTTCTTCAACATTCTCCTTCTCCTCGGTATTTGGCTGCAAGATGCCAAATGTTTTGGCGCCGGCCACTCCATCTACCGCCTCAAACAGGTGGCATAGCCGCGATATTTCCTCCTCGGTGGGAGTGAGCGCCACCTGATTGAACGGCCCGCCGCCTGTTGCTCGGCTCTCCCTCTTGTTATGGGTAATTTTCTTCTTAATAGCCAGCTTCCAATCTTTCCATACCTGTTGTAAACAATGAACAAAAATACTTACAAATAATTGCAATTGACTAGCTACTTACACAACGCCACTCCTCCGCAGTTTTGATTGGAGGGCCCACTGTATTTAGCTTAAGCGCCAAATCTTTCCAAGCTGCTGCCACAGCCACCCTGTCCCCTTTAGTAAAATTTCGGGCAATGTCCGGGTGCTTCCTCATAAAATCAATTATTATTGCGTCTTGGCTTGCACTGCGATGTTTTCCCCTTTAATAAATCAAAAAATTGTAATAATAATACAAAGAAACCAATTTACTTACATTCTGCTCGTGATTCCTTTTACTTCCTTGATTTTTAATGGCACTTTGACACTAATAACGATTTTAAGGCGATGCCACCTAGCAGAGTTACAACTGCCCACAAATGTTTTCACAAATTGCACAATAAGTAAAAGAATTTTGCTGTAAAACTAGTTTTACCTCAAAAGTGCTATTTTTTTAATGCTTAATTTTAAGTAAACAGAAGTGGTTCCATATAAATTTAAAAAAATCCCTTACTTCGAAATATAATTGAAAAATATGGTATACCTGAACCTGACACCGAAAATCTAAATCGAACCAGGTGGCAGCATCGGATGCTAGTGGATTGAGAGCTGTTTCGTTTCGCCCAAAAATATTTTGGGGATTGCTCTGTGGCAGGGCGGAATGAAATTGAAGTGAAATTCAAGCGGAAGTGATTTCTGTAGCACCCCTGTATGTGTACTTTTGAAACTATTAAGGCATCCAACATCCAAATATTCAAAACTAGGACATGGGAGGAAAATAATAGGAAAGGATATGAACAATAGGATATCAAAGTCTAGCTAGATGTTGTTGTTAGCTTGTAGGTGTTGTTGACTTTGTTTCCAAATTTTCTAAGTCGAGGTCAGGTCAGCCTAGGGCATCATAATAAAATATTATGTTACTCCGATTTGCAGCGTTCTTAGCTTACAAGTTCGCTAACTTGCCCGACGTTTGGTCGCCAAATAAAATAATTAAAACTGTAACGAGTAACGAAGAGAATCTTCGGGCAATGAAGCAGATGTTCGTGTAACTGAACGAAGGAGTACGCGCTTGCACTTTCGACTACTTTCTGGTCGGATGGGAGTGGGTATTGTTTCTAAACCTTCAAGATACGTTGCTTCGCTCCTTAGCTTATCATTTTATCAAATTCGCGTACTATTTTTTCAACAAGGGGGGGTTAAGAACCTAGGAAGGGGAAACAAGGATAGGTAGGATTCAATGGATACTAAAGAATAAACAAAAGGGACAGAGAAGTGATCTATATTCGACATCGGACTTCTTCGCCCGCCCAACCATGATCCTGAAGAGCCTCATAAAATCCATAAAAAGATCAGGATCCCTAAAAGAAGTCCTGTGTTAGCTATCCCATCTCATCCAAACGCTGCATGGTTCCAAATAAACGACAAATTAGCACATAATTGACGTTATAAACATTTTAATCATGACTAATCATACGGAGCACAAAATTCATAATACGAGAAAATTAATATAAAGACAATAATATAATAAATAAATGTAAATTTGGCAAAAGGTTGCAATAGGGACGGATATGAATATGTTCGATAATCAATTATGGGCATAGCTTGCAAATAACTGTCGACCGTTTTTTTTCTTGTGCTCTCGTTGCGAGCACAACCGAAAAAGTTCATACTCTCTCGCTCTCGCTCTGAGCAAGAGAGTTTTGCTGTCTTCATTTCTGTTTTCTGTTGAGCGCTTTTCGTTGAGCTCTTTTTATTTCGGTCGTTCAATGAGCAGTGCGTAAAGAGCGGAACGAGAAACGCTCGCACAAAGAGAGTCAGCAAAAGACCGATTGACCGAAAAACTCAACGCAAACGGTCTTCACATTTACTTTCGTTGTTGTTGCAATTAATATATTTCGTATGCAAAACGAACGCTTGTGAATGTATACCAATACATATGCAAAGAAATAATACAATTTGATTTAAAATTTTTTTTTTGTATTTTTATATATATTATATATATATTTTTTGTAACATTTTTTAGATATTATGTGTTAATCTTTACAACTGGTAAGGAGTTTAGATTTTCTGCACTAATCGAACTTCTTCGTTCACTTAATATAAATTAAATAATAATATATTAATTAATAATAATATTAATAATTAATAATAATAATATTAATTAAACGTTTAACGATTTGCTTGCCTATGCGTGTGAATGTATACCAATACATACGCAAAAGACTTTTTTCTTCACTGAACACGACAAAACGGTCTTGGAACAACCGAAACAAAACAGAATAGAAAAAAACGGTTTCGCTCTGAGCGCGAGCAAGCTCATTCGAGAACCCACGAAACGGTTGCTCTCTGAGTCTTTTCGTAAAGAGTCAGAGAGAGACACATATTTGCGAACAACGAGAAACGGTCGACAGTTATTTGCAAGCTCTGATTATGGGTACTAATTATGTTTATCATTATCCATAATTATATATAAATATAATAAAATAATATATATATATAATACTAGAAATAAGATAATAAATATAAATAGCTAAATATACATAATAAACATTATACTGAGATATATAGGTTAATATTTTCCATTATTAGAAAATATCTTAATATATTTCAATATAAACTTAAGTAATCTTTTAATTAATTGGCATTGTTCAACTTTGAAGTTTTATATCTTTGAGTTGCTCATAATCAAAACGAATAAACAGCTGTGAAGCAGCTTTAAGAGCGCACAGCAAGGTCAGCAATTTAAGTGCTCGCGCTAAAGAGAAGCTTTGGCGAGCGCGCAATGTTTACATATGCACAATGTTATATTAAGAGAATAAAAGCTCACTTACAGCATGTTCCCGCGTAGAAAGATCTTTCTCAGCTGGTGAATGTATGTGTGTGTGTGTGTGTGCGTTAACCTGTGGAATTTAAGCTGAGCTTGCGTGGCCTGTCAAAAGCTCGCTGCTATAGCCATATAAACATATGTTAGAGCTTTCGAGCTCGATGCATAAAATGTAAATATAAACAATGCTATTTTATGTATTTTAAATTATTGCATAAACATAATAATGTCAATTGCAACTTATGCACAATTATGCCATTCAACTTAAATGATTAGATTCTATTTATTGCAGGGGTTATGTATAATCATTGATCTCTTTGTACATTCACATAAACCGCCTTTGCAATCAATATAATCATTGGCCAAAAGTACATACATTTACGATTAACATGTTTAGCAGTACAATATGTAATATGGCTGAAGGCCCAAAAAGCAAAAGATTAACAAAGACACATATACTACACTAAAGACATTCACAAAACATTAGCACATCACACTGCTGACGTCATCCATTGGTTATGTTGGTTATGTTGAGGTGATTGTTCCTCGCGAAGGTGGCCGTTTTCTGCAGGCAATCTTTGCCAGATCTTCGGGCACAACGAATAGACTCCAATTGTCAGCACTTTGTTGGCCGCATCGGCGCTGGATCGTCAAAATAACTCCCACTTATATGTTGGCTGCCATCACCTCGCGAGAACAATTCACACTGATGAACAGCTGTTCAGCGCGGTGGGCTAAAAGCTCATGTAAAAGCTTTTAGATATCTGGTTACATTAACCGAGATATCTGGCTTTATATGTAAGCCTAAGTGCCGGCTCTGATTTTGAAATTAGAATAATATCAAAACCGAAATTAATACACAATTCTATTTTCACTAACTCATTTTATAATATTTACCTATAAAGAACAGGCACAATTTTTGAAAACTTCTGATTCTATCGGCTTCTTGCTTTTCTTTCTTCGGGTCTTTGGTAATTAAGTTGGCCAGTTTTTGGCTCAAAAGTTGCACTTTAGAAATAGGTAAAAAAACAAGAATTCAAAATCTACAGAAAATAACTACTGAAAAATCATTACTCACGTGATATTTTGTTTTTTTTTTTAATTTTTTGTTTTAATCACTTTGAGTTGTATGCACTTTGTTAATTTTACTATAACTTTTTAGTTATAATTTGCGAGTTAAAATCACGCACAACTTGTCAACTTGACGACCACGAGGAGAAAAAACTATGGGGTCAAAATAGGCCTAGAAGAAATCTAATTTTTTCCGGAAATCTCTTAGTCTATTTCACTGACATTTTCTGAGGGCTGCAAATGTTCTTAAAAATAGTATTTTAGGGTGCATTTATCTTATGTTTGTTCTATGCACATTCTGAACCTCTCTCATAGATGGCGCTAACAAATCTACAAAACAAACAAAGTACATTGAACACTTAATTACATATAGGATATCATGCTTAATACATAGATTATACTACAAAAATTTTAATATTATTACTAACATACATAAATTGAATAAATAAAATACATTAAATTATGTTTGTTGTGACGTAGCAAAATTGTTTGTCAGGTGGCAAAACTACTGCATACCCACAATGGAGATGTAAAAATTCCGTTGCCTACTTTCGGGCACATGTGAAAAATCTTTAACTCCAAGCGACCCCTACAGGCATTCCGTCTCCTCCACGGCTTCAATAAGCTTCACGATGGTTTCGGAATGCCACTGAATATTAATACGGCGACCACGGCTTGAAACAGTAGGACCCTCCATTGAAATTTTATTTGAAATTGAAATGCCCTTTTGCTTAGAACAAACATGTGCAATGGCAATTCTTTGTTTTGATTTAATTTGTGGAATTTGTTCATTGCCCATGAGTTTGTTCAATGTTAAATTTTGTGAACATTGTGAACTACTGGGAGGTTTGCGACGTTTTGCGAAGCTGTGTCACAATGGCTAGTAGTGTTCACATTAAAGGGTAAAATTTTGCGTCTCACAACAGTGTGACGTAAAGTTTTTGTGACGCCAATGTGAACACTTTTGACAGGTATCGCAAAGCATCGCAAATCGTCAAAATTATGATATCACATTATGAAGCAGTGAGAACGCACCATAACTAAGTTGAGAAGCATTGTAAGAAAACGAGAGGTATTCTTTCAGACAATGCAGAAGCCGCTAGTGTCTAAACCAAGACCAGCTCCTCGACCGGCTCCTCGATTTGTACACGTAGTTGATGTCGATTCTGATAATGAATCCGTCATGAGTGAGAATGATGTGGCAGCCATAAGTCTTGTTTGTTGGAATTGTGGCAAGAATGGCCACCGTTACCAAGACTGCGCGGCCGAACGTCGCGTATTTTGTTACGGATGTGGTTAGGCAGACACCTACAGACCAACTTGCTCTAGATGCAACAATTCAAAAAACTCCTTGCCTCGTGCACCTCAGAAAAGTGCACGCAGACAAGTGTCCTCGAAAGCGACCAATACCGATTAGAAGTCTCGAATTCTTCTAATATATATGTACCGGACATTCAATCGTTACCTGAAATACCTTTACACAATCGGCTTAGTAATTTTGATAATCAAACTCAGAACCCTATCAGTAAACGAGATACGCGATCCAAGGCGCGAAGAAATGCATATCGTAAGCAACGAAAGCTGGAAAACAAGTCCTTGTTATCCGCCATTGTAGCTCACGATATCCGTCCTTATGCAGAGGTAACAATGTTAGGTAGAACAGTTTCTGGATTGATGGACACCGGCGCTTCTGTTAGCTGCATCGGTGGAAGTTTTGCTGAAAGCATATTAAAAGATCAAGTACCTCATAAATCAATGTGTTCTACCGTTCGAACTGCAGACGGGAACACCCAGAAAATTGTCGGTAAATTGCGTACCGAAGTTATTTATAAAGGAAATACAAAGACCTTATCTTTTTACTTAGTCCCTTCGTTAGTTCAGCCGCTTTATTTAGGCATTGATTTTTTGACAGAGTTCCGTTTATTACCTGTTGATTTAACACAGTCTGTCAATTTGGCTAGCATCGACAATTCTGAGACTGAGAAATTTCGCTCATTGTCAGAATCTCAGAAAATTATTTTGAGACAAACTATCGATTGCTTTCCATCTTTTGCAAAAAATGGCTTAGGAAGGACAAATGTCCTTACACATGAGATTGATGTGGGCAATGCCAAGCCAATTAAGCAACGACACTATGCCGTTTCTCCGGCAATTGAAAAACTAATGTTCGATGAACTCGATCGCATGCTTGCCCTAGGAGTAATCGAAGAATCGGATAGTGCTTGGTCTTCGCCAGTGGTGCTTGTGCGAAAGCCAGGCAAAGTCAGACTTTGCATTGACAGTAGAAAGGTCAATGAAGTGACACGAAAAGACGCTTATCCTATGCCTCTCATAGACGCACACTGGTCGGTGCCGTAGGCCAAAAATCAAAAAGTTGATTTTGAGCTATTCCAGCGAAAACCGGTTTTTCGATCAGCTGATTGTCCAAACTTTACGATGCAAAAATTTTTTTTTGACATTTCTAACGGGACTTCGCAGAAATTGACAGCAAAGAGCGAGCACGTGTTTATGCATTTACAAGTTGCCAGCAGTGCAGTGCAACACACTGAATTTAAAAAATCAAAAAAATATATAAAACAGTGTTAAATCAAAAATAATTGAAATGGATATTGTACATAATGGTATATACTTTATTTAAACATATAAATATATTAATAATTTGTGCTGTGTTTTGTGTACATCGTAGTTAAAGAAGTGCGTCTTTTTCAGTTCGTATATGTTGTGCATTACAATGTTTAGTTAAAGTTTTAACTGTTTACCCCGCTTACCCCCCAACGAAATGTATATCATCTTATTTATCAATATTTCAAGATTCTAAAACTGTTTAGTTCAGCTGCGGAAACTTGCGGATTTGGATGTGACATTAAAAAATGCAACCTAACCTTTTCTTACTTAAACTTGATTTTCGACTGAGCGTCTCTATGGCTGCTATATGATATAGTGGTCCGATTTGGACCAAATTCGGTGAGGATGTATAATATCAGTCCAGATGCATATTCTATCAGTTTGGTTACGATATCTCAAAAAACAAAAAACTATTTCATACTCAAGCTTGATTTTCGGCACAGCGTCTCTATGACAGCTATATCATATAGTGGGCCGACTTTAACCAAATTTGGTCAGGATGTATAACACCACCCCAAATGTTTATCGTGTGAGATTGGTTGAGATATTTCAAAAATTGAAGAAGCTTTTCATACTAAAACTTAATTTTGCACCGATCGGTCCTATGACAGCTATATGATATAGTGGTCCGATTTTAACAAAATTTGGTCAGGATGTATAGTAACAGCCCAGATGTATATTGTGTGAGATTGGTTAAGATATCTCAAAAAATCAAGAAGTTTTTCATACTAAAACTTTATTTTCGATGTTGCGTTCCTATGAAAGCTATAGGATATAGTGGTACGATCTGGCCAATTTTTATATAATATAGTAATAAGATTTTTTTTGATTTTTGGTGAAAGTTTCATAGCGATAGCTCATCTAGAAGTATTTATGGCCGCGGCTCCATACAAGCCCGACCAGTGTGAGACGGTATACTTAGCCGCCTTCCGAAGGCCGAGTATATAACTAGTCTTGACTTGAAGGATGCCTACTGGCAGATACCGCTAGAGCCAAGATCGCGCGATAAAACGGCGTTTACGGTGCCTGGTAGAGCTCTCTATCAATTCACAGTCATGCCCTTTGGCCTTACTAATGCACTGTCGACAATGTCAAAGTTGATGGACAAGATAATTCCGGTTAAATTCAAAAATGAAGTATTTGTTTATTTAGGCGATCTCCTTATAGTTTCAGAATCCTTTGAAAAGCATATGAATGTGCTAAAGGAGTTGGCTTCGTCTTTATCCAAGGCAGGATTGACGATAAATGTTGAGAAAAGTAAATTTTGTGTGAAGGAAGTGCAATATTTAGGTCATGTGGTCGGTCATGGAACCATAGCTATGGATCCGGATAAGATTGCTGCAATTAATGAGTAACCGGCACCCCGGTCATTAAAACAGCTTCGGCGTTTTCTGGGTATGACTGGCTGGTACCAGAAATTTATTAGCAATTTTGCCTCTATTGCTGCACCCCTTACAGATGCTCTCAAGCACAAGAAACGTTTCGAGTGGTCTGAAGCAGCCGATAATGCTTTTCAAGCTCTGAAACAGGAAATGTGTAAAGCTCCTGTATTACACACACCTAATTTTACAGAGCCATTCATTGTGACGCTAGTCATACTGGTGTAGGAGGAGTCCTGATGCAAATCAATAAGAAAGGTGATGAAGTTCCGATCGCATATATGTCGCGAAAGCTCAACAAATGTCAAAGAAATTACTCCGTGACAGAGAAAGAATGTTTAGCAGCAATATTGAGTATAAAAAAATTTCGTGCATACTGACCATGCATCGTTAAAATGGCTCATGTCACAAACGGATTTAGGCAATTGATTGGCGCGATGGGCTTTGAAACTACAGGGTTACAGCTTCTCAATCCAGCATCGAAAAGGATCAAAAAATATTGTTCCCGGCGCCTTGTCGAGAACGCACACTGAGGAATCGATGCATCAATATTTATTGACTTACAATCCCCATATTTTCAATCAAGTTCATATCAGGATCTGCGCTCAAAAATTGAACAAAATCAGAGCCAGTTACCTGACGTTAAAATAGTAGATGGATGAGCATGCATCGGGAGAAAAAGTTGCCGATGATCTAGTTTGGAAATTGTGGTTACCCTCTGAATTGATTCCAATTGCATTAAAAATGGCCCATGACGATCCACTTTCTGCCCATGGAGGGATAAATAAAACGTTAGAGAGATTGCGACGTTATTACTACTGGGCAAATTTGGTAACAAATGTTAAGGAGTATATCAATCAATGTGAAATTTGCAAAAGCACTAAAAGCTCAAACAAGGTGCTTAGACCTCCTCTTGCAAAAAGCGGAGAGAGTCAACGTTTCTTTCAAAAGCTTTACATTGACTTTCTTGGCCCTTATCCGAGATCTAAATCTAATAATATAGGCATCTTTATTGTGCTTGATCATTTTACAAAATTTCCTTTTTTGAAAGTGGTCAAAAGATTTACAGCGGATGCTATAATACAATTTTTAGAAGAGGATCTTTTCCATTGCTTTGGCGTCCCAGAAACTGTAGTCTCTGATAATGGGGTCCAGTTCAAGTCACATGTCCTTAATAATTTAATGCAAAAATACAGTATCAACCATGCTTACACAGCAGCTTATGCTCCACAGGCCAATGCTTCCGAGCGTGTAAATAGGTCTGTAATTTCTGCTATTAAAGCCTATATTTCTTCTGACCAATCAAACTGGGATGAAAATCTGAGTAAGATTTGCTGCTCGTTACGCTCGAGTTTACACACGGCCGTGAATAACACACCATATAGGCTTGTCTTTGGTCAGCATATGATAACTGATGGTTCTACTTATCGGCTCTTGCGTGACTTAAATTTACTCGAAGATCGCACTGTATTATTTAATAGAGATGACTCTTATGAGGAACAAAGCGGTCAATGTGATGCGAAATCAACATGCACGTAATGAAAACGTTTATAACTTGAGAAGTAGAGCAGTTTCTTATGTTGTTGGACAAGAGGTTTTTCGCAGGAACTTTCAACAAAGTAACTTCGTTAAGGGATTCAACGCGAAACTTGCGCCAACATTCTTAAAGGCCCGAATTCGTCGTAAGTTAGGAAGTAGTTACTACGAAATTGAGGATATGCAAGGTAATTTAGTGGGCAAATATCATGCCAAAGATATCAAACAGTAATACTATTATTTGCAGTACTTGTCACAAGCGCGTATCACCCTTGTGGTATCCCCAAGTGCGATTTTGGTCGGGGGTATTGTAGTGGCGCTTGTTAAAGTTAGTATAAGGAAATCCTCAAAAGTAGGCAACACAATTTTTTTTCTCGGTACTAACAATTTTTGTATGATCCCGAAAGTAGGCAACACTGTACGTTAACAGCAGCGTTAACATTTAGTAGTAGATTTCTTTTTAGTCTTAGTAGTATTTTAGTTGCCAATATTATCAGCGCAATAATATTTTCTTTTATTGTATATCATTATTTGACTGCAAGAAAAAAAAAAAAACAGGAAAATAAACATTAAATAGGTAAAAATAATATTAAAATAATAACACTGAATTTTAATATTCGATTATTATTGCACCCTTGCTAATAATATTCGATAATTCTAAAAATGCAGTCTTAATAGAAACTCCATTCCTGATTAGAAATGCACCCTTGGGTAAATTTTTGGTTAGATGCCATTTCCGCCATCCGGACTCGCTCTCTTTTCTAAGCGATCGTCAACCAGTGCGGATGCATTTCTCACAAGTCTCGGCAAAGAAAAAGGTTTTTTCTTAACAACGTGTTTAACATTTAACAATTTTTTTATTGCCGTTAAGCAATAATAATTTTTTATTAACAATTCAATTGTTGTAAAATAAAATTGTTATTAGCAGCCGTCCAATCAAATGTAATTTTTTCATAATTTCTTTTGTGAAAAATTCATATATTAATTAGCATTGGTCCACAGAAGTCTCATAACCTTACAGTGGGTACATGGTGCGCTCTTACAGCAGAAAAAGAAAGAATTCTAATCTCTCTTTGGTGCCAATCCAATAAGGGTAATTATTGCTTGACATTTGTCCCTTTTGGTACCAGGTAGTAATTGTTCGTTTGGAACAATAAATTCTCTTTATACACAGATTGGCACCCATACAGAACCCCTTAAGCGCAGCTTCACTGGGAAGCCAAGCGCAGCTGAAAACCTAAAGAAGACAGTTTTAAGACGTCCGCCGAGCAGCAGAAAAAGCAATGTTTACAGTGAAAATTTTGTGCATCGAGTCTAATTTCCCTGTGCTAAGTGCTGTCCTACAAATTAGCAAGTGATGCTACCCAAAAGCAGCCTAATGAGTTGCAAATTTTTTTTGTTGCTAATATTGTGATTTAATTTTTTTTTTAAGTTTTTAAATTTTATTTTTTTTGGTAATATTCAAATTTAGTTTTGCTAATATTTTTTGGTGAAAAGCGAAAAGTTGCAGGGCAAATCATTTTGGAATAAAATGTGTGTTATATATGAATATTATAATGTGAATATAATATATACAAAAAAAAAAATGGATTCAAATTCATATAATATGGTGTTAGTGAAAAAAAAATATATATAATATTTAGTTTAATGTGTATCAACAAGCAAAACAAACAATAATGCAGCAACAGTGTCAACAATAATAATTTTCACATGTCATATTCCCCCCCTACTACAAGCGAACATCGTCGAAAGTACTTTCGTCGCTGGATTTTTTTATTGGTAAGCTGGAAAATTTTAATTATTCATATTTTTGGCAATTGTTATATCTTTTTATCCAAGGTAACACTCAGCAGGTTCTCGAGCAACTATGAACAATCTTAAATGCGAACAGCAACTTTTTGTAGTTACTGTAGTGTTGTTGTTTTGTTTTGCATGATCTTTTGCACAACATTGACTGAGCTCACAAGAACCTGAGTGTTATCTTACGGTAAACGTAATTGATAAACAATCGAAGCCCAGTTATGTTGTTGTTGTTTTCTCTGTTGTTTCTGCATTGCCAAAATTGCTAAGAAACATCTGCGCATCGTACAGTCGTGGCACACAATATTAAACAACTTGAAATTTAATAAAAAAAAAAAACCCTTATATTCTTATAATGAATCACATTAAAGTAATCATAATAAATTGTTTTTGATAAGTAAATTTAATTAAAAGTTTTGAAAAAAAAAATAAATGAATGAATAAAAAATTTTTTTTTGTTAACGATTGAAATTAAAGTAAAGTTTAAAAAAAAAAAATTTTTTAATAATGTTTTAATTTAAACAAAAATAAAAATTAAAGAATTTTAAATAAAAAAATTAATTAATATTAAAATTAAAAAAAAAATTATTAATATTAAAAGTAATTAATAGTTATTAATATTAATAACTAATAATTAATTCATATAGGAAAAAAATTATATTTTTAAATTTTCTATATTTTTGTATATTATACCCATACATTATATTATTAATAATTCTATCAATACACATATAATTCAATAACCCTTACTTTTCAGCAACTTTTCGCTTCACTTTTGTAAAGATAGAAAAATTTATTTAAGAATTTCCTTTTTTTTCGCTAATAATGAAAAAGCGATATATCGGTAACTATCGGTTACGAAATTAATAAGAAAAATATCGATATAATTTAAAATAAAATGTTTTCTTAATTTTGATAAGGAAAGATAAAACATTTAACTTAGGTTTCAATTAGTTTGTAAATGTGCTGTTAATCGTCAGCTCTTTAAATGAAACAATTTATTAGTGTTAATAAAATATTATAATGAAGTCTAATAGCCTCTTCACATTGAGCCCATCTACGGGGAACGCATGGGAATGATGGTAGATGTGAAACAGCAATTCACACTGCCAACATCTGACATCTACCATCAATTTACCTTTAATGTATTGTGATTGTGAAATTGTCTTACATTTTATAGAAAAACTAAATTTGAGAAGAAATTGGATTTTGTTGTTTTTATTGGCGGCATGAAATACAACAGACGAAATGGAGCAAAAACAGACAGCCAAGAAGACGACTTGCCGATTTGCTGCCAATTTCTATAAAATGTTCAACTAAAAAATAGACATAAAAGTAAACAATAAAAATTCAGTTTTTATTTATTTATTTATTATTAGCATGCATTACAGCTAATTATTAATTATTATAATAATCTATTTTAAAAAAGTTTCTTCTGCGATTTGTGCTGCTCTTCGCGTAATTCAGTCTTCTGTTTCACTACTTGCACTCGCTCCCGCACTACCACATATCAATTCTATCTATTTGGTGGAGTTAACTGGAGGTACCTCTGTACTCTTCGGTTCACCTGGTGATAGCAAGTCTTCCATTCCACTAGGCAATCCCGCGACGTTGAGCATGAGGGTCCTGCGCGTTCCCCTCGTTAATCAGTTGATTCTCCAACTCTGCTGACCGTGTGACCTCGCAGGCAGTTCCTTTATTGGGCGCCATTGACTAAAATTCATTTAATATTAGCTATACTACAATTTTAAAATAGTTTTTACTTACCTGGTTCGGTTATTTTTTATTGTTTTTGATTCTTGTTCTTGTTGTATTTGCCATTCATTTTAGTTGACATTGTTTACATTTTCGTAGCGAATGACAAATTTCCAGCGTTGCATTCGGAAAATAAAGTCCTAAAACTGATTGGGAACGTATGGGATAGCAACATCAATAATAGATGTTGAAACAAATGGCAAAATTTCGGCACGGGTTAAGGTATGGCACCATCACGAAAATTGATGGTAGATGGTAGATGTTGCTCAGTGTGAATTGCCTATAACTAATTTTTTTATTATTTCCGGGGATTGTGAAAAGCGGCCGTGATTTAATATGAACGAAGTATAGTGTGCTTAAGGGATCGTCCCGAATATGTTTTGCACTTGGGCGATCATGGCAGGGTGGGGATACTGGCTCCCGAAGGACATCACGGGATAGCTAACACACTGTAAACGTTCATAAATATGGCAAACTTGTCTCTATCTTTTACTATTTTTGTTTTGTTTGGTTTTTCCTGGCTCTTCTGACTGATAGGCGAATTTCCCCCCCTCCAAAAAAAATAGTACGCGAATTTTTATTAACCCGAATCTTCCCAGCGTTACCGTATGGTAACAAGCAATAGTCATTTACTAAAACTTCATTTTTAGACAACATATTAACGTTAGATTAACTTTTATAAGATATTCTAAAAGTAAATTGTTGTCCCTAACTGATAAAAAGTTGATTGAAACAATCTCTTGAAGTAAGCTGATCGAAAAATGAGCTTTAAGTTGCTCATTATATTCTGCAGTACAAAAAATCGGCATTTGGAAATTCGTCGCAAGTAATATGCAATGCACACATCATTAGAAAGGTAAAAGAGCGCTCTTTTTATTTGTAAAAAAAAAATTGAAATAAGAAACACTTACTTTCGGTAAATTTACGCTTTTAATTTTCGCGTTACCATATGGTTACGCTGGGAAGTACAGGGTACAGGTTTTTTCCATACATTTTTTCGCTTTTAGGTACTGCTTTGTTCATAAAATATGATTGCTCCTATGGCAGCTATATGATATAGTGGTCCGATTTGAACCAAATTTGGTCAGGATGTGTAGCAACATATAAGACACATATTCTAAAAGTTTGGTTGAGATATCTCAGAATAGAAAAAAGTTTTTCATACTTAAGGTGAATTTGACCCCGATTGTTCCTATGACAGTTGTGTTATATGTACAATATACTGCACCGCTTTGACCCAAATTTGGTCCTATATATCAAGGAAGAGCCCCCCTGTTGGATTAAGTTGTGTTTATTAGACTTTTTCTCAAACATTTGTATTTTGTAGCATTAAGAAAACCTGTACCCTGTACTTCCCAGCGTTACCATATGGTAACAGCCGAAAAAATGGTCCTGTCGATTATCCTGACAAGGACGAACAAAATGAATGTGTTTTTCGGATTAAGCGAACTCAAATTTGTCAGTCCTGAAATTTTCATTAAGAAATTCGAAAAAATGTTGCTCAGGACGATTCGGGTTAATTTATAATATTTTAAACGAGCAAGTAGCATCGCGGTTATCCTTTGCGAACCCCCCAAACGCCGACGAGACATAGCTGGAACAAGCGCGTGCTCCGCCTTCATTGCCTACAATTACATCAGCTCGACTCAAACACAACACATCGTTGTATGCTACAATTTATAGACCAAATAATGATCAAAATGGTATTCCGCATCAATATCTGACTCATTGTGCTTGACCTATTCCTAACGTATTATCCACTTATAGCTTAACATGAATTTTGAGGTTGAAGAAACATTTTCAGTAAACACTCATTTTTAGCAACAGAATCCATTTATAGACCAAATAATGATCAAAATGGTATTCTGCATCAATAGCTGACTTATTGTGCTGGATCTATTCCTAACGTGTTATGACATTTGAGGTTGGAGAAACATTATTAGAAATTACTTATTTTCAGCAACAGAATCAGTTTATAGACCCAATAATGATCAAAACGGTATTCTGCATCAATATCTGACTTATTTTGGCGTAGTTATGCTTGAGCTTGTGCTAGACCTTTTCCTAACGTATTATCCACGTATAGCTCTACATGACTTTTGAGGTTGAAGAAACATTTTTAGTAACTACTCATTTTCAGCAACAGAATTAATTTATAGACCAAATAATGATCAAAATGGTATTCTGCATCAAAATCTAACTTATTGTGCAAGAACTATTCCTAACGTATAATGACATTTGAGGTTAAAGAAACATTATTAGTAACTACTTATTTTCAGCAACAGAATCAATTTATAGACCCAATAATGATCAAAAAGGTATTCTGCATCAATATCTGACTTATTTTGGCGGAGTTATGCTTGAGTTTGTGCTAGACCTATTCCTAACGTATTATCCACGTATAGCTAGCTATACATGACTTTTGAGGTTGAAGAAACATTTTTAGCTACTGAATCAATTTATAGACCAAATAGTGATCAAAATGGTATTCCGCATCAATATCTGACTTATTTTGGCGGAGTTATGCTTGAGTTTGTGCTAGACCTATTCCAAGGTATTATCCACGTACATGACTTTTGAGGTTCAAGAAGCATTTATAGTAACTTCTCATTTTTAGATACAGAATCAATTTATAGACCAAATATTGATTAAAATGGTATTCTGCATCAATAGCTGACTTATTGTGCAAGATCTTTTCCTAACGTATAATGACATTTGAGGTTAAAGAAACATTATTAGTAACTACTTATTTTCAGCAACAGAATCAATTTATAGACCCAATAATGATCAAAAAGGTATTCTGCATCAATATCTGACTTATTTTGGCGGAGTTATACTTGAGTTTGTGCTAGACCTTTTCCTAACGTATTATCCACGGAGCAGCTTGCAAACGCAGGCCTGACAGTTTCTGCAATCGGGTTTTGATGAATCTATGCGTTTTGACACAAACCCCCGCGCTTGACCTTCGACCCGGTTCACGTGGCAGCTAAGCCTAAGTTGGAACAGTAATTGATATCCCAGAATAACATATCGATCGAACATAATTACAAATTTAACCTCATCTTCTGCAGTACATCATCGTCATCAGGCCTACTGCCATCGATGGATCCTACAAACTAATTTGTGAGTACGAGGGGTAACCTAATAATTAAAAAGAAAAAAGACAAAAAGAAAAAAAAAAAAGTGAACGAAAGATCAAAAGCCTCATTTACGTAACGTAAAAAGAAAAGAAACAATAATTGTATCATATTCACAATCTCTACAGCAACGTAAAAGATTTGATTTGTAATACTTACACAAAGACAACAATAATGAATAATTTGGCGGCATAATTTTATGTTAATGACGTCATCGCCAACTGATGTTAGCAGCCTTATCTTACCATACCTAATCTTGTGAATATCTTTTCGAAACGATCATTGTGAATTTAAATGTCATTATGAATTGTTACTATATCTTGAAATTTGAACTAATTTCTTTTTAATTATATTGTTATTGATTTGTAATATGAATTAATCTCTTTTAAATAATGGGCACATAAGGATTCTCATCTGCAGACGTGGACAAGGGTAGGGTAATAAAAAGTTTCTTGACTCTACAGGTAGGGAGGGTATAGAGAAAGAACACCTTCATCTCAGTTCTTTCATCTCCATCTCTAGGTTATACTTAGTAAATGGTTTTATATAATCCCGCATTTACCTTAACTATCAACGAATTTTCTCTGTTATGCAATTTTATGTCACTAGTAGTACCAAAAACCCACCCCAATTGCCCTGAGCACGGCCGGAAACGTGAAGTAGACAGTGCACGTTACAAATGATCAAAATGGTATTCCGCATCAATATCTGACTTATTTTGGCGGAGTTATGCTTGAGTTTGTGCTAGACCTATTCCTAACTCATTATCCAAGTATAGTTATACATGACTTTTGAGGTTGAAGAAACATTTTTAGTAACTAATCTTTTTCAGCAACAGAATCCATTTATAGACCAAATAATGATCAAATTGGTATTCTGCATCAATATCTGCTTATTTTGGCGGAGTAATGCTTGAGTTTGTGCTAGACCTATTTCTAACGTATTATCCACGTATTGCTTTAAATGACTCTGAGATTGAAGAAACATTTTTAGTACCTACTCATTTTCAGCTACTGAATCAATTTAAAGACCAAATAATGATCAAAATGGTACTCTGCATCAATAGCTGACTTATTTTGACATAGTTATGCTTGAGTTTGTGCTAGACCTATTTCTAACGTATTATCCAAGTATAGCTTTACATGACTTTTGAGGTTGAAGAAATATTTTTAGCAACTACTCATTTTCAGCTACAGAATCAATTTATAGACCAAATAATGATCAAAATCGTATTCTGCTTCAATAGCTGACTTATTTTGGCAGAGTTATTCTTGTGTTTGTGCTAGACCTATTCCTAACGTATTATCTACGTATAGCTATACATGATTGTTGAGTTTGATGAAACATTTATAGTAACTTCTCATTTTCAGCTACAGAATCAATTTATAGACCAAATAATGATCAAAATGGTATTCCGTACAATATCTAACTTATTTTGGCGGAGTTATGCTTGAGTTTGTTCTAGACCTATTCCTAACGTATTATTAACGTATAGCTATACATGATTGTTGAGTTTGATGAAACATTTATAGTAACTTCTCATTTTCAGCTACAGAATCAATTTATAGACCAAATAATGATCAAAATGGTATTCCGCATCAATATCTGACTTATTGTGCTAGACCTATTCCTAACGTATTATCCACGTATAGCTTTACATGACTTTTGAGTTTGAAGAAACACTTGTAGTAACTACTCATTTTCAACAACAGAATCAATTTATAGACCAAATAATAGTCAAAATGGTATTATGCATCAATATCTGACTTATTTTGGCAGAGTTATGCTTGAATTTGTGCTAGACCTTTTCCTAACTTATTATCCACGTATAGATATACATGACTTATGAGGTTGATGAGACATTTTCAGTTACTACTCGTTTTCAGATACAGAATCAATTTATAGAGCAAATAATGATTAAAATGTTTTTCCGCATCAACAGCTGACTTATTTTCTCAGAGTTATGCTTGAGTTTGTGCTAGACCTATTCCTAACGTATTATCCACGTACATGATTTTTGAGGTTTAAGAAACAATTTTAGTAACCACTCATTATTGACTTATTGTGCTTGACCTATTCCTAACGTATTATCCTGTATAGCTTTACATGACTTTTGAGGTTGAAGAAACATTTATAGTAACTACTCATTTTCAGCAACAGAATCAATTTATAGACCAAATAATGATCAAAATCGTATTCTGCTTCAATAGCTGACTTATTTTGGCAGAGTTATGCTTGTGTTTGTGCTAGACCTATTCCTAACGTATTTTCTACATATAGCTATACATGACATTTGAGGTTGAAGAAACATTTTTAGCAACTACTCATTTTCAGCTACAGAATCAATTTATAGACAAAATAATGTTCAAAATCGTATTCTGCTTCAATAGCTGACTTATTTTGGCAGAGTTATGCTTGTGTTTGTGCTAGACCTATTCCTAACGTATTATCTACGTATAGCTATATATGACTTTTGGGGTTGAAGGAACATTTTTAGTAACTACTCATTTTCAGCAACAGAATCTATTTATAGACCAAATAATGATCAAAATGGTATTCCGTACAATATCTAACTTATTTTGGCGGAATTATGCTTGAGTTTGTTTTAGACCTATTCCTTACGTATTATTAACGTATAGCTATACATGATTGTTGAGTTTGATGAAACATTTATAGTAACTTCTCATTTTCAGCTACAGAATCAATTTATAGACCAAATAATGATCAAAATGGTATTCCGCATCAATATCTGACTTATTGTGCTAGACCTATTCCTAACGTATTATCCACGTATAGCTTTACATGACTTTTGACGTTGAAGAAACATTTTTAGTAACTACTCATTTTCAACAACAGAATCAATTTATAGACCAAATAATAGTCAAAATAGTATTATGCATCAATATTATTATGCATCAATCTTATTTTGGCAGAGTTATGCTTGAGTTTGTGCTAGACCTTTTCCTAACTTATTATCCACGTATAGATATACATGAATTATGAGGTTGATGCGACATTTTCAGTTACTACTCGTTTTCAGCTACAGAATCAATTTGTAGACCAAATAATGATTAAAATGGTTTTCCGCATCAACAGCTGAATTATTTTCTCAGACTTATGCTTGAGTTTTTGCTAGACCTATTCCTAACGTATTATCCACGTACATGATTTTTGAGGTTTAAGAAACATTTTTAGTAACCACTCATTATTGACTTATTGTGCTTGACCTATTCCTAACGTATTATCCACGTATAGCTTTACATGACTTTTGAGGTTGAAGAAACATTTATAGTAACTACTTATTTTCAGCAACAGAATCAATTTATAGACCAAATAATGATCAAAATGGTATTCTGCATCAATAGCTGACTTATTTTGGCAGAGTTATGCTTGAGTTTGTGCTAGACCTATTCCTTACGAATTATCCACGTATAGCTATAGATGACTTATGAGGTTGAAGAAACATTTTTAGTAACTACTCATTTACATCTACTGAATCAATTTATAGACCAAATAATGATCAAAATGGTATTCTGCATCAATATCTGACTTATTTTGGCGGAGTTATGCTTGGGTTTGTGCTGAACCTATTCCTAACGTATTATACATGGTATTCTGCATCAATATCTGACTTATTTTGGCGGAGTTATGCTTGAGTTTGTGCTAAACCTATTCCTAACTCATTATCCAAGTATAGTTATACATGACTTTTGAGGTTGAAGAAACATTTATAGTAACTACTTATTTTCAGCAACAGAATCAATTTATAGACCAAATAATGATCAAAATGGTATTCTGCATCAATATCTGACTTATTTTGGCAGAGTTATGCTTGAGTATGTGCTAGACCTATTCCTAACGTATTATCCTATAGCTATAAATGACTTTTGAGGTTGATGAGACATTTTTAGTAACTACTCATTTTCAGCAACAGAATCAATTTATAGACCAAATAATGATCAAAATGGTATTCTGCATCAATAGCTGACTTATTTTGGCATAGTTATGCTAGAGTTTGTGCTAGACCTATTCCTGACGTATTATCCACGTCATATACATTATACGTATACCGTATTATACATGACTTATGAGGTTGATGAGATATTTTTAGTAACTACTCATTTTCAGCAACAGACTCAATTTATAGACCAAATAATGATCAAAATGGTATTCTGCATCAATATTTGACTTATTTTGGCGGAGTTATGCTTAAGTTGTGCTAGACCTATTCCTATCGTATTATGCACGAACATTATACATGACTTTTGATGTTGAAGAAACATTTTTAGTATCTACTCATTTTCAACTACAGAATCAATTTATAGACCAAATAATGAACAAAATGGTATTCTGTACAATATCTGACTTATTTTGGCGGAGTTATGCTAGAGTTTGTGCCAGACCTATTCCTACGTATAGCTATACATGATTCTTGAGTTTGAAGAAACATTTTTAGTAACGACTCATTTTCAGCAACAGAATCAATTTACAGTAGTATAAAAATGCGGGTTCTGGGACAAATTTTGGGGGGGGGGGGGGGGGTGATCAATAACTGTCAAAGACCTGTCAAATTTTTGACAGTTAAAATAATTGATGATTGATTAATCGATGAAAAGTGTGGGAAAGAGTGGGGATCGTCGTCAAAAGTGTGGGAAAAAAGGGGGAACCGAGGGTCGAATCGTGGGAAAAAGGGGGAAAAAGGGAAAAAAATGTTCAAATCAAGTGATCGTGTGCGAGTATGTGTCAGGTGAGTTTGATTGATCTGTCATTGGCGATGTTCGAATTAGGGAGATGCTATTGTTAAATGTGATCGTGTGCGAGTATGTGACAGGTGAGTTTGATGGATCGGTCACCTCTTCATGCTCAAAATTAGGGAGATGCTATTGTAATGCATTGTAATGTCTTTTGTTTACATTGGTGGCATTCGTTGCTATGAGTAAGCAAGTGGTGGGATGTGTTGGGCAAGGTTCAGGCACAGGGCCGGCACCGGAACGTCCCCTGTCAAGCAAAGCAATGTATGGGCATGTTGCACCATGATAATTGAATGGGAATTTTATAAATGTATGGGCATGTTGCAGCATGATAATTGAATGGGAATTTTGTTTCTGTGACCCGACATGAAACCTGTTCTCGTTGGTTTTGATCTTGGTATTTTGTTTCTGTGACTTTTGATATGAAACCTGATCTCATTGGTTTTAATCATGATCTAACAGGTAATAGACTCTGCCTAGAGATAGTGGGAGTAGTCCTCTACCAAAAGAATGGGAAAGAAAATTGCAATACAAATATTTAAACTGGTTTCACCTTCAACATTGAATCATAGAGTGTATGCAAAAGATATTATAAATGTATGCATCTCAATGTTAGAAATATCGGTTCAATTTTATCGTTGAAGTGAAAAGTGATCTCCAGTGCTCATATATAAAAATTATAAATAAACAAAAAATAAATATTTATAAACAATTTACAAAAAATAAAAAATATTATAAACAATTTACAAAAAAAAAAAAAAAAAAAAAAAACAATATCAAAACAAGTTAAGAACAGCTCAAAACAGCTCAAATCAAGTTAATAACAGCTCAAAACAGCTTAACAACAGTGACAGTTCAACAGCAACAATAACGACAACAACAACAGCAACAAGAACAGTAGCAGATCAAATGGACAACTCAGCAACAACATCAGTAGCAGGTCAAAAGCAGATCAACAAGGACACCTCATCAATAACAACAACAACAACAACTATAAAGAGTGACAGCGGTGAAAGATCCTGTGGCTTGTGTAAGATAGACCTACCACCGGGAACACAATGGAAACATCACGCTCGCACCGAAACCCATAAGAAGAATGCGGTTGTGCCGATAGATGGGAAGATTAAAAAGATTTCACAGGGTTTCAAGTGGCGCATTCTTCATTATATGTATTTGAATGAAGGAGTGGCGTTTAGACTCCCTGAAGTATTTATGAATGAAGCAGGAGCTGCATTCATACCGCATTTGATACGTGTGCTGGATAGCTACGATGCAGTGAAAGTAAATTTTGAACTATTCGTTGAACTATTCGTTCTTTTAAGAGAAAATGAGTCTCTTCATGAAATAAAGTCATTCCAAAGTAAAATGACTATCATACTCGAAATCAATGATTTTAATATGCTTTTTGAACAGCATTCTAAGCAAATAATTGCTAAAATGGAAGAGTTCCAGGAAAAGGATAGTGGATGGGCTCTGGTCAGTATAATCCGATTGGAAATGAATGTTAACTAGTATAAACCAATACGAGGTTCTTCAGACATTAAATTGTCAAAGAAGCTGTTGCTGAAACATGCCATCGTTAATGTCGAAAATAATGACTCATACTGCTTCAAATGGGCATTACTTTCGGCATTGAAGATAACAAATAGACCCCAAAGATGCAATACTTATGGTGTTGAAATCACTGATGATAAAATCAGAATATCAAGAGACTTGGTACCGTTTTCCACTGAGATCAAAGTAACAAAAGATTTCACATTGGATTTCACTGGGTTGTCATTCCCCCAAAAGATTCGGGATATACACATTTTAACAAAGCTCAATCCTCAAGTGAGCATCAATGTTTTCGGATATGATGAAGAGGCTGAGACAATAATTGGACCCCTATTCCACTCAGGATATGAAACAACTATACACATCAATATGCTGTTCCTAGAAGATGGAGTAAATGCTCACTACATGTGGATAAAAAATATAACAAGGTAAATATTTTAAATTTTTAATATATAATGCTTGAATAAATACTAATTAATTTCCAAATATAATTTATTTTTTGTAGGTGGTTGTCATCACAAACCGGAAATTCAAGGAGGAAACAATGGTTCTGCAATGTATGTCTCAACTTTTCATCAAGTGAGAAAGCGGCGTTACGACACAAGGAGCTCTGCAGTGGAAAGGTTGCAGTTTTACCCCACCCCAATAAAGCGACTATAAAGTTCACCCAACACCAGCACCAACTCCAGGTTCCGTTTGTGGTGTATGCAGACTTCGAATGTATTCTTCAACCGAAGAATATAGAAGTAAGTCCTAAATTAGTTAATATTAATGAACATATTCCAATAGCATATGCATACTATATAAAGTGTGCATTTGATAGTGGATTAGATAAGTTTGTATTAGAAACTTGTAAGAATGCAGGCTTAAGTTTTTTCAATTCACTTATAGAAAATTTAAAACGCTTAAACAATGAATATTTGAGCAAGGTAGTTCCCATTGTCATGAGTCTGGAAGATGAGAGCAATTTTCAAGAGACTATTAATTGTCATATTTGTGGTAGTGTTTTATTAGCAGATAGGGTAAGGGATCATTGTCATTTTACTGGGAAATTTAGAGGAAATTTCACCAAGTACGATTCTCATTTGTTCATAAAAGAACTTGCAAACGTACATGGACAAATTAAAGCTATTCCCATTAATAAAGAACACTACATTTCTGTATCGAAAACAATAGAGTATGATAATGGGAGTAGTTTTGAAATTCGTTTTCTTGACACTTTTAGATTTATGTCAGCAAGTCTAGTTACTTTTGCATCTAATTTAGTTGATGAACAACTCACAACAATTAAATCACATTTCAGTTTTGAAAATAAGTTTAGACTTATGCGTAAAAAGGGTGTTTTCCCTTATGAATACTTAGATTCTGAAAGTAGGCTGCAAGAAACTTCTCTACCACCAAGAGAAAAGTTCTATAGTAGTCTAACGGAAACTGATTGTTCTGATAAAGATTATATGCATGCACTAAAAGTTTGGTCTCAATTTTCATGTTCAACAATGAAAGATTATTTAGAATTGTATTTAAAAACTGATGTTTTATTGTTAACTGATGATTTTGAAAATTTCCGCTTAATTTGTGTGAATATTTATTCCCTTGACCCAGCTCATTACTCCAGGCTTATCTTGGGAGGCCATGCTAAAGACCACGAAGATTGAATTAGAACTAATTAAAGATATAGATATGTATAGTTTTATCCAATCTGGTATTCGTGGTGGGTTAGTTCAATGTTGTCATAGGTTGTGTGGCGCTCACATTTGGGGCCTCATCGGCGCTGTTAGATCGCTTATTTTGTTATTAATTTTCGGTATATTTTTCATTTTTGATTTTGTTATTTCTATTACTTTTTTTTATTTTTCGTTATAATTTCAATTTACTAATAAGCAGCCACGAAAGAGCGCTTGAGAGAGGGCCGCTGTATCGAGGTCCCTCCATAGTATTAAGAGTAGATAAGTTAAGAGAAGAAAAGTAAGGAAGAGAGAAGCAAGGAAGAGAGCGCCCAGTTCGTTCGTCGTTTAGCGTGGTGAATTCGGGAGCGAAGGGCTCCGACGTTAAGCGGCGAACGAATTGCAATTTAATTAGAGAGAGGCAACGGACAAGAAAAGTCGACAAACGTTTGTGAAAAAGTGAAGTGAAAGAAGTTAATTAAAAACCCCTTTTGATTTTGAAGAGGCGATTGGCGTTTTTTTTTATTTCGACGAAGGTGTTTTGCGTAACAAGTGAGTATTGGCTGCAATTTATATTGGCAATTTGGTTGGCGACGGCAAACGATTACTCTGTTACAAACGGCGGTTAGTGCGCACATAACGGTAGTCGATCTTCGTTTTGCCGAAATCGTGAAGTGGCCAACGCGAGAGTTTTGCAAGCGCCGACGATATAATACTCTGTTGCGTGGAAAACTGATTTTTGGACGAAGAGAAAGGTGTAGTGCGTGTTGTTTCTAAGTCTGCTTTTGGTGATATGCGCTGAGTCTGATACCCTTTATTTTGTGGCTATGTTCGAACCGAGAGTGAAATTGAACATATAGAGTGAGGCTTGCAGATTTATCCACTTTTGGCTATTGAGGCGAGTCAGGGGTATATTAGAGTGAAGCGGTTCTCTTATTCCGCGAGTGTGGAGTACCTTAACTTTGGTGGCTTAGCGAAAACATTTAGTTTTGCAAACGGCAGGTCTCCCAAAAATAAAAATTTCTTGTGGAGAAACCTTGGCTGCGGCTGAGTGTATTACCTCGGCCGGGAATAACTTCTTTACAAGTGGCGCCCGAGCAGGGACCGTGTCGTTGGCAAATGTCACGCGGACGGACTTAAAACCCCAAAAACGTGAGGCTAGAGGTTAGGGTGAATGCTCGTCGAACATACCCCGACACGCGGTAAGAAAAAAAAGGGCAAAGCGGCAGCCGAAAAAGCTGATCGTCTTTGCAGTGAAAGGGAGAACGAGAGGGAAGACAAAAGCCGTTAGCTTTCGTTTCTTGGTTTCTTCCGTTTGTTCTTTTGCGGGCGCGTGTTCGAATTGTTGAAATCGACACTTGCGAGAAAGGGAGTCCGAAAATGGCTTGCAATTTGTGGAGGCGTGGTCAAGCGCGACACACTGAGAACAATCGGCTCGACTGACTGGAGTTATACCTCGCTATTTTATAATAAAACAAAATATAATAAAATCAAATAATATAAAATAAAATAAAATATAATAAAATAAAATAATATAATATAAAAATAAAATAAAATAAAACAAAATAAAATATAATAAAATAAAATAATATAAAACAAAATAAAATAAAATATAATAAAATAAAACAATATAATATAAAACAAAATAAAATAAAAAATAAATATAATGATATAAGATAATATATAATATAAAATTAAATAAAATCAGATAATATAACATAAAATTAAATAAAACTAAATTTAATATTTATTTATTTATTTATTTATTTACGTCAACTAAAATCAGTCGACAATAAAGTTAAATAATGAAGAAGATAAAACAAAATTAATATAAAAATAAAATTGGAATTAAATTAACAATTTAAATTAACAACTATATATGATTATATGATATAACTGAAATTATAAAAATATAAAATTACATTAAGTTAAGTCAAGTCTGGGGAATTCAAAAAATTATTTAATTGATCCAACATTTGTTGCAAGGATTGGGGAAAACCCAGAAAAAACCCTATCAGATCAATGATGGAAAATAATGAAAGTTATGTTGTGTTAGTGCCTACGGTTTAAATAGTTTAGAATTAGAAATTTAATAGTAGGAAGAGAAGCCTCTGAGTTGAAAACACGATAAAGTCGATTATATTCAGCACAGAGTACTCTAAAAGGTTCATGCAGAGAGTAGTTAGTGGTACAGGTGTTAAGAGAAAGAGGAATGAAGTGTTATGAACCGACTTATTTATCCCAGCCAAATATCGATTTCCCGGCTAACTATCGGTATACTCAGGGATGAGTACGACCATCGATACTTGGCGAGTCGGGTAACAATAATTTATATTTTTACTAACCGGAATCAAACGCAGACTTTGGTCTCATAACACCTTCACGGACAACTGCTGGCAAGGATTAGGTGAATCGATGTCATCATCCACTTCAACGATCGCCCTCCCAACCTATAGTCGGCTCTCGATAGTCTGGGCCGACTCCCTAATTCCAAACTTTACTCAACCTCACCACATATCCATCTCACCCGAATTAATAAATTAATTAATCATTTTTTTAAATACGCTATAATATTTAATTGCAAATAATATTATAAATATTCCCTATCATTTTAAACATTATTATTATTTTAATTCGATATACTTAATCGCGCTAGTGCTCGTATCCGATATTTAACATTTAACCCTCTAAGTCTACTTTCTAAAATAATGGAAATAATTTATTCAAATAATTTTTTCTTAAATGAATTCTGGCTTCTAAACTCAAATATGCACTCAGAAAGTGCGTAAAAGCTTTCGTTTACCTGTAAGGTGAGAAAAAGTGAATAAGTGTCTCGAGGCACTCTTGGGGCTTTGAGTGTAAAAAAGTCGTTTTCAAGTTTCAAAGTTGCATTTTATTTCTTTTTATGGTACTCTGAAAAACAATTTTTGTAAGCTGTGCAGCATAAATGCAGATTGCATTTTGTGCAAATGCACTGTGTTTGCGAAATTTTACATCTTCTTCCACTGTCTCGATCCAACCAATGGGGGAAATGGTTTACCTGGTCAAACCGCAAGTCCGATATTGCATGCTTCGCTTTTTGGCCTAGCTTGAGTCGTAGCTGTGGAGATCGGTGAGAGAGTGGAGACTGCATTGCCTGAGAGGATGGTGACAGCATCCTCTAATGCATCGGTGAAAGCTTCCACCACATTAAAAACGTCGTCCTCGTCGTCACTTGATATGCTTGACAGTTCCTCATCCGACGGGACTGACTCAAACAACTCCAGCAACTGATCATCTGACAAGCCCGACAACTTGAAACGAGTCCGCTTTGCCATTTCTTTTAATATTTAAATTTTTTATTAAGAAAAGTCGTACCACAAACAAAAATCAGCACATAAATTGCAAGTAGTTGTGAAATAGCTGCGGGTAACAAAAGTTCACTTAAAGCCCCAAAAGTGTCTCGAGGCACTTATCACTATTTCACTGCTACAACGCATGTTTATTATGTATTTGCAAATCTATAACTTGATTTTAATAGTAAATAAACATACCTTTTACGAAAAAAAATAATGAGCTGAATGTGATTTATAATTTGACTTTTATAAGCAGAACAAAACACAACTTGCAGCAGCACAAGTTTCACGCGCGAAATAAAATTTGTTCTGTGCAAATAAAAATTAAAAGTACCGTTAAAAGCATCTGAGAGCTTTCAAAGCTTCTACATGAAATCTGGCGTTTGTTATGTACTGCCGTTAAGTATTTAAATTATGAAAAAGCTCTTACTTTTTACGCAAATGTGAATAATGTAATAAGTGTCTCAAGACAGTCTTACGTGTTACAGGGTTAACAACTAACAGAAATTAACAGACTACCCTTCGTACACACCAGTGGTGGGCACAGCCTCGCACGCGAATTTTGTAATGAGTGTAACGAGATTTCAAAAAAATAATATTTTATACTTTTGTTTAAAAAACACGTCTTTCGGGTTTAGGTGGTAAATATCAACTAACTGTTCTTTATTGATAATGTTTTAAAAGAAAACTTAAATTAGGTTTACATAAGTGTTTACTTGGTTTTCTTATGAACTATCGGTTGACATGTGCCGGATCGTTGACCGGTTATTGGTCTGAATTTAATAACAATCGATGAGCTATGCATTTCCTGTTTACTGTATTACTTTAATAAATTGCTTATTTGGTTTTTTATATTTCTTAAGAACTTCTTTTGGTTGGCATGTGCAAGATCGTTGACCTGTGCATTTCCTGTTATGCATTATTTTAATATAATGTTTATTTAGCATTTAATGAGTTGAGCAATTCTTGTACTTTATTATTAAGAGGTGGTAAAGGGGAAATTGGGTTTTGGATATACGTGGGAAGTGAGGTGGGGTTATACATAACTCGCGTGCAAATCAGCTGTTCGATTTACCAATACACACGCAAACCCGAACGCAACGAACAGAGCGAAATCAGTAGCAGTCAGAACGTCGAACGGGGAGGTTATGCGCGCGCTTTCCTTAAAAAGTAACAAATATGCACTGCGAGACATCGTTGAGAAGCTCTACTTGAAAAAAAATTATTTAATTGCTTTAAATTTGTAATGCACACTCCAATTCTTAATGTGTGACCACAGAGTTGGACACTGTTTCGATTTTTAAGTTAAGAGGCGTTAATTGGGTTGTCATAGTAGAAAGAGAATACCTAAAAAACGAAATATTGCATGAATTTAATTTTTTCTCGGAGTGCAGTTCAAAATCTTTTTGAGACATCGAGCGACCTGGTTGTGCTCTCGTTGAAGGCAAGATGTGCACTGATTCAAATCCTACGTTCGCAGCAGCAACCGACCTCGCATTCGGCATTCGTCGGCTCGTGTCTGTGTGAGCTGCCGATAACGATTCGATAAACTTGCCCACCACTGGTACACACTAACAAAAAACTACTGTCTGGCAACCCCGTTATTGCTGGTGGCGCGAATGTAAACAAACAAAATGCAATATATACAATATATAAGTGGTAATATTTAAGTGTATGTTATATAAATATGGGCGTGTATGTTTAATAGGGTGGCCTTTTTAAGAAAATTCTTTGATATCAACGAGCGCCGGGCTGAAAAAGAATAATTTTTACACCTAGAATACACATGCCAAATTTGAGCTCGATCGGAGTTCATTTGATGGACCCAAAAACGGGTCAAAGGTCAGCATTTGGCATTTGTATGAAAAAAATTAGTTGTTGTATGGAAAATATTTTTCGTAACAAAGATATCTTTACCAAACTGACAGATTGTAGTGGAATAATTGTATTTTACATCCTGACCAAATTTAATCGAAATCGGGCTACTATATCATATAGCTACCATAGGAACGATCGGATGAAAATTTACCTTTAGTATGAAAAACTTTTTGTTTCTGAAGATATCTTAACCAAACTCACAGATAGTGTATTTGGGACTGTCTCATACACCCTGACCAAATTTGGTCCAAATCGGATTACTATATCCTATAGCTTCCATGGAAACAATCGGTCGAATAATAGGCTTAGTATGAGAGTTCTTAAGAAATTTTTCAGCCAAAGTAAAACAAAATATTTTTCATTATATTATTATATTAAATTTATATTTAAAGCTGAGAATTATAAACGATTATCATACTATTATCTAGTATATTTAAAATTAAACACACTATTTTACACATAAATAATACAATACACTTAGAACTTAAGTCAATTCGGATTTTTTATGGCTCGGATATTTATTTTTATATAGATCGACAACTTGTATGATGAATTGCGCTTCTGTTTCATCGCGTGTTTAAAGTCGATTGTAATCTTTCATAAATTTTACTCCACGCTCAAAACTGGAAATACGATATTTCGTTTTGTATGACACAAAATCAGATAAGTTAAAAGTCTTTTATGTCTGTCATTATTCTAAAACTTTTGAAAAATAGCTTTTAAAATTTTTTTTTATCATGTTTCGCATTTCTTCGAGCGATTCTGTTGGGTCAAAAAATGCTAATGCTGCATCAGGTGCTAATTACCATAAATGATTTTTCAATTTATTCACAACCGTTTCAGAAACGACAGTATCCATCGTAGAAAAATCTAAAGCTGCTCGCAAAAAACTTAAATCTTGATTGGGGCTTGCAATAGCATTGGTACATCCGAACCAAGCCTTTAAGTAGAGCTTAAGTACAAATACAGAGATGTCTCGAATATTACTCAGCTCTCTCGGCGTCATTATGAACTGGTTACGAAACAGAAAGATTTTCAAGCTGTATATTGCCTTTGCCATGAATCTTGCATAATCCGAAATCCGAAAAGCCCCAACATTTTCGCCAAGAAATGCCATTGTCTACTTTAAAAGCTCTTTGTAATCGCTATGAATTTGATTGTGTCCACTGGCTTTTCCAAACTTCTTCTCATAGACAGCTTTCTTAAGAATTCTCATACTAAGCCTATTATTAGACCGATTGTTTCCATGGAAGCTATAGGATATAGTAATCCGATTTGGACCAAATTTGGTCAGGGTGTACGAGACAGTCCCAAATACACTATCTGTGAGTTTGGTTAAGATATCTTCAGAAACAAAAAGTTTTTCATACTAAAGGTCAATTTTCATCCTAACGTTCCTATGGTAGCTATATGATAAAGTAGCCCGATTTCGATCAAATTTGGTCAGGATGTAAAATACAATTATTCAACTACAATCTGTCAGTTTGGTAAAGATATCTTCATTAACAAAAAATTTTTCCATACAACAAATAATTTGTTTCATACAAATTCCAAATGCTGACCTTTGACCCGCTTTTGGGTCCATCAAATGAACTCCGATCGAGCTCAAATTTTGCAGGTGTATTCTAGGAGTAAAAATGATTATTTTTTAGCCCGGCGCTCATTGATATCGCCAACTTGAAAAAACGCCATACAAGCCGCGGCCAGGCTAATGTTTAAATATAATTAATAAATATTAAAGATTGTAAATATGTGTTTGTTTTTAATATGGCCTTTCCCTATCCAGAAGAGCTCTTGTGGGTCAGAGGGGTGGGCAACACAGCAATGAATACACGTAAGTATGTGTGTAACAATACAATTATTTAACAATACAAATGTTTTAAGAGAGTAATAAACTAATTTATTCTAATGGATCGGCACTCCTTGGAGGTGACACCTGATGAATGTGTGTGCGAGCGGCTGCGCGGGACAACATAGATTCATGCTAACTCGGGCACGGAGGCAAGGACTGGCAACTTGGACTCTTGGCGCGCATAGGTCATAGAGATGCGTCAAGTGTCCCGCAGGGATGGACTCACTCTGCTCGACTTTGCCTTTGTGTGTTGGTGGGTGTGCAACCTGCAGGGACCCAATGTGCTCCTGAGGCTGCCTCTTCGTCTGCGTGCGTCGTGTGTGTGTAACGTGGTGTGTGCGTAGCTGCTACAGCGTGATGTTGTGTGTGTCTGGTCTGTATTTGTTCTTGATTAACCCGAATCGTCCTGAGTAACGAATTTTCGAGTTTCTTCACGAAACTTTCAGGACTTATAGATTTGAGGTCGCTGAATCCGAAAATCACATTCATTTTGCTCGTCCTTGTCAGGATAATCGACAGGAGCAATTTATCGGCTGTTACCATATGGTAACGCTGGGAAGTACAGGGTACAGGTATTTTTCATACTAAAAAATCAAAGTTTTTGAGCAAAAAGTGAAATTAAACATAGCTTTATTCAAAATCTGATTTTAATTAATCTGTTACAAATTAAGGGGAATGTTTTCTTGATCATAAAATAAAAAATTTGTTATTATCGGGTGTGATATGCAGCAAAACACTTGATGCAAAGGCCAACATTGCATATCACGCAATTGGTTCGGACTGAGCTTTTACAACCATCGCCAACACAACGGTTTCGTTTCTCAGAAGGCTTAATAAGATGATCCATGCGATCGTAGCGAATATTTTGGATTGGGGTATCCTCACGCCTTTGCCGCCTTTGTTTTACTTGGACCGGCAATTGCCCATAGTGCTTAAAATAGTAAATTGTAATCTCACGTTTAAATTCCAACTGCGTAAGTTTTGTCGAGCCTCTTTGCAGTTGCCAAGCATTGTTAACGGCTACGTCGAGAAGCCAAGTAAAAATGGTGCTCCACCACTTCTTGCCCCGATAACCAATGCGATAAGTGCTAACGTTTTGATCGAGACGATCAACGCCGCACATAAACTTGTTGTACTCTGTAATAATGCATGGTCGAGTTACACAAATCCTTTTTCCGGCTTCCCTTGAGTACCTTGCAGCTAATAAAATCGGAAAGGCACCATAGCACGTAGAGGCAGCACAAACAACGGCGTTATCGACCCATTTTGTCAAACGTATGCCGGTTTCTTTCATTGTTATAGTTTCGAACGAACCACGAATGTCCGTTTTCATATCCTTTTTGTGCCTAATCGGGCAGTTAGCTGGAATACGGTTTTCCCGTATTGTTGCGGTTGTATTATAGCCTCTTGATTTCAAGTAGGCAAGCAGAGGAAAACTGGTAAATAAATTGTCGATATAAAATGAAAATGGGAGGCCTTTCAGATGATCCGGAAAGTCGTCGATCATATTTATAAGAGGTGCTGCACATTTTCCAAATCGTTCTTCGTACAAATTGGTGGAACGGGGGTTCTTTCCTTGGTAGATCTCAAAATTAACCATGTAACCGTTCGGTGTACATAATGACCAAGATTTGTAGCCGAATCTTATAGGCTTGCCTCTTATAATTGTTTGCACCCGTGTTTTCCAAAGTAGCCGATCATGCTTTCATCATAAGATAAATGTTGTGTTGGGTGAAAGTTTTTAATCATATTAGACTTGAGATGATCCATCATTGGGCGTAGCTTCCACAGCTTATCTTTGTTACCATTAGGTACGCACAAATTTGGCTCAAAGTGCAGAATGCGTAGAATTTCTTCAAATCGATTGCGGCGCATTGCTTTGAAAGATTTCGAAGATCATCAGCACTATTCCAATATGCTCTATAGTTAGAGTTTCCAGAATATCCAGTAACAACAAGTGGGAAAGGCTATAGTCGAGATCCCGACCATAGGATACCCGTTACTTATTTCAATACATTAGCGATTCAATCATAATGTCATATTTGCGTTGCCAGAATTACTTGAGAATTTGAAGCATTCAAATAAGGTTTAACAATACAAAAACTATTGCATACTCTAGAAGGAACCTGTTGATTCAACAACTTAGACACGCAATAACTGCTGTTCTACTTGTCCGATCTGGTTGCGATTCAGTGGGAGAATAGATAATAATAACAGATATCGGTTATTACCAAAAAATACGTATTATATGAACAATTGTGGGTGAGGTGGTTTTTCGCGATTTGCGGGGGCGGAGGGGGGCGTGGCTTAAATTTGAAACAAACTTGATCTGCGTGAGGTATATGGAAATCTGTGTGACAAATTTATTTATTCTATCTCTTATAGTCTCTGAGATCCTTGTGTTTATACAGACGGATGACCAGTTTTTCGCGAATTACGGGCGTGGAAGGGGGCGGGTCCAAAATTTAAAACAAACTTGACCTGCTCCAACGCATTTGTGATCTACGTGTGAAAGTTTGGTTACTCTATCTCTTATGGTTTCTGAGATCTAGGCGCTCACACAGACGGACAGACGGACAGACACACATGGCTATATCGACTCGGCTGTTGATGCTGATCAAGAATATATATACTTTATGTGGTCGGAGATGCCTCCTTCTGCCTGTTACATACATTCCAACGAACACAATATACCCTTATACTTATTTTTTATAAGTAACGGGTATAAAAAGAATACCAAAAAATGTTCGAAGTTCTAACAATTAAAAAACAAAAATTATAGTTACATAAATCTGTAAAATCTTAAAGTTTCAAATGATTGTACCTTCCATTGTGATTTCATCAATTGGTCTTTGTACATTTTTAACCCCATATCTGGCTGAACAATCAATGATATGTTGAAGCAATGCATCATCGAAATAAAGTTCAAATAGTTCGTGTGGCTGTTTATTTCGACAATCATTGAAATTAGGCTCGGGAAAGATTGGCAATGAAATACTTCCAGGATCCTCGACCCATGTGAACTTTGATTCTCTGTTCGACGCCGGTATCAATACGCTCGAAGTAGCCGCCTGAGTAACATTCAAACGATTTATTATAGGTCTTGATCCCATTTCTTGAATTTGCTGCTGTTTTTTAATATTCTCCTCAGCTTTTCTGGCTTGAAGAGCAGATTGATTGCTCGTTGTGATTTCATCTTCTGTTGAGTCGGAATGCGAGTCCTGAGAAGTCTCCAGGTCTTTGTATAAGATGACTTTTTGACTTTGATTAGTTGACATTTCAAGTGTCGCATCATCTATAAAATCAAGAAGAATTTCCTCAATGTCTTCAGAATTTGGACCACACGTTTCCTCTAAGGCAATGTTGTCCACATGATTTCCATTCCGAAGCACCATTTCACAACCTGCCATCAACTGAGCACGACAAACATCATCAATGATACCACCATGTTCATCTTTGGCATTATCTTCTCCACTTTCATTTGCATCTTCGTCAGGTGGAAAAAGATAAATCGAGTCAACGGTGTTTCCAAAATTTTCGTTTTCTTCTTCCTCGATTAGCTGCTCCAAGTAGTCAGCTACTTCTTGAAGAGTTAATTTCCTAAACAACATAAAATTATTTATGATTTTGTTTCATTTTTGGAAAAAAAATACATATTTTACACACAAACAATAGCGCAACGCAAAAAAAAATGTATGTAAAAAACCAGTACCCTGTACTTCCCAGCGTTACCATATGGTAACACGAAAACTAATTGTTAAATTTAACCGAATAAAAGCGTTTTAATTCGCGAAATTTTATATTCATTAAATAGAGTGCCCTTTTACCTTTCGAATGATGTGTGTATTGCATATTGTTAGTTAGTTAAATTAGTTAAACGAGAGTAACTTACTTGCGTCGATTTGCCATTTGTCGCTTTTTTGCGCAGCAGAAAATAGTCATCAACTAAATGCGCATTTATCGATATGCTAACTATTAGAGAATGTGTTAATCAACATTTCATCGGTTAGAGACAACATTTTACTCTTAGAATATTAAATTAAAGTTAGTCTAACTCTAATATGTTGTCTAAAAATGAAGTTTTAGTAAATGCGTGTTGATTGTTACCATATGGTAACGCTGGGAAGATTCGGATTATTTGCCGTTTTATTTTGTAAATTTTTAACTATTCCAATTTTTGTTTTCCGCACTAGGAAATTCTGCCTTCCGGCAGTAGCCACCACGCGAACCAGACTGCCGCACTTCCTCTTCACTCCCTAACCTCATACCCTCCTGTCAAAAAATCCTCGATTCCTGCTTCTCCTATATTTATCCATATTTCTCCTAACATAAAGCATAAAGCTTTTATGTTGTGGTCGACGCTGATTCGTTGCTGGCCGATAGGTGACGCTAGCAACAGCTGGTTTACTATCGATAGCTCAGCGCCGACCATAACAGAAGTTACGTGTACGCCTAGAAGGAACCGATAAGTTAATTTGGCTAACTAATATAGAGGAGTCAATATCACCCTTAAGCAATTTGATAATGAACATAACACCCAGCATAGTGCGCCGATTAGATAAAGATGGAAGGTTAACCAATAAGAGTCTATCCGTGTATGAGGGCAAGTCAAAACCAGGGTCCCAGTTGAAGCCACGAAAAGCAAAAAGAAGAAATTTCTTTTGAACAGACTCAATTGAATTTTGATGTACCATATAATGTGGCGACCACACACAAGATCCGTATTCTAAAACAGGACGAACGAGAGAGGTATAGAGTAATTTAGTCGTATAAGGGTCATCAAATTCCTTAGACCATCGTTTAATGAATCCAAGAACTTGTGTAGCCTTATTGACAGTGTGTGCAATATGAAGATCAAATTTTAACTTATGATCAAGGAGTATTCTCAAATCATTCACGCGATTAAGTCTCTCCAAGCAATTTCGGTCGATCGTGTAGTTAAATATATGAAACCTGCTTCTGTAAAATGACATAACCTTACACTTTGAGCAGTTTAGATGTAATTGATTAAAATTACACCAGACGAAAAAAGAATCGACATCTGCTTGCAAAAAGTGATGGGAATTTATGTCATTATACGAAAAGCATAGCTTCACATCATCGGCATACATTAGTATATGACAGTGGGAAAAGATTAATGGGAGATCTTTAATAAAAATATTAAAGAGTAAAGGACCAAGATGGCTTCCCTGAGGTACACCAGACGTTACCAGGACAGGTTTAGACAGACAGTTTTTAAAAAGGACCTTTTGGGTTCGAGAATTAAGATATTCAGAAATCCAATTAAGTAGGTTATGAGGAAATCCAATAAGATTAAGTTTATGAAGCAAAAGAGAGTGATTAACAGAATCAAAAGCCTTCCTGAAGTCAGTGTAAATGACATCAGTTTGCATATTATTTTGAAATCCTCTGATCACAAGAGAGGACAGTTCCAGAAGGTTAGTGGTAGTAGATCTTGATTTCACAAAACCGTGTTGGCAAAGTGAAATTATAGAACTACATAAGTGTAGAAGTTGAGAAGTAATCAGCTTCTCAAACCCTTTTGGCATTGCAGACAATTTGAAGATACCTCTATAGTTTTTAACATCCGACTTAGAACCATTTTTGTGAAACGGAATTTTATATGATTCCTTCCAAACAGATGGAAAAGAGCAAGAATTTACAGACAACTCAAATAATTTTAGTAGTGGCTTACATAGAGAACCAGAACAGTATCGAAGTACACATCCGGGAACTCCATCGGGGCCGGTTGGAAACCAGGTTTAATTATATTAAGTTCGTTTAGTAACGAGCTTTCAGTGATCATAGGAAAATAAATGCAATTAGACTTTTGTATAGTGAAAGGATAAGGAGCATTAGAAATTAAGTTAGAAGATGTATAAGTAGATTGGAAGAATTTAGCAAACAGATCGGCTGCTGCCTGATCAGTATTTGCTTTTAGTTCTTCATAGGAAACGGAAGAGGGTAATACAGAAGATTTACGCTTCATGTTTACAAAGTTATAGAACTGTCTGGGATTTTGAGCGAATTGTAAGCGACAACGATTTAAATATTCATTGTAAAGACGCGAGTTAAGAGAAATAAAATGTGATCTGGCAGTAATATAGCGGGAGAAATCAGATGGAAATCCCGAACACTTAAACCTTTTATAATATCGCGACTTCACATTTTTCAGCCGCATTATTTTCCGAGAAAACCACTTAGGTCTATTAGCTCTCCTAGGAAACTCACGGGGAACGCACTCATCAAAAAGCGAATTCACGATATCATAAAAAATAGAAGTGGCCATGTTAATGAGTAAAGTTGCGACCAGTCAGTTTGTAAATTTAAAGAATTCAATTTAAAAAAATCAGATTTTCGGAAACATCGAGATCGAACTACGACATTATTTGAAATAATAGGCTCATACCCAGGCAACTCTAAAACTAAGTCTAGAGTAGGATGGTAGGGGTCTTCAGGAAATACTAAAGGGTCAATACGTGAAATAGTACTACAAGAGGGGTCCGATGTAAATATCAGGTCAAGAAGACGGTGTCTACAATTTCGAACCGGGTTGACTTGGGATAAAAACAGCTCAAGGAGTGAATTAATAACTTCAATTAAATGGAGAAACCATTTAAAGATATTTTAATGGCTACAAACTCAATATTTGAGGGAACGTTACGTGAAAGACGATCACATCGAAACAAGGTATACCTACTGTAAAAAATAGATGAATCTGGTATTTCGGGCTTCAGCCAAGTTTCTGTAAACACAATTAAATTGAAATTAAAAGATGGACTATCTACATATAGTTTAGAAAGCTAAGTATTTAGACCTCTAACATTTTGATAGGATAGAAGGAGAGAAGATTTTAGTTTTTTGGCTCCACAGAAGAGGAAGTTGAGGAGCCAGAAGGATTTCGAGGCCGTGTAATCGGAGGCCGATTTCTTTTTGTTGATAAATACTCTTTAACAATTAAGTCCTTCGGCCAAAAAGTATTTGAACATAAACAGTCAAAAACTTCAGCCGAAACACTTATTTTAAAAGGGGAAATATCTCTTACGTAATTAAACTTAAACTTTTCCACAGTAATATTAGTAGCAATATTCCTGGCTTGGATGAAGGCTTTAACATCATCAACCGAAGTGTCAGGAGCAAGCCGAGAGACGAAAATTTGTCTCCTAGGAGGAACAGCAGAAAGAGGTTTAACAACCCTACTATTAGGCATAGGTAATTGCAATGATCGGGAACCAGAGGCAACATAATTATTTGGTGACTCAGTAACCAACTCATTGAGAGAGCTCCCAGCTGGGGCGGGAGTAAAATATTCCAGCTGTTGCCCAATATTGACTTGAGTCGGAGTAGCTGGAGAAAGAGCTAAAGATCGAGCTGGTGTGACCATTATATTCGGATTTTGAGGCAGAAGGTTATTGCCAGGTTCATCTTCAAATTTAAAACTATTAAATTTATCTTCCATGGCTTGAAACTCGCATTGAAGTTTACTAAACGCTTTGTATAGGGTATTAAAACCCAGCCTTGTATTAAATATAATGAAATAAAATCAAATAATAGTAAATAGAACAAAATAAAAAGAAAAAAAAATTAAATAAATATAATAAATATAAGAAATAAATATAATATAATAAAAAAATTAAATAAAATACAGTTTAAAAAAAAAAACAAAGGAAAAAAAAAAGAATTTTAACCCGAATCGTCCTGAGCAACATTTTTTCGAATTTATTAATGAAACTTTCAGGACTGATAAATTTGAGTTCGCTGAATCCGAAAAAAATATTCATTTTGATCGTCCTTGTCAGGATAATCGACAGGACCATTTTTTCGACTGTTACCATATGGTAACGCTGGGAAGTACAGGGTACAGGTTTACTTAATACTACAAAATACAAATATTTTTGGAAAAATCAAATAAATACAGCTTCATTCAACAGGGGGGCTCTTCATTGATATATAGGACCAAATTTGGGTCAAATCGGTGCAGTAAATCGTATGTATAACAAAAATGTCATAGGAACAAACTGGGTCAAATTCACTTTTAGTAAGGAAAACTTTTTAGCTCGATACCCAAAAAATGGGTATAGAGCCTATTAGATTCGTGTCGATTATGGTACAGAATTTTGAACACATATATCTCCGCAACTATAAAAGTAAGAGCAACCAAATTTGGTGACAGTACTCCTAGGATGTTGATCTATACTAAGTTTGTATTTAAATTTGACCCCGCCCACGTCCGCCCACGTAAATGATATAAAATCTAATAACAAGAGCACTATTAAAGCTACAGCATTGAGACTTGGCACACAGGATGGGGGGACGAGTCTTGAGGTGTGCTGAAAATTTCATTGAGATCGGTTTATAAACAGGGAAGTAGTTTGAGAAAATATGATACATGGAGAAAATATAATCACCTGGATCTCAGAGACTACAAGAGATAGAGATTCCAAATTTTGTGACAATACTGCTATGTTGCGCACGCAGATCAAGTTTGTTTTAGAATTTTGCCACGCCCCCCAATTATCCTGTAATCGACAAAAAACTAAAATATCCAAATACAAGGCCAATTTAATAGGTACAGATGTCAAAATCTGCACACACACTAAACACAATTTTGATAATGCATCCTGAAAACTGCATTGCAATCGGATAACAAATACAGAAGATATTAAATCAAAACTTCACATTTCTCATGCCTACGTGCAGTGGCCAGATTTTGGTACAAAACTTGCAGCAATGCATGCGATTTGTGGGTACATCCGTGGGTACTCGGGATCAAAACAACTCTTTGTTTTGAACCAAATTATTTATTATTATTATTATTTTTATTTTTTTATTTTTTTTTTCATTGCATTAAATTAATTACATATTAATTAATAATTACATACTTTTTAAATGAATACTTTACATACTTAATCAATAATTTTATGTGATGCACATTTTGCAATCAGTACCATGAATTAGCAGCAAAACGAATTTGGTTCTATAAATAGCTTTATTTGCACATGTATGTATGTGTGTATGTAGGGCTTCTCTTCTAACGAGCGAGACATAATTGAAACAAAAGAAACGTGCAAAACGTACAACGAAAAAAAATGATATACATTGATATTGCCACATGCAAATATAATGCTCCGATGGCTCTGATGATAGAGCCGTGTATTTCGAGGCGATGAGTCGAGAGTTCGAATCCCGTTTCAATCTTGCCCATGTGCAACTTTTTTTTTTTTTTTTGTCAACTATTTTTATACCCTGAGCCCATTAAAAATGGGCAAAAAAGGGTATAATGCATTTGGCAGAATGTATGTAACAGGCAGAAGGGGGCGTGGCAGACCCCCAAAAGTATATATATTCTTGATCAGGATCAACAGTCGAGTCGATTGAGCCATGTCCGTCTGTCTGTCCGTCTGTTTGAACGCGTCGATCTCAGAAACCATAAGAGCTAGAGACTTCAAAATTGGTATGTAGGTTCCTGGATACCGTACGCAGATCAAGTTTGTTTTTTTTTTTGGATCGGACAACTATATCATATAGCTGCCATAGGAACGATACATCGAAAATGAAGTTTTTGTATGAAAAGCTTCTTTAATTTTTGAGATATCTAAACCAATCTCACACGATATATATTTGGGGTGGTATTATACATCCTGACCAAATTTGGTCTAAATCGGCCCACTATATCATATAGCTGTCATACAGTCGCTCTGCCGAAAATCAAGTTTTAGTATGAAAAAGTTTTTTGTTTTTTGAGATGTCGTAACCAAACTGATAGAATATGTATCTGGGCTGGTATTATACATCCTGACCAAGTTTGGTCCAAATCGGCTCACTATATCATATAGCTGTCATACAGACGATCTGCCGAAAATCAAGTTTTAGTATGAAAAAGTTTTTTGTTTTTTGAGATATCTTAACCAAACTGATAGAATATGCATTTATGTTGGTTTTGTACATTCTGACCAGATTTGGTTCAGATCGGTTCCATATATCATATAGCTGCCATTGGAATAATTGGTCGAAAATCAACATTTATAAAAGAGTAACTGGGCTCAGGGTATCATACTGTCGAGCGTGCTCGACTGTAGCCGCACCCCACCGCGAGCGAAGCGAGTAGGGGGCGGAGCCCCCTTGTCTTTTTTTTGTCAACTATTTTCTTTATTACAATTTTTTTTTTTTTTTAACAACTTGTATTTTCTTTGATTTTGTGAAAAGAGTAACTAAATATATATATATAATATAATCTGTATTTTATTATTCACGTATTGTATTATAGTTAGTATTAATACCAGTTCTGTCACAGACTAGCACCCCTAACTGTAGGCTATAGGATAGCATATAGTCTGTAGCATTTTATGTTGACCATATTTTACTGAAATTGAATTAATCGGTTGTGAACGTTTGGGTATCGAGCAAGTTACTGTCGAGTGCGCTCGACTGTAGACATACCACACCTCAGCGCGAGCGAAACGAGCCGGGAGTAGGCGAGCGAAGAGAGCAGGGGGCGGATCCCCCTTGTTTCTATTCTGACATATCTCAACCAAACTCTTAGAATATGTATCTTATATGTTCCTTTACATCCTGACTAAATTTGGTTCAAATCGGACCACTATATCATATAGCTGTCATAGGAGCAATCATATTTTATGAACAAAACAGTGCGAAACGCGAATAAAATGTATGGAAAAAACCTGTACCCTGTACTTCCCAGCGTTACCATATGGTAACCCGAAAATAAAAAATGAAAATTAAGAGAGAAAAAGTGGTTTTTATTTAAAATTTTTTTCATAATTAATAAGTGCACTCTTTTAGCTTTCTAATGATGTGTGCATTGCATATAGTTCAGTACTAAATTTAGTCAAACGGTTTAAGTTTACTTGCGACGAATTGCCAAATGCCGTATTTTTGCACTGCAGAATATAATGAGCAACTTAAAGCTCATTTTTCGATCAGCTAACTTCAAGAGATTGTTTCAATCAACTTTTTATCAGTTAGAGACAACAATTTACTCTTAGAATATCTTATAAAAGTTAATCTAACGTTAATATGTTGTCTAAAAATGAAGTTTTAGTAAATGCCTATTGCTTGTTACCATATGGTAACGCTGGGAAGATTCGGGTTAATATAAAATTAATTAATTAATTAATAAACTTAATAAAATAAAATAAATTGAAACGAAATTAAAGTTAATAATAATAATA
Organism: Drosophila phalerata; assembly: GCA_951394115.2. NCBI lineage: Eukaryota > Metazoa > Arthropoda > Insecta > Diptera > Drosophilidae > Drosophila > Drosophila phalerata. The sequence goes on from CATOAP020000089.1 coordinate 77,347, forward strand.
ATAAATATATAAAAGTAAATAAAGATAAATAATAATAAATAATAAATTAAAATAGCGAGCGGCATGGCATCGTCAGATAATGAATCCGACACCACTCCGCTGGAAATAGTGAACCCCGTGGTCGGAGTGAAGTGGATCTACCACTTACGAAAGGAAGAGTTGGAAGTCGTTGCTCGGGAGTTGGGGTTGGGTACGGGGATTGAAGATCTCCGACCACAAGTGTCAGCAGCAATAAAGGGAGGTCGTTATTCGTCCGGGCCGTGGGCTCGTTTGGCAGATATAGAGGGGTACTCCGCCAAATCAAAGGGAGTGACGGTCGCTGAGACTGCCTCAGAAGGGTTGGGGAGGAGGTGGCGTAAATCGGAATCGGATGTCCAGAAAGCAGCAGAAATGGCGGGATCGGCCAAGGGGTTCGCGAAAACGGACAGAAAGGAGGACGTGATTCCGCCCTTGGATCGGGCAGGCAGGACAGAAAAGTTGCCGAGCGGACATACATCTACACCCGAGCGCGCGGTGGCGACCCGACCCTATTACATAGAGGAAAGATGCCCTCTCACAACTCACGCAAATGGCAGTCGAGTTTGAAAGTGTTCGCAAACAGAGTCGCGAATATTCTGCGACAAGTATGAGTTTTCCCGCGAATGTGAGGTGAAACGTCCAGACAGACACAGAATCTCGTCGATGGGCGCGTTGGCGCTCGTGTGACGGTGGGCACTCACGAGGTGATCGCCACCGTAGACACGGGTGCCACGCGAAGTTTTGTCAGGGAGGATTGCACGAAGAGCATTGCAAGAGGGGACAGGGTAAGAGTAGACACGACGGTCAGGCTGGCTGGTCGATACGGTGTCCAAGAATGAGGTCGTATCATCCCATTCGCAGGATGGAGGAGTCACAGGGAAACTTACGGGAGGCGAATCGGTGTGCCCAGAGGATTTGGCGGACGATTTACGAATCTTTCTGGAGGAAGAATTGGCCAAGTTTGACGGATTCAAGGGCGTGACGCCTATAGCGGAGCATAGTATCGTTATGAGGGACGATAAACCTCTCAAGCAACGATACTATCCAAAGAATCCGGCTATGCAAAAGATCATTAATGACCAGGTGGACGAGTTGCTCGATCAAGGGGCCATAGAGCCATCGAAGAGTCCACACAGTGATCCGATCGTGTTGGTAAAAAAAAAGACGGGCGATTGGCGAATGTGCGTTGACTACAGGCAACTGAACGCGCATTCCGTACCCGACGCTTATCCGGTGCCAAGGATAAACCACATTTTGGAACGTCTCCGACAGGCTCGTTTCATATCAACACTGGATTTGAAACATGGATATTGGCAGATACCTATGGCTGAAGCTAGTCGAGAAGGCACAGCATTTACGGATCCCGGACGTGGCTTATTCCAATGGCGTGTGATGCCGTTCGGCCTACATTCTGTTGGTGCGACCTTTCAGAGGGCACTCGATACGGTGATCGGCCTGGAAATGGAACCGCACGCATTTGCGTATCTAGACGACATCATTGTGATTGGCAGAAAAAAGGAGGAGCATGTGAGAAATTTGAAAGAAGTGTTCCGACGATTAAGAGCCGCTAACTTGAGACTGAACAAGGATAAATGTTCGTTCTTCAAGAAGAGCCTCGTGTATCTGGGGCATCTGGTGAGCGAAAAGGGAATTCAACCAGACCCAGCGAAAGTGGAGGCCATCCAACTTTTGAAGCCGCCGACCAACCTGGGGGAGTTGCGACAATGCTTGGGAATGGCGTCCTGGTACAGGCGTTTCGTCCCCAACTTCGCAACGTTGGTGGCACCGATGACACTACTTCTTAAGAAGGCCCGTAAGTGGTGCTGGGGTGATGAACAGCAAGCAGCGTTAGAGGAAATCAAACGTCATTTGACGACGGCGCCCATATTGGCATGCCCGGATTTCTCGTCGAAGTTTACAGTTCAAACCGACGCAAGTGATTGCGGGCTCGGAGCGGTATTAACAAAAATTGTTAACGACCAGGAGGTGGTGATCGCGTATGCGAGCTGGAAACTTTTGCAAGCGGAGGTGAAATATTCTGCCACGGAAAAGGAGTGCCGCTCCCAGCTGCGGCGGGAGTAAAATATTTCAGCCCAATATTGACTTGAGTCGGAGTAGCTGGAGAAAGAGCTAAAGATCGAGCTGGTGTGACCATAATATTCGGATTTTGAGGCAGAAGGTTATTGCCAGGTTCATGTTCAAATTTAAAACTATTAAATTTATCTTCCATGGCTTGAAACTCGCATTGAAGTTTACTAAACGCTTTGTATAGGGTATTAAAACCCAGCCTTGTATTAAATATAATGAAATAAAATCAAATAATAGTAAATAGAACAAAATAAAAAGAAAAAAAAATTAAATAAATATAATAAATATAAGAAATAAATATAATATAATAAAAAAATTAAATAAAATACAGTTTAAAAAAAAAAACAAAGGAAAAAAAAAAGAATTTTAACCCGAATCGTCCTGAGCAACATTTTTTCGAATTTATTAATGAAACTTTCAGGACTGATAAATTTGAGTTCGCTGAATCCGAAAAAAATATTCATTTTGATCGTCCTTGTCAGGATAATCGACAGGACCATTTTTTCGACTGTTACCATATGGTAACGCTGGGAAGTACAGGGTACAGGTTTACTTAATACTACAAAATACAAATATTTTTGGAAAAATCAAATAAATACAGCTTCATTCAACAGGGGGCTCTTCCTTGATATATAGGACCAAATTTGGGTCAAATCGGTGCAGTATATCGTATGTATAACAAAAATGTCATAGGAACAAACTGGGTCAAATTCACTTTTAGTAAGGAAAACTTTTTTCTATTCTGACATATCTCAACCAAACTCTTAGAATATGTATCTTATATGTTCCTTTACATCCTGACTAAATTTGGTTCAAATCGGACCACTATATCATATAGCTGTCATAGGAGCAATCATATTTTATGAACAAAACAGTGCGAAACGCGAATAAAATGTATGAAAAAAACCTGTACCCTGTACTTCCCAGCGTTACCATATGGTAACCCGAAAATAAAAGTGGTTTTTATTTAAAAATTTTTTCATAATTAATAAGTGCACTCTTTTAGCTTTCTAATGATGTGTGCATTGCATATAGTTCAGTACTAAATTTAGTCAAACGGTTTAAGTTTACTTGCGACGAATTGCCAAATGCCGTATTTTTGCACTGCAGAATATAATGAGCAACTTAAAGCTCATTTTTCGATCAGCTAACTTCAAGAGATTGTTTCAATCAACTTTTTATCAGTTAGAGACAACAATTTACTCTTAGAATATCTTATAAAAGTTAATCTAACGTTAATATGTTGTCTAAAAATGAAGTTTTAGTAAATGCCTATTGATTGTTACCATATGGAAACGCTGGGAAGATTCGGGTAAATATAAAATTAATTAATTAATTAATAAACTTAATAAAATAAAATAAATTGAAACGAAATTAAAGTTAATAATAATAATAAGAAATATATAAAAGTAAATAAAGATAAATAATAATAAATAATAAATTAAAATAGCGAGCGGCATGGCATCGTCAGATAATGAATCCGACACCACTCCGCTGGAAATAGTGAACCCCGTGGTCGGAGTGAAGTGGATTTACCACTTACGAAAGGAAGAGTTGGAAGTCGTTGCTCGGGAGTTGGGGTTGGGTACGGGGATTGAAGATCTCCGACCACAAGTGTCAGCAGCAATAAAGGGAGGTCGTTATTCGTCCGGGCCGTGGACTCGTTTGGCAGATATAGAGGGGTACTTCGCCAAATCAAAGGGAGTGACGGTCGCTGAGACTGCCTCAGAAGGGTTGGGGAGGAGGTGGCGTAAATCGGAATCGGATGTCCAGAAAGCAGCAGAAATGGCGGGATCGGCCAAGGGGTTCGCGAAAACGGACAGAAAGGAGGACGTGATTCCGCCCTTGGATCGGGCAGGCAGGACAGAAAAGTTGCCGAGCGGACATACATCTACACCCGAGCGCGCGGTGGCGACCCGACCCTATTACATAGACGAAAGATGCCCTCTCACAACTCACGCAAATGGCAGTCGAGTTTGAAAGTGTTCGCAAACAGAGTCGCGAATATTCTGCGACAAGTATGAGTTTTCCCGCGAATGTCGCGATGGGCGCGTTGGCGCTCGTGTGACGGTGGGCACTCACGAGGAGATCGCCACCGTAGACAAGGGTGCCACGCGAAGTTTTGTCAGGGAGGATTGCACGAAGAGGATTGCAAGAGGGGAGAGGGTAAGAGTAGACACGACGGTCAGGCTGGCTGATGGGACAAAGCAGCTGATCAGTCAGAAGGTGCGAGTCGAGGTACAGTTGGCTGGGAAAAGGGTGACGACGGAGATGCTCGTCATGCCGATAATGCTCGACAAAATGATATTGGGGATGGATTTCCTAAAAGCGAACGGGACCACTATACAGTGCGGAGTTGCTAATTTGCAATTGCGGGACAACATGATGCCAGAAACGACGGTGCCTGAGGGCGATCCCATGCCATCCGCGGATGACACGCATGAGGAAATAAAGCTGGGAGGAGTGGTCGATACGGTGTCCAAGAATGAGGTCGTATCATCCCATTCGCAGGATGGAGGAGTCACAGGGAAACTTACGGGAGGCGAATCGGTGTGCCCAGAGGATTTGGCGGACGATTTACGAATCTTTCTGGAGGAAGAATTGGCCAAGTTTGACGGATTCAAGGGCGTGACGCCTATAGCGGAGCATAGTATCGTTATGAGGGACGATAAACCTCTCAAGCAACGATACTATCCAAAGAATCCGGCTATGCAAAAGATCATTAATGACCAGGTGGACGAGTTGCTCGATCAAGGGGCCATAGAGCCATCGAAGAGTCCACACAGTGCCCCGATCGTGTTGGTAAAAAAAAAGACGGGCGATTGGCGAATGTGCGTTGACTACAGGCAACTGAACGCGCATTCCGTACCCGACGCTTATCCGGTGCCAAGGATAAACCACATTTTGGAACGTCTCCGACAGGCTCGTTTCATATCAACACTGGATTTGAAACATGGATATTGGCAGATACCTATGGCTGAAGCTAGTCGAGAATGCACAGCATTTACGGATCCCGTACGTGGCTTATTCCAATGGCGTGTGATGCCGTTCGGCCTACATTCTGTTGGTGCGACATTTCAGAGGGCACTCGATACGGTGATCGGCCTGGAAATGGAACCGCACGCATTTGCTTATCTAGACGACATCATTGTAATTGGCAGAAAAAAGGAGGAGCATCTGAGAAATTTGAAAGAAGTGTTCCGACGATTAAGAGCCGCTAACTTGAGACTGAACAAGGATAAATGTTCGTTCTTCAAGAAGAGCCTCGTGTATCTGGGGCATCTGGTGAGCGAAAAGGGAATTCAACCAGACCCAGCGAAAGTGGAGGCCATCCAACTTTTGAAGCCGCCGACCAACCTGGGGGAGTTGCGACAATGCTTGGGAATGGCGTCCTGGTACAGGCGTTTCGTCCCCAACTTCGCAACGTTGGTGGCACCGATGACACTACTTCTTAAGAAGGCCCGTAAGTGGTGCTGGGGTGATGAACAGCAAGCAGCGTTTGAGGAAATCAAACGTCATTTGACGACGGCGCCCATATTGGCATGCCCGGATTTCTCGTCGAAGTTTACAGTTCAAACCGACGCAAGTGATTGCGGGCTCGGAGCGGTATTAACAAAAATTGTTAACGACCAGGAGGTGGTGATCGCGTATGCGAGCTGTAAACTTTTGCAAGCGGAGGTGAAATATTCTGCCACGGAAAAGGAGTGACTGGCAATCGTATGGGCGATACGCAAGTTCCGATGCTACCTCGAGGGATATTGTTTTGGAGTAATCACGGATCATTTGGCAATCAAATGGCTGAACTCTATCGAGAGCCCGTCCGGGAAAATCGCTCGATGGGCTTTGGAACTTCAACAATACCAATTCGACGTGCAATATCGGCGAGGCAAACTCAACGTGGTGGCGGACGCGCTTTCGAGACAACCAGCAGAGATATTGCGCCAGATGATGGAAGAAATAACCGAGTGCAAATCGCTTACTAGCATGCGGAGGAAAATAATCCAGGAGCCCGAGAAATTCCCCGATTATACCGAGGAAAATTATCAGCTTTATCGTCATTTGGGGCACCGAGCCGATGACGAAGATTATATACCCTGGAAGTTATGCGTGGGAGCATCATTGCGAAGACGAGGGCTAGAAGAGTTCCATGATATGCCCACTGCAGGACACCAGGGGGTGAGGAAGACGATAGCCAGGCTGGCACAGCGGTATTATTGGCCCGGCATGTATAGAGATGCCGCAAGACTTGTGAGATGCTGTGAAGTGTGCCAGAAATTCAGAGTAGAACAAAGGAGACCCGTCAAGTGGCAGAGCCGATGACAGTGTTATGTGCCGATTTCGTGGGACCCTTGCCCCGGTCGAACCATGGCAACACAATGTGGTTGGTGTTCCACGACGCCTTCTCAAAGTGGGTGGAGCTAGTGCCTCTGAGGAAGGCGTCGGCAGCACATTTACTTAAGGCATTTAGACAACTTATACTGTGCCGTTACGGGATCCCCAAGAAGATTGTATGCGACAACGGGGCACAATTCACAAGTCGGAGCTTCAAGACGTTCATGAAGAGTTTGGGCGTTGAGGTGGAACATACGGCCCCATACTGCCCCCAAGAGAACCCAACGGCGAGGACAAATCGGACCGTGAAGATGATGATAGCCCAGTTCATTTCGGGCAAGCAGGATTCGTGGGACGAATTGTTGCCGGAAATAATGCTCGCCGTCAATTCTAGCGTTTCGGATTCGACAGGTTTCTCCCTTGCTTTCTTATTACAGGGCCGAGAGCCGCGTTTGCCGACGGCGTTATACGATGAAGTTACCCCAGGAAAAGCAACGGTAACGCAAAGTCCTCAGGGAGGGAATCTACAAAAGGCGTCCAGCGATCAAGGGCGACATTACAATTTGCGGCGGAGAGAATGGCGACCTACAATGGACATGCTCGTATTGTTGCGACAGCACCAGTTGTCTAAGGCTGGAGACGGCTTTGCGGCGAAGTTAGCACCGAAATTTGAGGGACCATACCGGGTGGTCTAGTTCATGTCCCCCAACATTGTCAGGCTGGCGAAGGAAGGCGAATAGAAACGTCGGGTAGCTAACATAGCTCAGCTAAAACCTTTCCATCGAGATAGTTCGATCGACAGCCGAGAAGACGTCGATCACGCCGTACCAACAGCCAAACATTAACGATCGCTGATACTCTAAGAATGTTTAATACTTAAAATAACGAAATTTTACTTTTTATACCCGTTACTTATAAAAAATAAGTATAAGGGTATATTTTGTTCGTTGGAATGTGTAGGGGTCGCTTGGAGTTAAAGATTTTTCTCATGTGCCCGAAAGTAGGCAACGAATTTTTTGTATCTCCATTGTGGGTATGCAGTAGTTTTGCCACCGGACAAACAACTTTGCTACGTCACAACAAACATAATTTAATGTATTTTATTTATCCAATTTATGTATGTTAGTATTAATTTTAAAATTTTTGTTGATCAATCTATGTATTAAGCATGCTATTCCGTTATGTAGTTAAGTGTTCAATGTACTTTATATGTTTTGTAGATTTGTTAGCGCCATCTATGAGAGAGGTTCAGAATGTGCATAGAACAAACAAAAGATAAATGCACCCTAAAATACTATTTTTAGACATTTGCAGCCCTCAGAAAATGTCAATGAAATAGAGAATGAGATTTCCGGAAAAATTAGTTTTCTTCTAGGCCTATTTTGACCCCATAGTTCTTTCTCCTCGTGGTCGTCAAGTTGTGAAGTTGTGCGTGATTTTAATTCGCAAAAATAAGAAGAAAAAAAATCTTAGCAAAGTTAATAAAGTGCATAAGAACTCAAAGTGATTAAAAAAATACAAAAATAAAATATCATGTGAGTAATAATTTCTCAGTAATTATTTTTCTGTAGATTTGGAATTCTTGTTTTTACTTATTTCTAAAGTGCAACTTTTGAGCCAAAAATTGGCCGAACTAAATCCCAAAGACCCGGAGAAAGAAAGACAAGAAGCGATAGAATCAGAAGTTTCCAATAATTGTGCCTGTTCTTTATAGGTAAATATTACAAAATGAGTTAGTGAAAAATTATTTGGTTATTAATTTCGGTTTTGATATTCTTCTAATTTCAAAATCATAGCCGGCACTTAGGCTTACATATAAAGCCAGATATCTAGGTTAATGCAACCAGATATCTAAAAGCTTTTACATGAGCTTTTAGCCCACCGCGCTGAACAGCTGTTCATCAGTGTGAATTGTTCTCGCAAGGTAGCAGCCAACATATAAGTGGGAGTTATTTTGACGATCCAGCGCCGATGCGGCCAACAAAGTGCTGATAATTGGAGTCTATTCGTTGTGCCCGAAGATCTGGCAAAGATTGCCTGCAGAAAACGGCCACCTTCGCGAGGAACAATCACCTCAACATAACCAACATAACCAATGGATGACGTCAGCAGTGTGATGTGCTAATGTTTTGTGAATGTCTTTAGTGTAGTATATGTGTCTTTGTTAATCTTTTGCTTTTTGGGCCTTCAGCCATATTACATATTGTACTGCTAAACATGTTAATCGTAAATGTATGTACTTTTGGCCAATGATTATATTGATTGCAAAGGCGGTTTATGTGAATGTATAAAGAGATTAATTATTATACATAACCCCTGCAATAAATAGAATCTAATCATTTAAGTTGAATGGCATAATTGTGCATAAGTTGCAATTGACATTATTATGTTTATGCAATAATTTAAAATACATAAAATAGCATTGTTTATATTTACATTTTATGCATCGAGCTCGAAAGCTCTAACATATGTTTATATGGCTATAGCAGCGAGCTTTTGACAGGCCACGCAAGCTCAGCTTAAATTCCACAGGTTAACGCACACACACACACATACATTCACCTGAGAAAGATCTTTCTATCTTTTATTCTCTTAATATAACATTGTGCATATGTAAACATTGCGCGCTCGCCAAAGCTTCTCTTTAGCTCGAGCACTTAAATTGCTGACCTTGCTGTGCGCTCTTAAAGCTGCTTCACAGCTTCACTCAAAGATATAAAACTTCAAAGTTGAACAATGCCAATTAATTAAAAGATTACTTAAGTTTATATTGAAATATATTAAGATATTTTCAAATAATGGAAAATATTAACCTATATATCTCAGTATAATGTTTATTATGTATATTTAACTATTTATATTTATTAACTTATTTCTAGTATTATATATATATTATTTTATTATATTTATATATAATTATGGATAATGATAAACATAATTAGTACCCATAATTGATTATCGAACATATTCATATCCGTCCCTATTGCAACCTTTTGCCAAATTTACATTTATATATTATATTATTGTCTTTATATTAATTTTCTCGTATTATGAATTTTGTGCTCCGTATGATTAGTCATGATTAAAATGTTTATAACGTCAATTATGTGCTAATTTTTTTTGATTATTTGGAACCATGCAGCGTTTGGATGGGATAGGCTAGCTAACACAGGACTTCTTTTAGGGATCCTGATCTTTTTATGGATTTTATGAGGCTTTTCAGGATCATGGTTGGGCGGGTGAATGCACAATTGTGTGCAGGACAAAAAGAAGAAGTCCGATGTCGAATATAGATCACTTTTCTGTCCCTTTTGTTTATTCTTTAGCATCCATTGAATCCTACCTATCCTTGTTTCCCCTTCCTAGTTTCTTAACCTCCCCTTGTTGAAAAAATAGTACGCGAATTTAATAAAATGTTAAGCTAAGGAGCGAAGCAACGTATCTTGAAGGTTTAGAAACAATACCCACTCCCATCCGACCAGAAAGTAGCCGAAAGTGCAAGCGCGTACTCCTTCGTTCAGTTACACGAACATCTGCTTCATTGCCCGAAGATTCTCTTCGTTACTCGTTACAGTATTAATTATTTTATTTGGCGCCCAAACGTGGAGCAAGTGGAGCAAGCGAACTTGTAAGCTAAGAACGCTGCAAATCGGAGTAACATAATATTTTATTATGATGCCCTAGGCTGACCTGACCTCGACTAAGAAAATTTGGAAACAAAGTCAACAACACCTACAAGCTAACAACAACATCTAGCTAGACTTTGATATCCTATTGTTCATATCCTTTCCTATTATTTTCCTCCCATGTCCTAGTTTTGAATATTTGGATGTTGGATGCCTTAATAGTTTTAAAAAAACGTTAAGACCACATCTCAATAATATTCATAACTCATGTACTATTGTGAGTGTTTCTGGAAACTATACTAGCTTCAAAATAGCTGTATGGCCGAACACTAAGTACACATAGTCATGTAGTCCCGATGTAAATACCTCTATGTGGAGTTTAAACTGGAGACAGGTTTACTCGTGGATAAAAGCTACGACCTGCCATTAAACAAAAACATAAATGGTATATGCATAAAAGTATGCAATGGATGCTGTGGTACATTATCCTGTAATTGATTCGGTTGTCGTTGGAAACAGCTTCAAGGATTGTTAACTTTGTAGCTGCCAGTCAACTGGATACAGGCTTAATAATGTATTTCTATCACTCTATTACGTAATTGCAACGGTGCTGAAGTTAATTGCAGGTTATGGCCAGAAGAATATAGTGCTCTTTGCTGGTGCGTTTCTGTGAGCTATATTTCTTCTTAGGAACAATAACTTCTGCAATAAGGAATTGATCAAAGCATTTGTTGAAAATTGCATTTCCTTTTCTTTACTATCTCTATTATACTTTCGTTGTTCGCAACAAACAAACATAGTCGTGATCTTTGCATGGGCACGAGTGTAAGTTTGTGTGTGATACAGCATTAGGTCTCCGAATTTTGATATTATTTCCAGTTATTAGCTGGAGTCAAGTTAGTGGCTGAAAGCTACTAGTACTTGCCGCTGTAGCTGAAGTATTATACTAAGTTCCCTAATTACTTTATTTACTCTTCTCTTGATCTATATCGAATTTTTGTTGGCAACCCTTACTCGGATAAATGTTGTATGGTTCCAAAATTTGTTTATGATTTATTGTTGATTTCGTGAGTTTTGTTTACGTTCCGTATTTAAAATTTTTTTTGTAATTGGAATTTCGTACTTTTAGGAATAAATAAAAATACAATTAGACTATGCCGTTAAATAGTGGTGACCCTCAATATCAAAGACAGTCAAACGAAACTTTTTGTTGTGTGTGCACAAAGGAAGTGGAATATCCAGCTCAACTGTTGACAACGAACTGCAATCATTTCTTTCACCATTCCTGTTTTAATACACGTTCAGGAAATCGTAAGGTCTGTCCCGTGTGCAAAACTGCACTTAGTAAAACAACGTTGAGTTTATCTGACGAATTAGCTGCTGCTCGGGCGATAGCATCTCGATCGGGACCGATAACCAGATCAAGTTCAAGAACTCAGCAAGTTCAGCAAGCTCAGATATCTGACACTATTGGTCAGACAGATAATTTGACAATGAGTCAACAGGAAGTGTCAGGTGATTCAGCTGGGGATGCTGATCCAGCAGGAAATACCAATACAACTGCGACTACCGCTGTAGCTCCAGGTGCAAACTTACAGCAAAGTATTGCTACAGCAGTTTCAGCTGCTCTAGCTCAGCACACTCAATTATTGGCTCAAGCTATTGAAACAGGATTCCAAAGATTGACACTACAAGCTGCAGCTCCTCCTGCAGTTGATAGAGACCAATTTGGCAATAGACAGTCTTCTCCAGGTAGACAGAATCAATCTTTTGAGCAATTGTTTGGAGTGACTAACAGAGAAGGAAGAGATGTGCATAATCGAGCACACAATACTCAGAACAGTCCCTCATTTCCACCAGAGTTCCAACAATCAAACAATTTGCGTCCTGATAGAATAAGTCAGATAATTTCGAACTGGAAGGTACGATTTTCAGGTCATTCGTCGATAGCAATCGATGATTTTTTATATCGGGTCGAAGCTCTTACCAATCAAACATTGGATGGTAATTTTGAATTGCTAGCACGATATGCGAGCAATCTTTTCGAGGGTAGCGCTAGTGAGTGGTACTGGAGATATCACCGTAGCGTATCTATTGTCCGATGGATTGATTTATGTATTGCTCTCAAATCTCAGTTTGCCGACGGACGAACAGACTTAGAAATTCTAACAGCTATCTCCCAACGGAAACAAAAAGCGAACGAGACGATCGATAGCTTCTATGAAGCTATTGTTGCTCTTGCTGATCGGCTTGTACAGCCCATGACTGAACAGTCTTTGTTAGAAGCGTTACGAGCAAATCTTTTGAATGAAGTTCAGCATGAACTGTTGTATGTGCCAATTCACAACATAGTTCAGTTGCGACAGTTTGTACGAAATTGTGAGAGATTTATGCAAAGCTTTGTCAAGCCCTTTTCTTCGTCTAGACGTTTCGTGTCACGACCACAAGTACACGAAGTTTCTGTGCAGTCAGAAATGGCCGCAGGATCTGATTCTGAGGATGTTGAGACGTTCGATGTTGAGGCAGTTGCTCTTTCCTGTTGGAATTGTGGAAAGCAAGGCCATCGGTATCAGGAATGCGAAGCAGAGCGCACAGTGTTTTGCTACGGTTGTGGCAAGCGCGACACTTATAAGCCGGCTTGTCAGAAATGTATCTCGTCAAAAAACGGGCTGACTCGTGCACCGCTAACGAGTGCACGCAAACTAGTATCGAAAGCGACGAATACAAAGTAACTTGTACGAACTCAAGTTCACTCTTAAATACCCCAGAATCAAACCAAATCCCAGCTATTCCTTTACATAATCAAAAGCAACAGAAACAGATTCCATCTCGAGAAATAGTATCTGAAACTCGTGATCGCAAGCGCAGAGATTTATTTCGAAAACAGTGCAAAGAAATCCGCAAAGCAGTACTATCGTCAGTGGTTGATAATTGCAACGATTAACGACCATATGCTGAAGTCACGATGTTTGGTAGAAGTTTCAGTGGTCTAATGGACACTGGTGCATCAATAAGCTGCGTTGGAGGCAAGTTTGCGCAAGAATTGGCACAAAATAACTGTGATTTCAAACCCATGCATGCTGTAGTACGAACGGCTGATGGAAAAGGCCAAACGATTTTAGGTAAAATTTCAACTATAGTTTCTTTTCGCGGGGAATCAAAACGATTATGTATCTATCTTGTACCCTCTTTAGCACAAGAATTGTATCTAGGCATCGATTTTTGGAGAAGTTTTGACTTGTTGCCGTTGTTTTTAATGAACAAAGAAAATTCCAACAAATTGGCAGCTTTAAATTTCGATGATCCATTACAGATACCTTTGTCTGAGTTACAGCAAAAGGAGTTAATAACAACAATTCAGTTATTTCCTTCATTTGCTGAAAAAGGTTTAGGAAAGACGAACTTGACATTGCACATGACATTGAAGTATCTGAATCTCGACCAATAAAACAACGTCATTACGCAGTGTCGCCTGCAGTCGAGAAACTGATGTACGAAGAACTCGACAGAATGATAGCACTTGGCGTTATTGAAGAGTCAGAAAGTCCGTGGTCATCTCCTGTCGTAATTGTCCGAAAGCCAGGCAAAGTTCGCCTCTGTCTTGATAGCCGTAAAGTCAATGAAATTACAATTAAAAATGCGTATCCGATGCCCCTCATTGACGGTATATTAAGCAGACTTCCGAAAGCTAAATTTATTTCTAGCATTAATTTAAAAGATGCCTATTGGCAAATTCCGTTAACTCCCAGAGCTCGTGAGAAAACTGCATTTACAGTGCCAGGAAGGCCGCTGTATCAGTTTACAGTCATGCCATTTGGTCTATCTAATGCTCCACAGACGATGTCAAAACTGATGGACAAAGTCATCCCGCCAAATCTGAGAAATGAAATATTCATTTATCTTGATGATTTGCTGGTGATTTCGGAGTCGTTTGAGAAACACATTGCAGTTTTGAAAGCGTTAGCAGATAGACTGTCTCAAACCGGTCTCACAATTAATGTGGAAAAAAGTAATTTCTGTCTCAAGGAGGTTAAGTATTTAGGACATGTAATTGGTCATGGAACAATTCAAACTGATCCTGACAAAGTAGCAGCTATTCGAGAGTTTCCAGTGCCCCGATCGGTCAAGCAAGTGCGTAGATTTTTAGGAACCACCGGTTGGTATCATAAATTTATTAAAAACTATGCTGAAATTGCTGCTCCCATTACTGACACTCTTAAACAAAGTCGCAAGTTTGTATGGACTGATGAAGCACAGAAAGCGTTCGAAAACTTAAAGGAGCAACTGTGCACGGCTCCTGTATTACATAGCCCAAACTTTTCGATTCCGTTTGAAATTCATTGTGATGCCAGCCATACAGGAGTTGGAGGCGTTTTAATGCAAAAGAATAGTGAGGGAAATGACGTTCCAGTTGCATTCATGTCCCGTAAACTGAATCGTTGTCAGATAAATTATTCATTTACCGAAAAAGAGTGCTTGGCAGCTATTATGTGCGTAAAAAAATTTCGAGCGTATGTTGAAGGCCACGATTTCGCCATCCATACCGATCATGCATCTTTGAAGTGGCTGATGTCCCAATCGGACTTAAGTTCTACGTTGGCTCGATGGGTTCTCAAATTGCAAGGTTTTTCATTTAAAATTTTTCATCGCAAAGGCAGCATAAATATTGTCCCGGACGCTCTATCACGCGTACACACTGAGGACTTGTCAAATATTAGTGAAGACACTTTGATAGACTTACAGTCTGGTCATTTTAAGTCAGCCGAGTATCAGGATTTGATTGATAAAATCAAAGCAAATCAGACCCAGCTCCCTGATGTTAAAGTCATCGATAATTTCATTTATCGTCGTGCAGAGCACGCATCTGGCGATCAAATCGCAGACGACTTGTGCTGGAAGCTGTGGATTCCAAAGGGCCTTGTGTCAGATGTGCTAAAGCAAAATCATGAGGATCCTTTATCGTCACATAGTGGCATTAATAAAACGTTGGAAAGGATTCGACGTTATTATTATTGGCCAAACCTAGTTAACGACGTTAAAGAGTTTATAAACGGATGTGCCATTTGTAAATGTACCAAACATCCCAATCGTACGTTACGACCACCACTAGCTCCAGTAAAAGAAACGCAGAGAGTGTTTCAAAAGATTTTTGTTGATTTTTTGGGACCGTATCCTCGGAGCAAATCAGGGAATATAGGGATATTTGTAGTATTAGACCACCTGTCCAAGTATCCTTTTCTCAAGCCTGTAAAGATATTTACAACGGATGCTATCATTCGTTTTATGGAAGAGGAAATATTCCACTGCTTTGGTGTACCCGAAATACTCGTGTCAGACAACGGAGTACAATTTAAGTCGCACCAATTTAATTCACTGTTGGAAAAATACAATGTGCAACATTTCTTCACGGCAGTACACGCTCCTCAAGCAAATGCGTCAGAACGCGTAAACCGATCTGTTATTGCTGCGATTAAAGCGTATATTAAGCCAGATCAAACCAATTGGGATGAGCAGCTTAGCCATATAAGTTGTGCCCTACGCTCAAGTATACATTCAGCTATCAACAACAGTCCTTATCGTGTTGCATTTGGTCAACACATGATAACAAATGGTAATACGTATCCGCTCTTACGAAACTTACAATAATTAGAAGACCGTACTGTTAGCTTTGACAGAGAAGACTCATTTGATATAATTCGAAAAACTGCCCAGAATGCTATTCAGCAGCAGCATCAACGAAATGAAAAACAATACAACCTTAGAAGTCGTGAAGTTGATTTTAAAGTTGGTCAAGAGGTCTTTAGACGCAACTTTCGGCAAAGCAACTTTACAAAAGGCTTTAACGCGAAACTAGCACCAACCTTTGTTAAAGCCCGAATTAAGCGTAAGCTCGGTAATAGCTATTACGAGTTAGAGGATGCCCAAGGTCGAGTTATCGGAAAGTATCATGCAAAGGACATCAAGCAATGAATCCTTTAATATATCGCAATTCCTCCAAGCGAGTACCACCATTTGGTATTTCAACACCAAAGTGTGATTTTGGTAGGGGGTATTGTAGGGGTCGCTTGGAGTTAAAGATTTTTCTCATGTGCCCGAAAGTAGGCAACGGATTTTTTGTATCTCCATTGTGGGTATGCAGTAGTTTTGCCACCGGACAAACAACTTTGCTACTTCACAACAAACATAATTTAATGTATTTTATTTATCCAATTTATGTATGTTAGTATTAATATTAAAATTTTTGTAGATTAATCTATGTATTAAGCATGCTATTCCGTTATGTAGTTAAGTGTTCAATGTACTTTATATGTTTTGTAGATTTGTTAGCGCCATCTATGAGAGAGGTTCAGAATGTGCATAGAACAAACAAAAGATAAATGCACCCTAAAATACTATTTTTAGACATTTGCAGCCCTCAGAAAATGTCAATGAAATAGAGAATGAGATTTCCGGAAAAATTAGTTTTCTTCTAGGCCTATTTGACCCCATAGTTCTTTCTCCTCGTGGTCGTCAAGTTGTGAAGTTGTGCGTGATTTTAATTCGCAAAAATAAGAAGAAACAAGAGGGCTCCGCCCCCTACTCGCTTCGCTCGCCTACCCCCGGCTCGCTTCGCTCGCGGTGAGGTGCGGCTACAGTCGAGCACGCTCGACAGTAGGATACCCTGAGCCCAGGTACTCTTTTATAAATATTGATTTTCGACCAATTATTCCAATGGCAGCTATATGATATATGGAACCGATCAGAACCAAATCTGGTCAGAATGTACAAAACCAACATAAATGCATATTCTATCAGTTTGGTTAAGATATCTCAAAAAACAAAAAACTTTTTCATACTAAAACTTGATTTTCGGCAGAGCGACTGTATGACAGCTATATGATATAGTGGGCCGATTTGGACCAAATTTGGTCAGGATGTATAATACCACCCCAAATATATATCGTGTGAGATTGGTTGAGATATCTCAAAAATTAAAGAAGCTTTTCATACAAAAACTTCATTTTCGATGTATCGTTCCTATGATCTGCGCACGGTATCCAGGAACCTACATACCAAGTTTGAAGTGTCTAGCTTTTATGGTTTCTGAGATCGACGCGTTCAAACAGACGGACAGACGGACAGACAGACGGACATGGCTCAATCGACTCGACTGTTGATCCTGATCAAGAATATATATACTTTTTGGGGTCTGCCACGCCCCCTTCTGCCTGTTACATACATTCTGCCAAATGCATTATACCCTTTTTTGCCCATTTTTAATGGGCTCAGGGTATAAAAAAATCTTAGCAAAGTTAATAAAGTGCATAAGAACTCAAAGTGATTAAAAAAATACAAAAATAAAATATCATGTGAGTAATAATTTCTCAGTAATTATTTTTCTGTAGATTTTGAATTCTTGTTTTTACTTATTTCTAAAGTGCAACTTTTGAGCCAAAAATTGGCCGAACTAAATCCCAAAGACCCGGAGAAAGAAAGACAAGAAGCGATAGAATCAGAAGTTTCCAATAATTGTGCCTGTTCTTTATAGGTAAATATTACAAAATGAGTTAGTGAAAAATTATTTGGTTATTAATTTCGGTTTTGATATTCTTCTAATTTCAAAATCAGAGCCGGCACTTAGGCTTACATATAAAGCCAGATATCTAGGTTAATGCAACCAGATATCTAAAAGCTTTTACATGAGCTTTTAGCCCACCGCGCTGAACAGCTGTTCATCAGTGTGAATTGTTCTCGCAAGGTGATAGCAGCCAACATATAAGTGGGAGTTATTTTGACGATCCAGCGCCGATGCGGCCAACAAAGTGCTGATAATTGGAGTCTATTCGTTGTGCCCGAAGATCTGGCAAAGATTGCCTGCAGAAAACGGCCACCTTCGCGAGGAACAATCACCTCAACATAACCAACATAACCAATGGATGACGTCAGCAGTGTGATGTGCTAATGTTTTGTGAATGTCTTTAGTGTAGTATATGTGTCTTTGTTAATCTTTTGCTTTTTGGGCCTTCAGCCATATTACATATTGTACTGCTAAACATGTTAATCGTAAATGTATGTACTTTTGGCCAATGATTATATTGATTGCAAAGGCGGTTTATGTGAATGTACAAAGAGATTAATCATTATACATAACCCCTGCAATAAATAGAATCTAATCATTTAAGTTGAATGGCATAATTGTGCATAAGTTGCAATTGACATTATTATGTTTATGCAATAATTTAAAATACATAAAATAGCATTGTTTATATTTACATTTTATGCATCGAGCTCGAAAGCTCTAACATATGTTTATATGGCTATAGCAGCGAGCTTTTGACAGGCCACGCAAGCTCAGCTTAAATTCCACAGGTTAACGCACACACACACACATACATTCACCTGAGAAAGATCTTTCTATCTTTTATTCTCTTAATATAACATTGTGCATATGTAAACATTGCGCGCTCGTCAAAGCTTCTCTTTAGCTCGAGCACTTAAATTGCTGACCTTGCTGTGCGCTCTTAAAGCTGCTTCACAGCTTCACTCAAAGATATAAAACTTCAAAGTTGAACAATGCCAATTAATTAAAAGATTACTTAAGTTTATATTGAAATATATTAAGATATTTTCAAATAATGGAAAATATTAACCTATATATCTCAGTATAATGTTTATTATGTATATTTAACTATTTATATTTATTAACTTATTTCTAGTATTATATATATATTATTTTATTATATTTATATATAATTATGGATAATGATAAACATAATTAGTACCCATAATTGATTATCGAACATATTCATATCCGTCCCTATTGCAACCTTTTGCCAAATTTACATTTATATATTATATTATTGTCTTTATATTAATTTTCTCGTATTATGAATTTTGTGCTCCGTATGATTAGTCATGATTAAAATGTTTATAACGTCAATTATGTGCTAATTTTTTTTGATTATTTGGAACCATGCAGCGTTTGGATGGGATAGGCTAGCTAACACAGGACTTCTTTTAGGGATCCTGATCTTTTTATGGATTTTATGAGGCTTTTCAGGATCATGGTTGGAAGGGCGAATGCACAATTGTGTGCAGGACAAAAAGAAGAAGTCCGATGTCGAATATAGATCACTTTTCTGTCCCTTTTGTTTATTCTTTAGCATCCATTGAATCCTACCTATCCTTGTTTCCCCTTCCTAGGATCTTAACCTCCCCTTGTTGAAAAAATAGTACGCGAATTTAATAAAATGTTAAGCTAAGGAGCGAAGCAACGTATCTTGAAGGTTTAGAAACAATACCCACTCCCATCCGACCAGAAAGTAGCCGAAAGTGCAAGCGCGTACTCCTTCGTTCAGTTACACGAACATCTGCTTCATTGCCCGAAGATTCTCTTCGTTACTCGTTACAAATGTATGTAACAGGGAGAAGGAGGCATCTCCGACTACATAAAGTATATATATTCTTGATCAGCATTAATAGCGGAGTCGATATAGCCATGTCCGTCTGTCCGTCCGTCCGTCTGTCCGTCCGTCCGTCTGTCCGTCTGTGTGAGCGCCTAGATCTCAGAGACCATATGAGATAGAGTAACCAAACTTTCACACGCAGATCACAAAGGCGTTGGAGCAAGTCAAGTTTGTTTTAAATTTTTGACCCGCCTCCTTCCACGCCCGCAATTCGCGAGAAACCGGTCGTCCGTCTGTATAAACACAAGGATCTCAGAGACTATAAGAGATAAAGTAACCAAATTTGGCACACAGATTTCCATATACCTCACGCAGATCAAGTTTGTTTCAAAATTAAGCCACGCCTCCCTCCGCCCCCGCAAATCGCGAAAAACCACCTAACCGCAATTTTTCATATAATACGTATTTTATTGTAATAACCGATATCTGTTATTGTTATCTATTATCACACTGAATAGCAACAAGTTCGGACAAGTAGAACAGCAGTTATTGCGTGCCTGAGTTGTTGAATCAACAGGTTCTCCCTAGAGTATGCAATAGTTTTTGTATTGTTAAACCTTATAAGAATGCACTATGGTCCGGATGCCGATTTATTTTGAAAAAAGTCATTATTTAAAGTTGTTCAATTTAACAATATTTTGATGTCGATGCATTCAAAATACTTCCACCTCATATGTTGCATACCCAAAATATTGACATTTTCCAACACTGTTTAGTAAACAGATATGAAACAGTGTTGCTTTGAACAGATAGCACATGAAACAGATTTTCTCATTTTTAAGGTTAATTTGAATTATCTTACAACACTAATTGGATAGCTTATTTAACAAAATTTATCATGGATTGTATTTATATGGTTTGTACTTTATGTTTATATATTTGCTTTGTTGAAAATCAACGTGCATTGTATTGTATTTTTCAAATTAACAAACTTGCTTCGTTAAAAATTTTTCCTAATTAAATTTTATCTTTGGAAGGAGATAACTAATTTTGCTAGCATATGCTAGCAATGCGACTATATGCATTTTGTAGAGTAATCAATTCTGAATTTGTACTATTAAGCTCAAGTTGCGCATTTTTGAGCATTTCTAAAAATTCCACTTTCTTTCAGCTAACCTCACGTTGAAAAATGCATAGTTGTCGACAACACATGTGACAAATTGACGAAAATTATGATTTTTAGGCATATTTTATTGTGCGCATTGGCGAAAATTACAAAAACTTATGTTTACTTATTGAATAAAAGTTAAATCTTTACAATCGCAAAAAAAAAAAAATTTCTTGTTTCATACCAAAAGTTAGTTCACGACTGATTTTTATAAAATTAACAATATCATATTATAAATTATAGTATTCCGATCTGGATATCGGTTAGCCAGAATGTAAGGAGCCAATATCACATTCATACGTTCAAGTCGGTCAGATATTTTGAAAAAAATAGATTTCTATGCAAAAAGTGACTTTTCGACTGATAATTCCAATTATTTCTATATGATATAGTTGTCCGATTTGGATGAAATTTTGACAACAAGTTATGGGCACAGTAGCACGCCTATCTTGTAAGTTTGGTGTTGATAGCTTGAAAAACAAAAAGTTTACATATCGCAGAATTAAAAAAAAAGGCGGGACCATGCCCACTTTTCTTGCCCATTTGGGTATTGATATTATAAGCCCAAAACTAGACCAAAAAAACTTAATTCGTTCTCGAGTTATTAATTTATTCCTAAAAAATCGTCATCCGGACCATAGTGGAATGCTTCAAATTCTCAAGTAGTTCTGGCAACGCAAGTATGACATTAGAATTGAATCGCTAATGTATTGAAATAAGTAACGGGTATCCTATGGTCGGGATCTCGACTATAGCCTTTCCCACTTGTTGATTTTGTTATTTTTATTACTTTTTTTTATTTTCGTTATTATTTCAATTTACTAATAAGCAGCCACGAAAGAGCGCTTGAGAGAGGGCCGCTGGATCGAGGTCCCTCCATAGTATTAAGAGTTTTGCAATCGCCGACGATAAGATACTCTGTTGCGTGGAAAACTGATTTTTGGACGAAGAGAAAGGTGTAGTGCGTGTGATTTCTAAGTCTGCTTTTGGTGATATGCGCTGAGTCTGATACCCTTTATTTTGTGGCTATGTTCGAACCGAGAATGAGTTTGGACATATAGAGTGAGGCTTGCAGATTTATCCACTTTTGGCTATTGAGGCGAGTCAGGGGTATATTAGAGTGAAGTGTGGAATACCTTAACTTTGGTGGCGTAGCGAAAACATTTAGTTTTGCAAACGACAGGTCTCCCAAAAATAAAAATTTCTTGTGGAGAAACCTTGGCTGCGGCTGAGTATATTACCTCGGCCGGGAATATACTTCTTTACAAGGTATGGCAAAGCAAATAATAAATACCTATCAACTTATGATCCGTCAAAAGATTCAACATTTTTAATGTATTTAGATGCAAACAATTTGTATGGTTAAGCAATGTCACAACCTCTACCATACAATGGCTTTAAATGGTTATCCGATGAAGATATCAAAAATCTAGCAATTGAAAATATACCAATTGATGCTGATTTTGGTTACGTTTTAGATGTCGACTGTGACTGTCGAAGTGAACTTCAACAATGTTCAGGTGATGGATTACAATTGAAAAAAATTCATAGAGGTATATGCTTTAGACAAAGCGCTTGGCTTAGCAAATATATTGAACTCAATACTGAACTGCGAGCAAAGGCGAAAAATTCGTTTGAAAAAGATTTTTTCAAATTACTTAAAAATGCAGTTTATGGCAAAACCATGGAAAATGTAGAGAAGAGGGTTGATGTGCGACTAGTGATTGAGTGGGAGCCAGCACAAACGTTTACAGCAGGTCGCAAATGACTTTGTGCTAGAGCCTTAATTAGTAGGCCCAACTTTCATAGTTCAGCAAGAATAAATAAGAACTTTTATGCCATACAAATGAATAGATTAAGAGTTACTTTAAATAAACCAATGTATTTAGTTTCACTGTTCTAGACTTGTCAAAGTGGAAAATGTATGATTTCCATTATAATTACATGAAACCAAAGTTTGGTGAAAATTTAAAATTGAATTACATGGATACAGACTCTTTTATTTGTACAATAAAAACTAATGATTTGTACAATGATATTCGAAATGACCTTAAATTAAAATTTGACACATCTGATTATTCTGATGAAAAGGCTAATTTGTATAATTTCGAAAAAGTTAATAAAAAGCAATTGGGCTATTTCAAGGATGAGCTTAATGGTAAACTCATGTTGGAATTTGTAGGTCTTCGTCCCAAAATGTATTGTTATAAAATTGACAATATTGAGAAATCCTTTAAGAAGTCAAAGGGTGTAAAAAGAACGGCTTTAGACAAGTTAAACATTGAACATTATAAAGAATGTTTAGAATCAGGTGAAGCAAAATGTAGGAAAATGACAATGATTAGATACATAGACCATACTATATGCACTTATCAGTCTAACAAGGTAATCCTTGATAATAAAGACAATAAGCGTTCAATTCAAAACGATAAATATTCCACATACGCATATAACCACTATAAATTAGTAGAAAGAAGACATTTGGAATTCTTTTAAAATGAAAATGAACTTCAATTAAATGTAGAATTTTTATTTAGAGAATCATCATACTAGAATGTTCAAGCACGTGACTTAGAACAGAGAGCTAAGCTAAATTTATGTAAAATAAATAGAGATAATGCTGGTTTTGAGTTAAAGTATGCAGATCTTGAACTTAAATTACACCAAGATGAATATCAATCCCACCAACCATAGAAATTATAAGACTTTAAAATTATTTGTATTGAACAATGTATTTATTATACCCGTTACTTATAAAAAATAAGTATAAGGGTATATTGTGTTCGTTGGAATGTATGTAACAGGCAGAAGGAGGCATCTCCGACCACATAAAGTATATATATTCTTGATCAGCATCAACAGCCGAGTCGATATAGCCATGTGTGTCTGTCCGTCTGTCCGTCTGTGTGAGCGCCTAGATCTCAGAGACCATAAGAGATAGAGTAACCAAACTTTCACACGTAGATCAGAAATGCGTTGGAGCAGGTCAAGTTTGTTTTAAATTTTGGACACGCCTACCTTCACGCCCGTAATTCGCAAAAAACCGGTCATCCGTCTGTACAAACACAAGGATCTCAGAGACTACAAGAGATAAAGTAACCAAATTTGGCACACAGATTTCCATATACCTCACGCAGATCAAGTTTGTTTCAAATTTAAGCCACGCCCCCTCCGCCCCCGCAAATCGCGAAAAACCACCTCACCCACAATTTTTCATATAATACGTATTTTTTGGTAATAACCGATATCTGTTATTATTATCTATTATCCCACTGAATCGCAACAAGATCGGACAAGTAGAACAGCAGTTATTGTGTGCCTAAGTTGTTGAATCAACAGGTGCCCCCTAGAGTATGCAATAGTTTTTGTATTGTTAAACCTTATAAGAATGCTTAAATTTCTCAAGTAGTTCTGGCAACGCAAGTATGACATTAGGATTGAATCGCTAATGTATTGAAATAAGTAACGGGTATCATATGTTCGGGATCTCGACTATAGCCTTTCCCACTTGTTATACCCGTTACTTATAAAAAATAAGTATAAGGGTATATTGTGTTCGTTGGAATGTGCGTAACAGGCAGAAGGAGGCATCTCCGACCACATAAAGTATATATATTCTTGATCAGCATCAACAGCCGAGTCGATATAGCCATGTGTGTCTGTTCGTCTGTCCGTCTGTCTGTCCGTGTGAGCGCCTAGATCTCAGAGACCATAAGAGAAAGAGTAACCAAACTTTCACACGTAGATCACAAAGGCGTTGGAGTAGGTCAAGTTTGCTTTAAATTTTTGACCCGCCTCCTTCCACGCCCGTTATTCGCGAAAACCCGGTCGTAGGTCTGTATAAACACACGGATCTCAGAGACTATAAGCGATAGAATAACCAAATTTGTGACACAGATTTCCATATACCTCACGCAGATCAGGTTTGTTTCAAATTTAAGCCACGTTCCTATCCGCCCCCGCAAATCGCGAAAAACACCCTCAACCACAATTTTTCATATAATTCGTAATATGAAAAGTAATAACCGATATCTGTTATTATTATCTATTATCCCACTGAATCGCAACCAGATCGGACAAGTAGAACAGCAGTTATTGCGTGCCTAAGTTGTTGAATCAACAGGTGCCCCCTAGAGTATGCGATAGTTTTTGTATTGTTAAACCTTATTAGAATGCTTCAAATTCTCAGTTCTAGTTCTGGCAACGCAAATATGACATTAGGATTGAATCGCTACCCTGTGGTTCGGCTGGTAATGAGGCATCACCCAGTTCTAGCACCGTGGTGCGGCACTAGTAGGTAGCTAAGTCGTTAGGTTCAAGGAATGCAGAGGTGCAAGGGAAATTCTATTCTCGTGATGCATCACTGGTAGTTAGCTATGTCGTTAGCTTCAAGTAATGCAGAGGCACTATGCAAACGCTATACCTGTGGGACATCACTAGTAGCTAACTAAGTCGCTAGGTTCAAGTAATGCAGAGGTTGCAAGGCACCCGCGATGCATCACTGGTAGTTAGCTAAGTCGTTAGATTCAAGTTATGCAGAGGGTGCTAGGCAAACAAACGATTTGATTTTGGACGTTTTGCTAGGCGTACTTTATCTCCGTTTTATCAAGTTATATTTCAATGACGGACCATGGCGCAGTGGTTAGAGTCGCCGCTTCAGTCTCAAAAAATGGGAGTTCGAATACCCGCACGGACAGAAATGTAAATTTAAATTAAAAATGAAAAAATAACAATTTAAGCATTTTAAGACGCCTATCATCTCTCTCTTCTAACTCCCCCTTAGCTTCAATCTAAAAAAAAAAAATTCAAAAAGTTATCAAAGTAAAAAAAAAAAAAAAAATTATAAATTTAAAACCTCATCATTTTTTTTCCTAACGATTATTTAACCCACTTTGTACTAGAGAAGTCGTTAGCCAGTGCGACCCGGGACTTTTGCGGACATGTAGTGGAAAAATTCGTCAGAAAAATACATTGCTGGTGTTCCATGTGGTTCTAGTACTCATCACCAATTCGCTAGTCAATTGACTAGGATTTCGCTAGGCCCCCGTACTTCAGGGTAATGTATTGAGTAACGGGTTTCCTATGGTCGGGATCTCGACTATAGCCTTTCCCACTTGTTTTGTTTGTCGTTTTACACGATGCATCAAATACTACCCGAAGCTTTGTTGTCAGGCTTTCTTCCCTTAATACTGACTGATCCCTTAATACCACAAATCGTCCTTCTTGGTCCCTGGTTGTAGTATCAAGAATTGATCAAGAATTTTAGGTAACATGTTTCCACCGATTAGAATATCTATTCTATTTCTTTCATTAAACCGGGGATCAGCTAACACCTTACCATTCCACTTCTCTTTGTTGTAAGGAAATGATTTAAAGGGTTGTGGGCCTATTATTTTTGGTAAAACAATAGCATTGCTTTGAATGCGAATTTCGCTTGGGAATCTCGGTCTCATTTCTAATTGCAGCATAGATTTTGATATCCCGACTAAATTATATCCCAATCCATGAAGCTCAGTTCTTTTCTTCTGTCTTGGGAGCTTTAATAATTGAGCTGCTTCTTCTGAAATGACTGTTGACTGTGAGCCTTGATTTTGCTTTCACTACTACTCAAAATTCAAAATTCTTGCTAGTAACGGATCTGCGTCTCCTACATCAATTTTCATGCCTTTTATTGCATGTAAGCATTGACGAGTTGTGTCCAACATCTGTCTCACGCTTTTTTCAGACTCGCTATTCATCAAAGGCTGATCCAATAAAGTATCAAAATGATTTGTGAATAGCTGCGTCCTGTTTTCAAATCTTTCTTTCAATATTTCAATTGTCCTCTCATAATTTTCTTCGGAGACCACTAGGTGTCTAATTAGATACTCAGCTTCTTCTTTAACCAATTCTTTTAAGCGGATAAGTTTTTCCTTTCTGCTTAGATTGTGGTTATTATCTACTAAATTGCTAAACAAATCATAAAATGCAACCCAAGTCGCAAGATCTCCATTGAAGGGAGGAATCTCAATTTGTATTAATTTGAGTTGTTTCTGGGAAACATTATTTCTTGAAATTGATTTTAATTGGTATTGGTAAAGGCCCTTTACCCATTACCATGAACTCACGCTCGATTGTCTTTTCTTCGTCAACTTCGAGCTTCAATTTCCTTAACTCTTTAAAGTCATCTGGAATTAGATCAAGCTCATCTTCAAGAAATTTCTATTCTAGATCTGCATCCTCAGTGGTCCTGCTGAAATCAATCGATTTTCGAAAATCATATGTACCTCGTAAAAATCTTTGGATTTGCCTTTCCCATTGTGAAACTACAACTGGGTCAACTGTTTCCCTAGTAATACTCATATTATTCTTTTATATTGAATGCCTTCTGAAATGTTTCGTGCTCAAAATAATTGCATTCTGGAACTATTTCCCGATTCTCTTTGATTACCCTATGCTGTGTTTCAAAGGCTGCCCAAAGCTTGAGAATTTTGGCTTCGGCTGTCTCTTCATCTATCTTTTTTGCACTCCATTTCTGTTCTAATTCTATTATATTGTTGTAGATTGAAAATTGATTTTTGGCGATAGCCTTAGGGCCGTTTTCTCATCTTAATTTCAAAGCCTACTTTACTCATAGGGAACTTTACTCTAAATGTAGGCTTTAACTTTTTTCGTTCTCTCATCTTGATTTTAACGTTACATTTAGAAATGTGACTAAGTTGGCAGCTCGGTTCCACAAAAAGGGTCACACTTTTTAAAAATGAGCAACACTTGTCAGAAGGTTTGCCGCAAAATTTAAAATCCTGAAATTTTTGTGTGAATTGTGCCTATATCTCAACCGCTTTGAGAGCTAGTACAACCAAATTTGGTAGACGGATTACCATGAATGTGGAGTAATTCAATAGACTTTCAAATTTATTCCACGCCACGGTTGTCCAATGCAAATCGCAAAAACAACATACTGCACCCACATTTTTGAGTATAAAACTCTTTTGTTTTTAAATAACGTTTCGTGTTATTTTTAGCTATTATTCTGCTTATTCTCATTAATATCAGATAAAAATCGCGGTTATAAATTAGGATAAATGATGATAAGCAAATTAGGACCCTAAAGGTATGCAATAATTGATATACTTAATGGCGTTGCCCTTAGCAACACCGAAATAATCGTAGTTGGCGTAGTTAAGCCCTTATAGTATGGATGATCCGCCCTGTAACTTACAGCCTGCCTGCAACTAAATTTTTGACAAGAAAATCAAAGTTCCCTTCAAGGCCAATTTGTCTACACTGTAAGGTTAAAAGCATGATGAGAAAACGGCCCTTAATCTGTTCTCTAGTAAGAGCCATGTTAATTCAGTTATATATTATAATTTTTTAAATGATTAAAATTCAAATATATATATATATATATATATAAAATGTTTTTTTTAAATGAATTAATTTGAATTTTACTTTTTTTTTTTATTATTGTTTGAATATTTTTCAGTAAAAATATCTTGTAATGAATAAATATATATATTTTTTTTTAAGATAGATTAAAAATTTTTTTTTTTTTTTGCAAATTATTGTGTAAAATTATTGTAGAAGCTACCGGAAGAAATTTGTTCGTATGTTTTTTTTTTAATCGTATAATTCAATTTAACCCGAATCTTCCCAGCGTTACC
The DNA here is from genome assembly GCA_951394115.2 of Drosophila phalerata. Taxonomy (NCBI): domain Eukaryota; kingdom Metazoa; phylum Arthropoda; class Insecta; order Diptera; family Drosophilidae; genus Drosophila; species Drosophila phalerata. The sequence continues at coordinate 105,608 of CATOAP020000089.1, forward strand.
ATATGGTAACAAGCAATAGGCACTTACTAAAACTTCATTTTTAGACAACATATTAACGTTAGATTAACTTTTATAAGATATTCTAAGAGTACATTTTTGTCTCTAACTGATAAAAAGTTGATTGAAACAATCTCTTGAAGTTAGCTAATCGAAAAATGAGCTTTAAGTTGCTCATTATATTCTGCAGTGCAAAAATACGCCATTTGGCAATTCGTCGCAAGTAAACTTAAACCGTTTGACTAAATTTAGTACTGAACTATATGCAATGCACACATCATTAGAAAGCCAAAAGAGTGCACTTATTAATTATGAAAAAAATTTTAAATAAAAACCACTTTTTCTCTCTTAATTTTCATTTTTTATTTTCGGGTTACCATATGGTAACGCTGGGAAGTACAGGGTACAGGTTTTTTCCATACATTTTATTCGCGTTTCGCACTGTTTTGTTCATAAAATATGATTGTTCCTATGACAGCTATATGATATAGTGGTCCGATTTGAACCAAATTTAGTCAGGATGTATAAGAACATATAAGATGCATATTCTAAGAGTTTGGTTGAGATATGCCAGAATAGAAAAAAGTTTTCCTTACTAAAGGTGAATTTGACCCCGTTTGTTCCTATGACATTTTTGTTATACATACGATATACTGCACTGATTTGACCCAAATTTGGTCCTATATATCAAGGAAGAGCCCTCCTGTTGAATGAAGCTGTATTTATTTGATTTTTCCAAAAATATTTGTATTTTGTAGTATTAAGTAAACCTGTACCCTGTACTTCCCATCGTTACCATATGGTAACAGTCGAAAAAATGTTCCTGTCGATTATCCTGACAAGGACGATCAAAATGAATATTTTTTTCAGATTCAGCGAACTCAAATTTATCAGTCCTGAAAGTTTCATTAATAAATTCGAAAAAATGTTGCTCAGGACGATTCGGGTTAATTCAATTGTAAGGCAGAAATTTATATTTTTATTTTATTTTCTTATTATTTACATTTATTTTGTTCTTATTCTTATTGTTTACTTTTGCTAGTGTATTTTTATTGCTTCAGTTCGCTTATAAATTTTTGTTAAAGCTCGCCTGTAGATATTGTTATTAATCTATAAAGCTCTTTTCTCTGCTTTCTTCTTTGTTTCTTTTTTCCCGATCCCCTTTTTCGAATTTTCTTTTCTTGAGGAAGTGGGGTTCTTTTTTATATTTGTCTTTGTTTATATTCTTCAATTGTTAATGGTTTAGGGCCAGCACCTGGTTCAGCTGCTGCCTTTAAAAATTCAATATTTTGTAGATTAGAGAACTTCTGCTCCATTTAACCAAAGACAAATATTCGAAACAAAGAAGAAATTTTAGCGTGAGAAAAAATTATGTTTATATGTTTAATTTTAGTTTTTTAACAAAAAAATTTTAAAAAAGTTTGTTTTCAAAAAAATATATTTATTTTTGATGTTGTTTCTGCTACTTCCTTCTGCGTTGCCCAGATGTCGTAGATATCTGAGTTTTTCTGCTTCTTCCTTCTGCGTTGCCCAGATGTTGTAAGTATCTGAGGTTTTCTGCTTCTTCCTTCTGCGTTGCCCAGATGGTGTAAGTATCTGAGTTTTTCGGCTTCTTCCTTCTGCGTTGCCCAGATGTTGTAAGTATCTGAGTGAAATTTTTTGCCGGCGCTACGAGCTACTCGTACTTTGTTATTTTTGCCGGCGCTACAAGCTATTTGGACTTTGTATTTTTTGCCGGCGCTACGAGCTACTCGGACTTTGTTATTTTTGCCGGCGCTACAAGCTACTCGGACTTTGTATTTTTTGCCGGCGCTACAAGCTACTCGGACTTCGTTAAATTTGCCGGCGCTACAAGCTACTCGGACTTCGTTAAATTTGCCGGCGCTACAAGCTGCACGAACTTCGTAAAATTTTGGAAATTTTCGCTGTTTCCCTGTCTCAAATAACAATCACGGGAGGCCCGAAGACCTACGCCTGCGTATTATTTGTCGAGGTTGATACGAGTACGTATGCAATCGCTCGATGGACCAAATGGACAAGTATTGATAAATACTCGATCGAGGCCCCTCCTAAAGTCCCTGATAGAGCTAGGCAAAAATTACCGTTGGTCGGGTTCAAGCGCTAGCAATGAGAAATGAAAGAATTACCGTGGGTCGGGTTCAGTTCAAGACTAATTTCTTTATTGGCTCACATCAGCTTATATAGCCGCTATGAGAATCATCTTCTTTTTGTGACAACCTTAACAATACTATGGTTGTCCTTTTTTATCTTAATGCTAAACAATGTTTCTTATTCTAGTGCAATGTTATCCTCAGTTTTTGAGTGAGAATATTTGGGTTTATTTTTACAAAGAATTACTCCAAATGGTAAATTTTGAGTTTTTGTACAGTTGGTACCTACTTGAGTTATTGGTAATGACTATCGTATGTGTTGGCGTAGGGCTCACATATACTTTTACTTTAGTGGTTGACCCTTTTCTATATTTAGCTCATATGTTATATGATCACATGCAACGAATATTCTACTCATTTCTTAGCGAGGGTTGTTCTTAATATTCTGAGGCTCGCAAGATAAATTATATGTTTATTTATAAACATTTTGCGGCGGGGAATTTTATTGATTCTAAGGCCGCACGAATTTATAAGTTTATGTTTATTTATAAACATTTTGCGGCGGGGAATATTTGTTTTAATTCCTTCTTATATAATGGACTGTATTTTTCTATCTACATTTTGAATATGGAATATTCATGTATAATTTCCTTATTTTATTTTTCTTAATTTTAAGCATTTGGGATATTAGGAGTGGCAAAATTAATTCTTACTCTACCAGTTGTACATTTGTATTTTATATATAAAACTATGAGTAATACAATAGTTATAAGAATCATAATTAATATTAGATTTGAATGCTCACTTAAGCTATGAAAGTGTAGACCCTTTAGGTTAATGCCTTCTTTTTTATGATCCTCGATTAATTTTCTTAAATGTGTTATGTCATTTGTGTTATTTATCATTATTTTGGCTAGGGGAACTATTTCTTCTAATTTTACCCAGTCTACTAGTTTTGTAATGGGAGAAGCTTGACTTTGAACTGAATCTCTTGATCTTAATTCGCTAGCTGCTATAATTAATTTTGTTCCATGTCTAGCTGTGCAATCCTCTGGTAATTTTAAAACCCCCTGAGTTGGTATCTTTATAACATCTCCCTGCAGGTTTCCACAGTTTACTTCTAAAACCTTATTATCAAACACCTTATATAACCATGTGTTTGGTGTATTTAAAACTGTCCAAACGTTCTGTGATGAAGTTTGCTCAAAATCACAATCTGGTATGCTTCTTCTTTTAAGGGCTGACATTTCGCAAGAATTGTCAGTAGCTATGTTCCATGGCCAATTGCCCTTGCAAAGTATGTGATTATCACTTCTCTGAGTTTCCTAATAAAACATATGCGTCTAGATTAAAATTGTAGACCATAAACTCGTCTTTAATTTGAGCAATTATTGTTCTATCGTGTTTTATAAATGAGACTGGTATTATCTTATATATTATAGACGTTTCTTGGTTAAATAGTGGTATTTCCGCGTTTAGCACTAGTTTCCCATCAACCATTACTGCTTTAGCTTCTATTAAGCTGTAAATTTCTTTAATAGTTGTGCCTTTGTCGTCCCCAGGTAATTTAAGTTTTTGGTTTAATTTTCCCTTAATTGTGTAAATTTCTTTCATGAGTTGTTAGGGGTTTATTAATTGTGGATTTATTCAAACATAATTTAGGTCGATTAGAAGAGCTACTATTGCTGTTTGGCTTTTTTCGCAGTCCTCGATTAACATCATTAATTGTGAAGTTGATATTTGAAAGTCTAATACCATATGTTCTGTATTCTTCCAAGTTACCAGGTCTTCAAATAATTTGTTAATTTGTTCTTGAACGGTTTCAAACCCAGTATATATTTCTTCTTGAGTTTTCTTCATAATATTAACTGTCGACTCAATGATAGATGTTTGTTTTTTATGGAGTGTTACAAGGTCGTGCTGATTTTCTAATATATTTCGCATGTTGTTCTCCATATCTTCTCTATCGTCAGCATCCATTGTACCAAATAACATATGATGAATAGAACCTAAAAATTCGAATGGTGCTCTTTTTTGTCTATCTTTTACCATTATCAGATCATTGTTCATTTTTAGATTTGCATATCGTCGGTTAAGAGCTCGGGTCATTTCTGTACAGCTTTGTTCCTAATTACCTAACTTCGTACATGCTTGACCAAGTTTTAAGATATGTCTATGAATAGACTCTATTTTCCTGTTAAACATCTCTAAGTCATAGTATATAACTAAACTCCATTTTGAAGAAACGATGTCCATTTGTCCAACATTGTCTGAATAAATCATTGTTTCATTTTGTAATGGAGTAATATCTACGGATCTATTTTGAGACCGGATATCTAATGTGGTAGCTCCCGTAATTCCTGAAGCTAATAATACCATAAGAAAACTGAGAGCCATTGCAGTTGGGGCCCTTCTTGGTCGCTGTTTATAAATAAACATATAATTTATCTTGCGAGCCTCAGAATATTAAGAACAACCCTCGCTAAGAAATGAGTAGAATATTCGTTGCATGTGATCATATAACATATGAGCTAAATATAGAAAAGGGTCAACCACTAAAGTAAAAGTATATGTAAGCCCTACGCCAACACATACGATAGTCATTACCTATACCTCAAGTAGGTACCAACTGTACAAAAACTCAAAATTACCATTTGGAGTAATTCTTTGTAAAAATAAACCCAAATATTCTCACTCAAAAACTGAGGATAACATTGCACTAGAATAAGAAACATTGTTTAGCATTAAGATAAAAAAGGACAACCATAGTATTGTTAAGGTTGTCACAAAAAGAAGATGATTCTCATAGCGGCTATATAAGCTGATGTGAGCCAATAAAGAAATTAGTCTTGAACTGAACCCGACCCACGGTAATTCTTTCATTTCTCATTGCTAGCGCTTGAACCCGACCAACGGTAATTTTTGCCTAGCTCTATCAGGGACTTTAGGAGGGGCCTCGATCGAGTATTTATCAATACTTGTCCATTTGGTCCATCGAGCGATTGCATACGTACTCGTATCAACCTCGACAAATAATACGCAGGCGTAGGTCTTCGGGCCTCCCGTGATTGTTATTTGAGACAGGGAAACAGCGAAAATTTCCAAAATTTTACGAAGTTCGTGCAGCTTGTAGCGCCGGCAAATTTAACGAAGTCCGAGTAGCTTGTAGCGCCGGCAAATTTAACGAAGTCCGAGTAGCTTGTAGCGCCGGCAAAAAATACAAAGTCCGAGTAGCTTGTAGCGCCGGCAAAAATAACAAAGTCCGAGTAGCTCGTAGCGCCGGCAAAAAATACAAAGTCCAAATAGCTTGTAGCGCCGGCAAAAATAACAAAGTCCGAGTAGCTCGTAGCGCCGGCAAAAAATTTCACTCAGATACTTACAACATCTGGGCAACGCAGAAGGAAGAAGCCGAAAAACTCAGATACTTACACCATCTGGGCAACGCAGAAGGAAGAAGCAGAAAACCTCAGATACTTACAACATCTGGGCAACGCAGAAGGAAGAAGCAGAAAAACTCAGATATCTACGACATCTGGGCAACGCAGAAGGAAGTAGCAGAAACAACATCAAAAATAAATATATTTTTTTGATAACAAACTTTTTTAAAATTTTTTTGTTAAAAAACTAAAATTAAACATATAAACATAATTTTTTCTCACGCTAAAATTTCTTCTTTGTTTCGAATATTTGTCTTTGGTTAAATGGAGCAGAAGTTCTCTAATCTACAAAATATTGAATTTTTAAAGGCAGCAGCTGAACCAGGTGCTGGCCCTAAACCATTAACAATTGAAGAATATAAACAAAGACAAATATAAAAAGAACCCCACTTCCTCAAGAAAAGAAAATTCGAAAAAGGGGATCGGGAAAAAAGAAACAAAGAAGAAAGCAGAGAAAAGAACTTTATAGATTAATAACAATATCTACAGGCGAGCTTTAACAAAAATGTATAAGCGAACTGAAGCAATTAAATACACTAGCAAAAGTAAACAATAAGAATAAGAACAAAATAAATGTAAATAATAAGAAAATAAAATAAAAATATAAATTTCTGCCTTACAATTGAATTAACCCGAATCGTCCTGAGCAACATTTTTTCGAATTTATTAATGAAACTTTCAGGACTGATAAATTTGAGTTTGCTGAATCTGAAAAAAATATTCATTTTGATCGTCCTTGTCAGGATAATCGACAGGAACATTTTTTCGACTGTTGCCATATGGTAACGCTGGGAAGTACAGGGTACAGGTTTACTTAATACTACAAAATACAAATATTTTTGGAAAAATCAAATAAATACAGCTTCATTCAACAGGAGGGCTCTTCCTTGATATATAGGACCAAATTTGGGTCAAATCAGTGCAGTATATCGTATGTATAACAAAAATGTCATAGGAACAAACGGGGTCAAATTCACCTTTAGTAAGGAATACTTTTTTCTATTCTGGCATATCTAAACCAAACTCTTAGAATATGTATCTTATATGTTCCTATACATCCTGACTAAATTTGGTTCAAATCGGACCACTATATCATATAGCTGTCATAGGAACAATCATATTTTATGAACAAAACAGTGCGAAACGCGAATAAAATGTATGGAAAAAACCTGTACCCTGTACTTCCCAGCGTTACCATATGGTAACCCGAAAATAAAAAATGAAAATTAAGAGAGAAAAAGTGGTTTTTATTTAAAATTTTTTTCATAATTAATAAGTGCACTCTTTTGGCTTTCTAATGATGTGTGCATTGCATATAGTTCAGTACTAAATTTAGTCAAACGGTTTAAGTTTACTTGCGACGAATTGCCAAATGGCGTATTTTTGCACTGCAGAATATAATGAGCAACTTAAAGCTCATTTTTCGATTAGCTAACTTCAAGAGATTGTTTCAATCAACTTTTTATCAGTTAGAGACAAAAATGTACTCTTAGAATATCTTATAAAAGTTAATCTAACGTTAATATGTTGTCTAAAAATGAAGTTTTAGTAAGTGCCTATTGCTTGTTACCATATGGTAACGCTGGGAAGATTCGGGTTAAATTGAATTATACGATTAAAAAAAAAACATACGAACAAATTTCTTCCGGTAGCTTCTACAATAATTTTACACAATAATTTGCAAAAAAAAAAAAAAATTTTTAATCTATCTTAAAAAAAATATATATATTTATTCATTACAAGATATTTTTACTGAAAAATATTCAAACAATAATAAAAAAAAAAAGTAAAATTCAAATTAATTCATTTAAAAAAAACATTTTATATATATATATATATATATATATATATTTGAATTTTAATCATTTAAAAAATTATAATATATAACTGAATTAACATGTCTCTTACTAGAGAACAGATTAAGGGCCGTTTTCTCATCATGCTTTTAACCTTACAGTGTAGACAAATTGGCCTTGAAGGGAACTTTGATTTTCTTGTCAAAAATTTAGTTGCAGGCAGGCTGTAAGTTACAGGGCGGATCATCCATACTATAAGGGCTTAACTACGCCAACTACGATTATTTCGGTGTTGCTAAGGGCAACGCCATTAAGTATATCAATTATTGCATACCTTTAGGGTCCTGATTTGCTTATCATCATTTATCCTAATTTATAACCGCGATTTTTATCTGATATTAATGAGAATAAGCAGAATAATAGCTAAAAATAACACGAAACGTTATTTAAAAACAAAAGAGTTTTATACTCAAAAATGTGGGTGCAGTATGTTGTTTTTGCGATTTGCATTGGACAACCGTGGCGTGGAATAAATTTGAAAGTCTATTGAATTACTCCACATTCATGGTAATCCGTCTACCAAATTTGGTTGTACTAGCTCTCAAAGCGGTTGAGATATAGGCACAATTCACACAAAAATTTCAGGATTTTAAATTTTGCGCCAAACCTTCTGACAAGTGTTGCTCATTTTTAAAAAGTGTGACCCTTTTTGTGGAACCGAGCTGCCAACTTAGTCACATTTCTAAATGTAACGTTAAAATCAAGATGAGAGAACGAAAAAAGTTAAAGCCTACATTTAGAGTAAAGTTCCCTATGAGTAAAGTAGGCTTTGAAATTAAGATGAGAAAACGGCCCTAAGGCTATCGCCAAAAATCAATTTTCAATCTACAACAATATAATAGAATTAGAACAGAAATGGAGTGCAAAAAAGATAGATGAAGAGACAGCCGAAGCCAAAATTCTCAAGCTTTGGGCAGCCTTTGAAACACAGCATAGGGTAATCAAAGAGAATCGGGAAATAGTTCCAGAATGCAATTATTTTGAGCACGAAACATTTCAGAAGGCATTCAATATAAAAGAAAGAATACTTATGAGTATTACTAGGGAAACAGTTGACCCAGTTGTAGTTTCACAATGGGAAAGGCAAATCCAAAGATTTTTACGAGGTACATATGATTTTCGAAAATCGATTGATTTCAGCTTGATCTAATTCCAGATGACTTTAAAGAGTTAAGGAAATTGAAGCTCGAAGTTGACGAAGAAAAGACAATCGAGCGTGAGTTCATGGTAATGGGTAATGGGCCTTTACCAATACCAATTAAAATCAATTTCAAGAAATAATGTTTCCCAGAAACAACTCAAATTAAAACAAATTGAGATTCCTCCCTTCAATGGAGATCTTGCGACTTGGGTTGCATTTAATGATTTGTTTAGCAATTTAGTAGATAATAACCACAATCTAAGCAGAAAGGAAAAACTTATCCGCTTAAAAGAATTGGTTAAAGAAGAAGCTGAGTATCTAATTAGACACCTAGTGGTCTCCGAAGAAAATTATGAGAGGACAATTGAAATATTGAAAGAAAGATTTGAAAACAGGACGCAGCTATTCACAAATCATTTTGATACTTTATTGGATCAGCCTTTGATGAATAGCGAGTCTGAAAAAAGCGTGAGACAGATGTTGGACACAGCTCGTCAATGCTTACATGCAATAAAAGGCATGAAAATTGATGTAGGAGACGCAGATCCGTTACTAGCAAGAATTTTGAGAAATGCAATAGTAGTAGTGAAAGCAAAATCAAGGCTCACAGTCAACAGTCATTTCAGAAGAAGCAGCTCAATTATTAAAGCTCCCAAGACAGAAGAAAAGAACTGAGCTTCATGGATTGGGATATAATTTAGTCGGGATATCAAAATCTATGCTGCAATTAGAAATGAGACCGAGATTCCCAAACGAAATTCGCATTCAAAGCAATGCTATTGTTTTACCAAAAATAATAGGCCCACAACCCTTTAAATCATTTCCTTACAACAAAGAGAAGTGGAATGGTAAGGTGTTAGCTGATCCCCGGTTTAATGAAAGAAATAGAATAGATATTCTAATCGGTGGAAACATGTTACCTAAAATTCTTGATCAATTCTTGATACTACAACCAGGGACCAAGAAGGACGATTTGTGGTATTAAGGGATCAGTCAGTATTAAGGGAAGAAAGCCTGACAACAAAGCTTCAAGTAGTATTTGATGCATCGTGTAAAACGACAAACAAAACAAGTGGGAAAGGCTATAGTCGAGATCCCGACCATAGGATACCCGTTACTCAATACATTACCCTGAAGTACGGGGGCCTAGCGAAATCCTAGTCAATTGACTAGCGAATTGGTGATGAGTACTAGAACCACATGGAACACCAGCAATGTATTTTTCTGACGAATTTTTCCACTACATGTCCGCAAAAGTCCCGGGTCGCACTGGCTAACGACTTCCCTAGTACAAAGTGGGTTGAATAATCGTTAGGAATAAAAATTATGAGGTTTTAAAATTTATAATTTCTTTTTTTTTTTTTACTTTGATAACTTTTTGAATTTTTTTTTTTTAGATTGAAGCTAAGGGGGGAGTTAGAAGAGAGAGATGTGATAGGCGTTATAAAATGCTTAAATTGTTATTATTTCATTTTTAAATTAAATTTACATTTCTGTCCGTGCGGGTATTCGAACTCCCATTTTTTGAGACTGAAGCGGCGACTCTAACCACTGCGCCATGGTCCGTCATTGAAATATAACTTGATAAAACGGAGATAAAGTAAATCGTTTGTTTGCCTAGCACCCTCTGCATAACTTGAATCTAACGACTTAGCTAACTACCAGTGATGCATCGCGGGTGCCTTGCAACCTCTGCATTACTTGAACCTAGCGACTTAGTTAGCTACTAGTGATGTCCCACAGGTATAGCGTTTGCATAGTGCCTCTGCATTACTTGAAGCTAACGACATAGCTAACTACCAGTGATGCATCACGAGAATAAAATTTCCCTTGCACCTCTGCATTACTTGAACCTAACGACTTAGCTACCTACTAGTGCCGCACCACGGTGCTAGAACTGGGTGATGCCTCATCACCAGCCGAACCACAGGGTAGCAATTCAATCCTAATGTCATATTTGCGTTGCCAGAACTAGTTGAGAATTTGAAGCATTCTAATAAGGTTTAACAATACAAAAACTATCGCATACTCTAGGGGGCACCTGTTGATTCAACAACTTAGGCACGCAATAACTGCTGTTCTACTTGTCCGATCTGGTTGCGATTCAGTGGGATAATAGATAATAATAACAGATATCGGTTATTACTTTTCATATTACGTATTATATGAAAAATTGTGGTTGAGGGTGTTTTTCGCGATTTGCGGGGGCGGATAGGAACGTGGCTTAAATTTGAAACAATCTTGATCTGCGTGAGGTATATGGAAATCTGTGTCACAAATTTGGTTATTCTATCTCTTATAGTCTCTGAGATCCGTGTGTTTATACAGACCTACGACCGGGTTTTCGCGAATTACGGGCGTGGAAGGAGGCGGGTCAAAAATTTAAAGCAAACTTGACCTACTCAAACGCCTTTGTGATCTACGTGTGAAAGTTTGGTTACTCTTTCTCTTATGGTCTCTGAGATCTAGGCGCTCACACGGACAGACAGACGGACAGACGGACAGACACACATGGCTATATCGACTCGGCTGTTGATGCTGATCAAGAATATATATACTTTATGTGGTCGGAGATGCCTCCTTCTGCCTGTTACGCACAATATACTTATACTTATACTTATTTTTTATAAGTAACGGGTATAATTAATGAGTATAGACCAGGGGTAAGGGACCAACTGCTACCACTTGACTCTGGTTCTATCTCGGAATCTATCTCTGGTTCCATATCTGGTTGCATCTCTGCTTCTATGTCTGGTTCTAGATCAATATTCGAATGAGAATAATAATTTGTTTCCTCATCTGATTCACTTTCTTCACTAGGAATGACATTTTTCTTAAAATTTGATTTAGATTCATCATTTCGCAAGTAGATATTTTCCCAAGTATCCCCATCAAAATCCTCAGCTTTGTTGCTGACGGATATGTTTTTATTAGATTTAATAGTATGCTTTAATTCATCCAAATGGTCATCACTATTGAACTCGTAAACTTTTTTTCATTCTTATTGACGAGCTTTTGTAAAGGTTTTGTTATTGGTTTAAAAGTTTCCTCCAACTCCAAAGCATTCTGAGATTGTGTTTGCTTAACAGCTTCAAATTTCCTCTTCAACGCATTTCTCGATATCGTCAACTGTTTCAAAATCTATTGACTCATTGTTAGTATGTCGTATATTTGTGGATTTTTTTGAGGAAAGTAGTCGCTTAAAACAACAAGCAAACATAGTATGTGAGACAGTCGCAAGGTAAATTAATGACTTGAGTTAAGTGCAACTTACCCAACAGTTGGATTAAAACTGACTTAACTCGTGTATGTGTCTGATTGTGTTATCACTCATCAGTAACTCGATTAATACTGCTGAATAATACTTATGTATATTAATATTTATAATACATTAAATTATGATTTTAATAAGATTGGATAAACTGCAAGTATCAGTTTAAATAGTTTTATTTATACTGGTGCTGTTGTACTGGTGCTGTTGTACTGGTACTGTTGTATTGGTACTGTTTTACTGGTGCTGTTTAACCTGTGCTGTTGTACTGGTACTGTTTTACTGGTGCTGTTTAACTGGTGCTGTTTTACTGCTACTGTTGTACTGGTGCTGTTTTACTGATACTGTTGTACTGGTGTTGTTATTTAGCTGGTGTTGGGACTTTGTCCATATGCGTCGTAAGATCAACCTCATCATAAATATTATCATCACCATCATCATTATCAAGCTTTATATAATTTGATGATAGTAAAGTCTGCTTTAACCTAGACTTTACTTTATCACCTTCAGATTTTTTAAACTTTTTAATTTTTCTTTTTTCTTCTCAACGACTTTATGTAAGGTTTCTATTATGGATTTAAAAGTTTTCGTCAGCTAATTCAAAATATGTTGACTCATTACACTAGGCAACAATTTTCAACTTTTTGTCTATTACACGAACCAAACCCACTTTTTTGGATAGATTTGGGGCTCCAAATGACGAAAAACATTTTTTTTTTTTTTTCTATGGCAGAATTTTTTTTTTAGAATTTTTTGAAATTTGGCTCTTTTTTCCGTACTTTTTTTCAGAGGTGCGCCCAGTTTTTTCATCATTACTCGAGAACGCCAAACCCGATTTTCAAAACCTTTACTTTTCCTGAAAGCCATCGAGTATATCTATAATTCATTAAGTCAAAATTTTGGATTTAAACTTATAGTTTAAGAGATATCAATTTTCGAATTAAGAAAATTATGATTTTTTTAAAGCTTTTTTTTTAGCTTTTTTTACTTTAAAATTCGAGGAAAAGTCGAAAAAAATTTATTACATTTTGTCTTTAATTTTATTTGCATAGCTGCATTAATTACGCGTCGTTTATGATATGCCTTATCAAAATCTATGGAGAGACGGCGATGTATTATTTTTTTTTGTCTAGGCATGTTTTTGTCGAATTTTATGACTTCCTTGTAGAGCGGCATGACATTTAGTATGAAAAACTTTTTTGTTTCTTAAGATATCTTAACCAAACTCACAGATAGTGTATTTGGGACTGTCTCATACACCCTGACTAAATTTGGTCTAAATCGGATTACTATATCATATAGCTGCCATAGGAACGATCGTTAGAAATACAAGGGTTAGTATGAAAAAGTTTTTTGTTTTTTGAGATATATCATCCAAACTTGCTGGTTATGTATTTAGTAATGTGGTATGTATCCCTACCAAATTTGGTTCAAATCGGATCACTATTCAATATAGCTGCCATAGGAACGATCAGTCGAAAATTCACCTTTAGTATGAAAAACTTTTTTATTTTCTAAGATATTTTAATCGAACTCACAAATTGTGTACTCTTTGTTGTCCTTTACATCTTTATTTATTTTGGTTCGAATCTGTCTACTATATCATACAGCTGCCATAGGACCGATCGGTCTAAAAACAAGTTTTAGTATAAAAAACTTTTGTGTTTTTTGAGATATCTTAACTAAACTGATAGAATATGCATATAAGTTGGTCTTATGCATCCTGACCAAAGTTGGTTCAAATCGGTCCACTATATCATATAGCTGTCATAGGACCGATCGGTAGAAAATCATGTTTTAGTATAAAAAACTTTTTTGTTTTTGGAGAAATCTCAATAAAACTCATAAATTGGGTATCTTTAATTGCCCATTACATCCTTACCAAATTTGGTAGGAATCGGACCACTATATCATATAGCTGCCATAGGAACAATCGATACGAACGGTCGATAAGCAACCTTTAGTATGAAAAACTTTTTTGTTTTTAAAGTTATCTGTACAAAACTTACAAGTTATAAGCCTTCTATTGCCTTATACAACCTGTCCAAATTTGGTTGGAATCGGATCACTATAACATATAGCTTCCATGGGACCGGTCAGTCGAAAATCTACCTTTGCGTAAAAATTGTTTTATTGTCAATATACAAATAACTTAGCCGTCCTTCCATAGATTTTAACGGTAAACATACGCAACGATTGGTAATTAATATAGTTATATATATATAAACAAATTTAATAGTTCAGATGACCATCTTAAATGCATATTCTGCCAAATTGGTTAAAATATCTCAAAAAACAAAAAACTTTTTAATACTAAACCTTGATTTTCGAACGATCGTTCCTATGACAGCTATATGATATAGTAGACCGATTTAAACCAAATTTGGTCAAAATGTGTAAAATAACAACAATTTGATATTGTGTGAGATTAGTGAAGATATCTTAAAAATCACAAAAAATTTTCATACTAAAGGTCATGCCGCTCTACAAGGAAGTCATAAAATTCGACAAAAACATGCCTACACACAAAAAAATATTATATCTCTGTCCCTCCACAGATTTTGATAAGACTTATCTTTAACGACGCGTAATTAATGCAGCTATGCAACTAAAATTAAAGACAAAATGTAATAAATTTTTTTCGACTTTTCCTCGAATTTTAAAGTAAAAAAAGCTAAAAAAAAAGGTTTCAAAAAATCATAATTTTCTTAATTCAAAAATTGATATCTCTTAAACTCTAAGTTTAAATCCAAAACTTTGTATTAATGAATTATAGATATATTCATTGACTTTCAGAAATAGTAAAGCTTTTGAAAATCGGTTTAGTCATTCTCGAGTAATGATGACATAAGTCGGCGCACCTCTGAAAAAAAGTACGAAATAAAAGCCAGATTTTTAAAAAATTCTAAAAAAAAAATTTCACCATAGAAAAAAAAAAAAAAATGTTTTTCGTCGTTTTTGGCCCCAAATCTATCCAAAAAAGTGGGTTTGGTTCGTGTAATTTTTTGGCTGTTGCCTAGTGTTATTAATGTTTTTATGTAAGCAAATCCAACATACATTAAAACTTTTTTTTTTTGTGTTCAGTCGAATTTGTGTACATGCTCGTCGTGTATGTTATCACACATCATGTAATACTGTCAAACAAATGTGTTGCAATTTATATTTATAACAGATATCTGAAAGATTTACATCCCACCCATTTAAAAGAACAATAAATTTGTATTTAAAATCAATTATTTTATTTAAAATTGTTTATTACAAATTTTGATATAATTTATTTAATTCTAAGTAGAGATTTTCATCGTTTTTCTTGACAATTATATACTTTTTATACTTTATTGCCTCAATAGATTCATTCTTCAAATGTGAATATCTCTCCGGTAGGTACAGAATGTAGTGATCAATTGAATTCCTAATCCTGGTTTTCTTCCGTTGATCCCTGAGAATGGGATAGGCTGTATCCATTGTCATCTTGGTTTTGGATAGTAGCGGTTTCTGTACTCGTCCGTTGAAGTCCTTGAGAACTTGAGCTTAATTCTGCTCTTCCTCCAGATATACTTCCAGATCGCTATCTTCGAAAAGGGGTTGATTCATGTTGAAGTCCTTGTTGAGCTGGTATTGTTGAAGTTGATAGTGTTGCCTTGTTTGTCCTTGTTTAGTTGGTGTTGATGAAGCTTATCGTCTTGCCCGGCTGAAGTGATGACTTTGACTGTGCTTTGAACCAATTTGACCTCATCTTTAAAGCTCATCCATTGCACCCACATTATTTTGTATGTCTGTATTAGTGTATATATGTATGAATTCAATCACAAAACACTCTCACATTATTTTGCTGTCACATTATTTATATAAATTTGAGACACAGGTGGCCACAGTTGTATGTATTAAAACGTTGCACTCTCTCATAGTTGTATTTGATTGCATTTCCCAAGTACTTGATAACTTCTTTTGGTGGCTGTAGATTCCCAAAACTGTTAAAGTACTTCACAAATTTTTTCATTTTCATATTGTATCGTTTACTCTCATCCAGCTGTTCTTTTGCCGCCTTTGCATTGTTTATTGCCTTTGCAATAGCTGCACTACCAGAGGCTAGACTACCTAACGCGCTTAGTGCAGTCAGAATTGGAACTAGTGGTAAAAAGCCTCCAACTTTAGGTACATTAATTATGCGAGGAACTCTAACATTTTTCTTACGACCCATTGATTTATATACTGCTTTACGTGCAATCTTAATTGCATTCATAATATCTAATGGTTTTCGCCATTTCAATGTACGCTTAGCATCATTAACAACAGATGCTAAGCTCTTCATTTGCTTCTTTCCATGTCGCTTTACCCTCTTCTTCACCCTCTTCTTCACCCCCATCCCGAATTTTTTCTTTTACTTCATGATGTTGGTTACAAAATATGCTGATGCCCTTTCGCCGAGGCTACTGTCTTTCGCCTTCACTCGTTCCCAAGCTTTATTGAGCAGTACTGTGTCTGCCTTATGACGTTCACTCAAATCCTTATGTTGTTCGTATGCAATATCATGTACTTTACAAGCCTCATCCAACGGATTTATACCACGATCGCCGCGTCTCAAACGTTTTTCTAGCTTTGTACCAGGGCCACAGAAATTATAGCCAGGAAGATGCGCCTCCACAGGTAACAGGTTAATTAATTTGTTGACAAGACCACTGCCCTGTTTACCGTTTAAACTATGACTGCCATGATTATAAAAACGTTTCCCCATTTTATGCTTGTTTAATCATCAATTGTTTCTCATTGAATGAACACATTGCAATGAAATATGCGCTTAATAAAGCAAAAACAAAATATCTTTGTTAGAAACATTGATGGGGGTAATATTGTAAACAAGTTACCGCCACGTCATAGTACTCTCTTACCCAACACAATAAGAGCGCTTATTGTTAACCCATCAAACTGTGTCAAGACCAAACTAATGTTTAGTCTAAATGAAAGTCCGAATGGGCTGAAATTTGAAAATATTTATGTGATTTCAAAGAGTCTATACCAACCCAAGTATGAGTACTTGGAGAAGCTAATCAAACCAATTAAAGGTATGGGCTATCACACATTCTCACAGAATGAGACAGTTTTATCACCCAACGAAGCCAAAAATAATTCTATTATGATTTTTTGATGATGTTGCTTGTGAAAAACAAGATAATATTCGATCGTATTTCTGTATGGGACGACACAAGAATATTGATTCGTTTTATTTGTGTCAAACTTATACACATATACCAAAGCATCTTATACGTGACAATGCAAACATGATTATTATGTTTAAACAAGACGATCTAAATGAGTTATGATTCATTCGTGAATTTGTAAAAAATGTTGGGACG
This sequence comes from Drosophila phalerata, assembly GCA_951394115.2. Taxonomy (NCBI): domain Eukaryota; kingdom Metazoa; phylum Arthropoda; class Insecta; order Diptera; family Drosophilidae; genus Drosophila; species Drosophila phalerata. The sequence continues at coordinate 122,775 of CATOAP020000089.1, forward strand.
ATAAATTCGGATTCTTGTTGATAAGTAAAGACGATGACATGGATAAAGGACGCTATAGAAAGGGCTTCCATCAGTTTATTATAATTTAAAATGTTTTTCAATATAAGATTGGGTGTGTGTGAATATTAACCACAGTTAAACATCTGATTTCGCAATGAGTAGATCATTAACATTATCGATAAATGGAAATACTTCCATTATAAACACATACAATTTTCCCCCCATCGAATTGAATGGACAATATGAGTGCGCATTGATTGACTTTCACATGTACAACTCAATCCCAAATGTTGAGACAAACAACAATCTTTTCCACATTGGTAAACAAGTAATCACAATTCCTATCGGTTCCTATGAACTCGATTATATTGTCGAGTTTATTTATTCAAAGCTAAAGGGTACTGAGCTTGAGAATACAGTCACAATTAAAGGAAATAATAATACACTTCAAGTAGAGATCTTAACCAGCAAACAATCAATATACTTTAATAGGGACAGATCAATTGGTCAATTGTTTGGCTTTAATCAAAATGTGCTAAAGCTAAATGCTACTAAAACTTATCTTTCCGATCTACCTATCAATATTTATACCCTGAGCCCATTAAAAATGGGCAAAAAAGGGTATAATGCATTTGGCAGAATGTATGTAACAGGCAGAAGGGGGCGTGGCAGACCCCAAAAAGTATATATATTCTTGATCAGGATCAACAGTCGAGTCGATTGAACCATGTCCGTCTGTCTGTCCGTCTGTCTGTCCGTCTGTCTGTCCGTCTGTCCGTCTGTTTGAACGCGTCGATCTCAGAAACCATAAGAGCTAGAGACTTCAAACTTGGTATGTAGGTTCCTGGATACAGTACGCAGATCAAGTTTGTTTTTATTTTTGGATCGGACAACTATATCATATAGCTGCCATAGGAACGATACATCGAAAATGAAGTTTTTGTAAGAAAAGCTTCTTTAATTTTTGAGATATCTCAATTAATCTCACGCGATATATATTTGGGGTGGTATTATACATCCTCACCGAATTTGGTCCTAATCGGAACACTATATCATATAGCTGCTATAGAGACGCTCAGTCAAAAATCAAATTTAAGTATGAAAAAGTGTTTTGTTTTTAGAGATAGCCTAACCAAACTGATAGAATGAACATTTAAGTTCGTCTCATATATTCTGGCCAAATTTGGTTCAGATCGGACCACTATATCATATAGCTGCAATAGAGACGTTCAATCGAAAAGTAAGTGTTAGTATGAAAAATGTTTTGGTTTTTTGAGATATCTTAACCAAACTGATAGAATATGCATTAAGGTTGGTTTTGTACATTCTGACCAGATTTGGTTCAAATCGGTTCCATATATCATATAGCTGCCAAAGGAACAATTCGTCGAAAATCAACATTTATAAAAGAGTACCTGGGCTCAGGGTATCCTACTGAGAGTGCTCGACTGTAGCCGCACCCCACCGCGAGCGAAGCGAGCCGGGGGTAGGCGAGCGAAGCGGGTTAAAATTTTTGTTTTAAAATTAATACGATTCGCTTAGAATGCAACATTGTTAGCGCTTCATATGTGGATAACGTTGCAAATCATGTACTGCATGAGTTTGGCATCACTGTTCCCCCAGGCTATAAATTGAGTGTGACACCCGACAATCTCATTTATTTACCAGTCAGCTGTAGAGAAATAAGTACTCTAGCATTACGCATAACTGATCAGGACGGAGATTTGATGAACTTACGTGGTGAAACCGCAACAATTCGTATACATTTACGAAAGATAGAATGATTATATACAATAAAAGGTTGGGTATATACCCAAAACCCCGCACTACTAATTGTAAAGCTAAAGGAAGAGGAACAAACTTGAAGAGGAGCACGCTCACACTAAAAAACAGATTGTACTTAAAATCATTGGGATTCAAGCTTCGAGTATAACAAGAACGAAAACAAAATGAATGAAATATTAAATGTGCGGGAAAAACCTTTCTCAGACGAAAGTATATCGAAGAAAGAATATCATACATACTCACCATATCAACAGACATTTAGACCAAATGATGAAATTCGAATTACAATTCAAAATCAAGACTTGTATGTACTCCCTCACGAGAGCTATCTTAGTTTTCAAGGAGTTTTTAAAAAAGTTCTGGCAGATAGAACAACTACGACGGACGGTGTTGCTGCAGCATTTAAAAATAACTGTATGGCATACTTTTTGGATGAAATAAAATACGAAATAAATGGGTGTGAGGTCGATAGAACACGCTTTGTTGGTGTCACTTCAACGCTAAAAAGCTTTGTCTCACTGAATAATCTTGAGAGTCGATCGCTTTTACTTTCTGGATGGGGTGGGGGAAATGACGTTGCCTCTACTGGTCACTTTAACTTTTCTGTTCCCTTAAAACATTTATTGAGATTTGCTGAAGACTATAGAAAGGTTTTGGTAAACTGTAAACATGAACTCGTGTTGTTACTAACCAAAAATCTTGATGATGTGTATCACAGAGTGAAGAATAATAACACATATGAATTAGAAGTGACAAACATATCTTGGAAAATTCCCCATGTAACTCCCAGTGATGTTGCAAAAATAAAAATGTATGATATTATCAAAAGTGGTACTAATCTACCGCTAGCATTTCGTAGTTGGGACACATATGTAAACCCTAAGCTTATTCAAGGAACTCATCATGTTTGGAATGTAAAGTTAGCTGATAATCGAGAACGTCCTCGGTTTGCAATATTCGGTTTCATGCTAAAGGGTCAACTTATTACAAACCATTTATCAAACTTGAAAGTGTATTTGAATTCGGAAACCTATCCCTATGATGATTTCAATGTTGATTTTAGTAAGGATTGATATGCTCACTTGTATGAAATGTACTCGAGATTTCAAACTAGTTACTACAACCGTGAATCACAAGCAGTATTAACACCAACGGATTTTAAAAATAAAGCGCCAATTGTTGTAATAGATTTATCATATCAAAATGAAATGGTGAAATCTGGTCCCATTTATGTGAGAATTTCAACGGAACTAAGACAAGCAAGCGGTGCGGATACACAAGTGTATTGTCTACTTATACACGATCGTTTAGTCGAATACAACCCATTGAACGGTTTAGTACAACGAGTCGTCTAACAAAATACATGCAAAATGGTTGAGGACATTGTTGCGATCGATGTTCAAGGATTTTTTGATAAATATAATCAGTTTGTTTTAAAGGAAATTGGGATAGTATTTCACAAAGAACCCACACTCGATAATCATTTCATTATACGAGCTCCATATAACTTTACTCAACTAAATAAAAAGTCACGAAAATTTGCTACATGGTTAACTAAAAATCATCTCAAAATACACTGGAATGACGGAATAAACTATTTCACTCAAACACGAAACTTTCTAAGGAAAATAACTGCAGGAAAAGAGATCTTATGTAAGGGCACTGAAAGAAAACGATTTCTGGAAATAATTTTAAGAGAACCACATCTGGTCGATGTTGAGGAGCTTGGATGTCCACAACGACAAACTTTCAAGGAAAACCGGTTCCCGTTTTGTACAATACATCGTCGTAAAGGAGTTTGTGCATTAAATAATGCATACAACATTTTAAAATTTTATAATGATATAATGTCATAAGAAGAAATCAAGAAGAAGATGAAGATAATTAAACATCATTTGAAATTTCTTCTGGAATCAAGGGATATGTTCATGAATACTGGAGGTCAGGAACTGATTGCATCACAATATGGTCAACACTACAAATTTTGCTTATGGTCCAATGATGCTTGTGTGGAGGGTCCAGACACATGTTGCTGCTATCACTATGACGAAAAAATGGAGAAAACTAGAAAATTAATTTCTACATATGTTAACTTAAGTCAAAGAATGTAAAAAATATCCAAATAAATGTTCAATGTTCAATGTAAAATCGAATCAAACACACACATATTTCGCCAAACAAGAGTTGGAAGCAATAGAAATAATGAAAACATGTAACATATTAATTGAGAAGATGGGAGAAAATAAATAATGTCAAATCATATTATTAAAAATAAAAACAATTAAAAACAAAATTAACTTTTCTTTTATTATTCTTCAACTTTTCTTATATTTTTATCTTACAGCATAAATTGTTATTTATTTTCAGAATCAAATGTTGGATGGAGCAATGGGGGCAGGTCTACTGTCTATATTTGAACCAACTTTAGACAGGATATAGAAGACTAACTTAAAAGCATATTATATTACTTTGGTTGGGATATCTCACAAAACAAAAAAAGTTTTTTATACTAAGACTTGATTTTCGTCCGATCGGTGCTATGGTAGCTATATGATATGGTGGTCCGATTTCAACCAACTTTGGACAGGATATATAAAACCAAGCTTTTTGCATACTGTATTAGTTTAATTGAGATATCTCACAAAACGAAAAAGTTTTTCATAATAAGACGTGATTTTCGCACGATCGGTCCTATGGCAGCTATATGATATGGTGGTCCGATTTAAACCAACTTTAGACAGGATATAAAAGACTGACTTAAATGCATATTATTTACTTTGGTTGAGATATCTTACAAAACAAAAAAGTTTTTCATACAAAGACTGGATCTTCGCCCGATCGGTCCCATGGCAGCTATATGATATAGTGGTCCGATTTGAACCAACTTTGGACAGGATATATAAAATCTAATCTTATGCATATTGTATCAGTTTGGTTGAGATATCTCATAAAACATAAAATTTTTTCATACTAAAACTTGATTTTCGACCGATTGTTCCTATGGGCGCTATATGATATAGAGGTCCGATTTCAACCAACTTTGGACAGAATATAAAACAACCAAGTTATTTGCATACTGCATTAGTTTGGTTGAGATATCTCATAAAACAAAAAAGTTTTTCATACTAAAACTTGATTTTCGACCGATTGTTCTTATGGGCGCTATATGATATAGTGGTCCGATCCAAAAAAGAAATGGACTTAGTATTCCTGCAATTTAGAGGAACCTACATACTAAGTTTGGTGTCACTAGCTTTCAAATTGTTCTTATAATTTGGATATGAAATTTTTGTTTTCGATTTGTGGGCGATAAAGGGGGCGTGGCCAAATTTTGAAACAAACTCGATCTGTTTGCAATATAGGCGAACCTACATACCAAGTTTGGTACACACACACACACACACACACACATACACACAAATATAAGGGTGAGAAAATTTTTCCCAATCGTTATTAATACAATGGACAAGAATTTTTTCCCATCAATAGTAGTGTAATGGATAAGAATTTAAAATGACATTGATGGATAAGAAGTATACAGGTGGGAAAAGATGAGAGGCTTGGAGTATGGAAAAGAATGTAACGTTCAAATTTGGGTACTTAAGGTGTCTTTTTCCTGAAAATATTTTTACTTCGAGTTCAATAGACGAAAGAAGCCAACAACCTATCTCCAAACAAAAATGATACAGTGGCAAATCGGGATTTTTCTTAAACAATTCAAGGGTCTCCTGTTTAAAGAACACCAAGACCGACTTGAGGAGCTGCAAACTATAATAATTGCTGGTTACAATGTTGATGGAGCTGTCCCTTCCCGGTTTGGAGTCCACTACCAAACATGTCCATGGTCCAATGAGTGAGGGAGCTGCTCACCAGACAATTGTCGCTGCTTGTATTCCACCAAACAAGAGTTGGAAGAAATAGAAATTATGAAAACATACTATATATTAATTGAGAAGATGGGAGAAAAATAATGTCAAACCATATTATTCAAAATAAAAACAATTTAAAACAAAATCAACTTTTCTTTTATTATTCTTCAACTTTTTTTAAATTTTATCTTACAGCATAAATTGTCATTCATTTTCAGAATTAAACGTTAAATGGAGCAATGGGGGCAGGTGTACTGTCTATAGTGTTGGAAAATGTGTGTGAGGTCTGCTATCTATAGTGTTGGAAAAGGTGTGGGTTGAGCCTACCTGTTACAACAAGTTAAAAACCAATGAGAACAGGTTTCAATACAAGGGTCACAAAAACAAAATATCAAGATCAGCCAATGAGAGTAGGCTTCATGTCAAGGGTCACAGAAACAAAATACCAAGATCAAAACCAACGAGAACAGGTTTCATGATAAGGGTCACAGAAACAACATATCAATGTAAGCCAATAGGAGTAGGTTTCATTTCATAAGTCATCGAAACAAAATACCAAGATCATAAGCAACTAGAACAGGTTTCATGGGAACAGGTTTCATGTCATGGGTCACAGAACCAAAATTCCCATTCAATTATCATGCTGCAACATGCCCATACATTGCTTTGATTGACAGGGGACGTCCCGGCGCCGGCCCTGTGCCTGAACCTTGCCCAACTCGTGCCCAACACTTGCTTACTCATAGCAACGCATGCCACCAATGTAAACAAAAGACATAACAATGCATTACAATAGCATCTCCCTAATTTTGAGCATCAAGAGATGACCGATCCATCAAACTCACCTGTCACATACTCGCACACGATCACATTTTACAATAGCATCTCCCTAATTCGAACATCGGTAATGACAGATCAATAAAACTCACCTGACACATACACGCACACAATCACTTGATTTGAACATTTTTTTCCCATTTTCCCCCTTTTCCCACGATTCGACCCTCGGTTCCCCCTTTTTTCCCACACTTTTGACCACGATCCCCCCTCTTTCCCACACTTTTCATCGATCAATCAATCACTAATTATTTTAACTGTCATAATTTTGACAGGTCTTTGACAGTGATCGCCCCCACCCCCAATTTGTCCCAGAACCCTCATTTTTATACTACTATTTATAGACCAAATAATGATCAAAATGGTATTCTGCATCAATATCTGACTTATTTTGGCAGAGTTATGCTTGAGTTTGTGCTAGACCTTTTCCTTACTTAATATCCACGTATAGCTATACATGACTTATGAGGTTGATGAGACCTTTTTAGTAACTACGCATTTACATCCACTGAATCAATTTATAGACCAAATATTGATCAAAATGGTATTCCGCATCAATATCTGACGTATTTTGGCGGAGTTATTCTTGAGTTTGTGCTAGACCTATTCCTAATTTATTATTCACTTATACATGACTTTTGGGGTTGAAGAAACCTTTTTAGTAACTACTCATTTTTAGCTACAGAATCAATTTATAGACCAAATAATGATCAAAATGGTATTCTGCATCAAAAGCTGACTTATTTTGGCAGAGTTATGCTTGAGTTTGTGCTAGACCTACTCTTAACGTATTATCCGCGTATAGCTATACATGACTTTTGAGGTTGAAGAAACATTTTTAGTAACTACTATTTTCAGCTACAGAATCAATTTATAGACCAAATAATGATCAAAATGGTATTTTGCATCGATTGCTGATTTATTCTGGCATAGTTATGCTTGAGTTTGAGTTTGTGCTTGACCTATTCCTAACGTATTATCCACGTATAGCTTTACATGACTATTGAGGTTAAAGAAACATTTTTAGTTATTACTCATTTTCAGCAACAGGATCAATTTATAGACCAAATAATGATCAAAATGGTATTCTGCATCACTAGCTGACTTATTTTGGCAGTGTTAGCTAGCTATACATGACTTATGAGGTTGTTGAGACATTTTTAGTAACTACTCGTTTTCAGCAACAGAGTCAATTTGTAGACCAAATAATGATCAAAATGGTATTCTGCATCAATATCCGACTTATTTTGGGGGAGTTATGCTTGAGTTTATGCTGAACCTATTCCTAACGTATTATACATGGTATTCTGCATCAATATCTGATTTATTTTGGCGGAGTTATGCTTGAGTTTGTGCTAAACCTATTCCTAACGTATTATACATGACTTTTGAGGTTGAAGAAACATTTTTAGTATCTACTCATTTTCAGCCACAGAATCCATTTATAGACCAAATAATGATCAAAATGGTATTCTGCATCAATAGCTGACTTATTTTGGCAGAGTTATGCTTGAGTATGTGCTAATCCTATTCCTAACGTATTATCCTATAGCTATATATGACTTTTGAGGTTGATGGGACATTTTTAATAACTACTCATTTTCAGCTACAGAATCAATTTATAGACCAAATAATGATCAAAATGGTATTCTGCATCGATTGCTGATTTATTCTGGCATAGTTATGCTTGAGTTTGAGTTTGTGCTTGACCTATTCCTAACGTATTATCCACGTATAGCTTTACATGACTATTGAGGTTGAAGAAACATTTTTAGTTATTACTCATTTTCAGCAACAGAATCAATTTATAGACCAAATAATGATCAAAATGGTATTCTGCATCACTAGCTGACTTATTTTGACAGAGGTATGGTTGAGTTTGTGCTAAACTTATTCCTAACGAATTATTCACGTATACATGCATTTTGAAGTTGAAGAAACCTTTTTAGTAACTACTCATTTTTAGCTACAGAATCAATTTATAGACCAAATAATGATCAAAATGGTATTCTGCATCAAAAGCTGACTTATTTTGGCAGAGTTATGCTTGTGTTTGTGCTAGATCTATTCCTAAAGTATTATCTACGTATAGCTATACATGACTTTTGAGGTTGAAGGAACATTTTTAGTCACTACTAATTTGCAGATACAGAATCAATTTATAGACCCAATAATGAACAAAATGGTATTCCGTACAATATCTGACTTATTTTGGAGGAGGTATGCTAGTGTTTGTTCCAGACATATTCCTAACGTATTATCCATGTATAGCTTTACATGACTATTGAGGTTGAAGAAACATTTTTAGTTATTACTCGTTTTCAGCAACAGAATCAATTTATAGACCAAATAATGATCAAAATGGTATTCTGCATCACTAGCTGACTTATTTTGACAGAGTTATGGTTGAGTTTGTGCTAAACTTATTCCTAACGAATTATTCACGTATACATGCCTTTTAAAGTTGAAGAAACATTTTTAGTAACTACTCATTTTTAGCTACAGAATTAATTTATAGACCAAAAAATGATCAAAATGGCATTCTGCATCAAAAGCTGACTTATTTTGGCAGAGTTATGCTTGTGTTTGTGCTAGATCTATTCCTAACGTATTATCTACGTATAGCTATACATGACTTTTGAGGTTGAAGGAACATTTTTAGTAACTACTAATTTACAACTACAGAATCAATTTATAGACCCAATAATGAACAAAATGGTATTCCGTACAATATCTGACTTATTTTGGAGGAGGTATGCTAGTGTTTGTTCCAGACATATTCCTAACGTATTATCCACGTATAGCTTTACATGACTATTGAGGTTGAAGAAACATTTTTAGTTATTACTCGTTTTCAGCAACAGAATCAATTTATAGACCAAATAATGATCAAAATGGTATTCTGCATCACTAGCTGACTTATTTTGACAGAGTTATGGTTGAGTTTGTGCTAAACTTATTCCTAACGAATTATTCACGTATACATGCCTTTTGAGGTTGAAGAAACATTTTTGTAACTTCTCATTTTCAGCTACAGAATCAATTTATAGAACAAATAATGATCAAAATGGTATTCCGCATTAATATCTGACTTATTTTGGCGGAGTTATGCTTTAGTTTGTGCTAGACCTATTCCTAACTTATTATCCACGTATAGCTATACATGACTTATGAGGTTGATGAGACATTTTTAGTAACTACTCGTTTTCAGCAACAGAATCAATTTGTAGACCAAATAATGATCAAAATGGTATTCTGCATCAATATCTGACTTATTTTGGCGGAGTTATGCTTGAGATTTTGCTAAACCTATTCCTAACGTATTATACATGACTTTTGAGGTTGCAGAAACATTTTTAGTATCTACTCATTTTCAGCTACAGAATCCATTTATGGACCAAATAATGATCAAAATGGTATTCTGCATCAATAGCTGACTTATTTTGGCAGAGTTATGCTTGAGTATGTGCTAGACCTATTCCTAACGTATTACCCTATTGCTATACATGACTTTTGAGGTTGATGAGACATTTTTAGTAACTACTCAATATCAGCAACAGAATCAATTTATAGACCAAATAATGATCAAAATGGTATTCTGCATCAATATCTGACTTATTTTGGCGGAGTTATGTTTGAGTTTGTGCTAAACCTATTCCTAACGTATTATACATGACTTTTGAGGTTGAAGAAACATTTTTAGTATCCACTCATTTTCAGCTACAGAATCCATTTATAGACCAAAAACAAGGGGGCTCCGCCCCCTACTCGCTTCGCTCGCCTACCCCCGGCTCGCTTCGCTCGCGGTGAGGTGCGGCTACAGTCGAGCACGCTCGACAGTAGGATACCCTGAGCCCAGGTACTCTTTTATAAATGTTGATTTGCGACCAATTATTCCAATGGCAGCTATATGATATATGGAACCGATCTGAACCAAATCTGGTCAGAATGTACAAAACCAACATAAATGCATATTCTATCAGTTTGGTTAAGATATCTCAAAAAACAAAAAACTTTTGCATACTAAAACTTGATTTTCGGCAGATCGTCTGTATGACAGCTATATGATATAGTGGGCCGATTTGGACCAAACTTGATCAGGATGTATAATACCAGCCCAGATACATATTCTATTAGTTTGGTTACGATATCTCAAAGAACAAAAAACTTTTTCATACTAAAACTTGATTTTCGGCAGAGCGACTGTATGATAGCTATATGATATAGTGGGCCGATTTGGATAAAATTTGGTCAGGATGTATAATACCCCAAATATATATCGTGTGAGATTGGTTGAGATATCTCAAAAATTAAAGAAGCTTTTCATACAAAAACTTCACTTTCGATGTATCGTTCCTATGGCAGCTATATGATATAGTTGTCCGATCCAAAAATAAAAACAAACTTGATCTGCGTACGGTATCCAGGAACCTACATACCAAGTTTGAAGTCTCTAGCTCTTATGGTTTCTGAGATCGACGCGTTCAAACAGACGGACAGACGGACAGACAGACGGACATGGCTTAATCGACTCGACTGTTGATCCTGATCAAGAATATATATACTTTTGGGGGTCTGCCACGTCCCTTCTGCCTGTTACATACATTCTGCCAAATGCATTTTACCCTTTTATGCCCATTTTTAATGGGCTCAGGGTATAAAAAATGATCAAAATGGTATTCTGCATCAATAGCTGACTTATTTTGGCAGAGTTATGCTTGAGTATGTGCTAGACCTATTCCTAACGTATTACCCTATTGCTATACATGACTTTTGAGGTTGAAGACACATTTTTAGTATCCACTCATTTTCAGCTACTGAATCAATTTATAGACCAAATAATGATCAAAATGGTATTCTGCATCAATAGCTGACTTATTTTGGCAGAGTTATGCTTGAGTTTGTGCTAAACCTATTCCTAACGTATTATCCACGTATATACATGACTTTTTGGGTTGACGAAACATTTTTAGTTATTACTCATTTTCAGCAACAGAATCAATTTATAGACCAAATAATGATCAAAATGGTATTCTGCATCACTAGCTGACTTATTTTGGCAGAGTTATGGTTGAGTTTGTGCTAAGCTTATTCCTAACGAATTATTTACGAATACATGCCATTTGAGGTTGAAGAAACATTTTTAGTAACTACTCATTTTCAGCATTCTGGAATTCCAAAATCTGAAGTATTTTGGCGGATCTATGCTTGAGTTTGTGCTAGACCTATTCCTAGCGTATTAGCCACGTATAGCTAGCTATACATGACATTCGAGGTTGAAGAAACATTTTTAGTAACTTCTCATTTTCAGCTACAGAATCAATTTATAGACCAAATAATGATCAAAATGGTATTCCGCATTAATATCTGACTTATTTTGGCGGAGTTATGCTTTAGTTTGTGCTAGACCTATTCCTAACTTATTATCCACGTATAGCTATACATGACTTATGAGGTTGTTGAGACATTTTTAGTAACTACTCGTTTTCAGCAACAGAATCAATTTGTATGACTTATTTTGGCAGAGTTATGCTTGAGTATGTGCTAAACCTATTCCTAACGTATTATACATGACTTTTGAGGTTGAAGAAACATTTTTAGTATCTACTCATTTTCAGCTACAGAATCCACTTATAGACCAAATAATGATCAAAATGGTATTCTGCATCAATAGCTGACTTATTTTGGCAGAGTTATGCTTGAGCATGTGTTAGACCTATTCCTAACGTATTACCCTATTGCTATACATGACTTTTGAGGTTGATGAGACATTTTTAGTAACTACTCATTATCAGCAACAGAATCAATTTATAGACCAAATAATGATCAAAATGGTATTCTGCATCAATATCTGACTTATTTTGGCGGAGTTATGCGTGAGTTTGTGCTGAACCTATTCCTAACGTATTATACATGGTATTCTGCATCAATATGTGCTAGACCTATTCCTAACGTATTACCCTATTGCTATACATGACTTATGAGGTTAATGAGACATTTTTGGTAACTACTCATTTTCAGCAACAGACTCAATTTATAGACCAAATAATGATCAAAATGGTATTCTGCATCAATATTTGACTTATTTTGGCGGAGTTATGCTTGAATTTGTGCTTGACCTATTCCTATCGTATTATCCACGAACATTATACATGACTTTTGATGTTGAAGAAACATTTTTAGTATCTACTCATTTTCAGCTACAGAATCAATTTATAAACCAAATAATGATCAAAATGGTATTCTGCATCAAAAACTGACTTATTTTGGCAGAGTTATGCTTGAGTATGTGCTAAACCTATTCCTAACGTATTATCCACGTATATACATGACTTTTGAGGTTGAAGAAACATTTTTAGTATCCACTCATTTTCAGCTACTGAATCAATTTATAGACCAAATAATGATCAAAATGGTATTCTGCATCAATAGCTGACTTATTTTGGCAGAGTTATGCTTGAGTTTGTGCTAAACCTATTCCTAACGTATTATCCACGTATATACATGACTTTTTGGGTTGAAGAAACATTTTTAGTAACTACTCATTTTCAGCTACAGAATCAATTTATAGACCAAATAATGATCAAAATGGTATTCCGCATTAATATCTGACTTATTTTGGCGGAGTTATGCTTTAGTTTGTGCTAGACCTGTTCCTAACTTATTATCCACGTATAGCTATACATGACTTATGAGGTTGTTGAGACATTTTTAGTAACTACTCGTTTTCAGCAACAGAATCAATTTATAGACCAAATAATGATCAAAATGGTATTCTGCATCAATATCTGACTTATTTTGGCGGAGTTATGCTTGAGTTTGTGCTGAACCTATTCCTAACGTATTATACATGGTATTCTGCATCAATATCTGACTTATTTTGGCGGAGTTATGCTTGAGTTTGTGCTAAACCTATTCCTAACGTATTAGCCACGTATAGCTAGCTATACATGACATTTGAGGTTGAAGAAACATTTTTAGTAACTACTCATTTTCAGCAACAGAATCAATTTATAGACCAAATAATGATCAAATGGTATTCTGTATCGATTGCTGATTTATTCTGGCATAGTTATGCTTGAGTTTGAGTTTGTGCTTGACCTATTCCTAACGTATTATCCACGTATAGCTATACATGACTTTTAAGGCTGACTTTTATGCTTGAGTTTGTGCTAGACCTATTCCCAATTTATTATTCACTTATACATGACTTTTGAGGTTGAAGAAACATTTTTAATAACTTCTTATTTTCAGCATTCTGGTATTCCGCATCAAAATCTGACTTATTTTGTCAGAGTTGTGTAACTACTCATTTTCAGCAACAGAATCAATTTATAGACCAAATAATGATCAAATGGTATTCTGTATCGATTGCTGATTTATTCTGGCATAGTTATGCTTGAGTTTGAGTTTGTGCTACACCTATTCCTAACTTATTATCCACGTATACATGACTTTTGAGGTTGAAGAAACACTTTTAGTAACTACTCAATTTCAGCATTCTGGTATTCCGCACCAAAATCTGGCTTATTTTGGCAGAGCCATGCTTGAGTTGCGCTAGACCTATTCCTAACGTATTATCCACGTATAGCTTTACATGACTATTGAGGTTGAAGAAACATTTTTAGTTATTACTCATTTTCAGCAACAGAATCAATTTATAGACCAAATAATGATCAAAATGGTATTCTGCATCACTAGCTGACTTATTTTGGCAGAGTTATGGTTGAGTTTGTGCTAAGCTTATTCCTAACGAATTATTTACGTATACATGCCTTTTGAGGTTGAAGAAACATTTTTAGCAACTACTCATTTTCAGCATTCTGGAATTCCAAAATCTGACGTATTTTGGCGGATCTATGCTTGAGTTTATGATAGACCTATTCCTAACGTATTAGCCACGTATAGCTAGCTATATATGATATTTGAGGTTGAAGAAACATTTTTAGTAACTTCTCATTTTCAGCTACAGAATCAAAATGGTATTCCGCATTAATATCTGACTTATTTTGGCGGAGTTATGCTTTAGTTTGTGCTAGACCTATTCCTAACTTATTATCCACGTATACATGACTTATACATGACTTATGAGGTTGTTGAGACATTTTTAGTAACTACTCGTTTTCAGCAACAGAATCAATTTGTAGACCAAATAATGATCAAAATGGTATTCTGCATCAATATCTGACTTATTTTGGCGGAGTTATGCTTGAGTTTGTGCTGAACCTATTCCTAACGTATTATACATGGTATTCTGCATCAATATCTGACTTATTTTGGCGGAGTTATGCTTGAGTTTGTGCTAAGCCTATTCCTAACGTATTATACATGACTTTTGCGGTTAAAGAAACATTTTTAGTATCTACTCATTTTCAGCCACAGAATCCATTTATAGACCAAATAATGATCAAAATGGTATTCTGCATCAATAGCTGACTTATTTTGGCAGAGTTATGCTTGAGTATGTGCTAGACCTATTCCTAACGTATTATCCTATAGCTATATATGACTTTTGAGGTTGATGAGACATTTTTAGTAACTACTCATTTTCAGCAACAGAATCAATTTATAGACCAAATAATGATCAAAATGGTATTCTGCATCAATAGCTGACTTGTTTTGGCATAGTTATGCTAGAGTTTGTGCTGAACCTATTCCTAACGTATTATACATGGTATTCTGCATCAATATCTGACTTATTTTGGCGGAGTTATGCTTGAGTTTGTGCTAAACCTATTCCTAACGTATTATACATGACTTTTGAGGTTGAAGAAACATTTTTAGTATCTACTCATTTTCAGCTACAGAATCCATTTATAGACCAAAAAATGATCAAAATGGTATTCTGCATCACTAGCTGACTTATTTTGACATCCTATTCCTATTCCTAACGTATTATACATGACTTTTGAGGTTGAAGAAACATTTTTAGTATCTACTCATTTTCAGCTACAGAATCCATTTATAGACCAAATAATGATCAAAATGGTATTCTGCATCAATAGCTGACTTATTTTGGCAGAGTTATGCTTGAGTATGTGCTAGACCTATTCCTAACGTATTATCCTATAGCTATATATGACTTTTGGAGTTGATGAGACATTTTTAGTAACTACTCATTTTCAGCAACAGAATCAATTTATAGACCAAATAATGATCAAAATGGTATTCTGCATCAATAGCTGACTTATTTTGGCATAGTTATGCTAGAGTTTGTGCTAGACCTATTCCTAACTTATTATCCACGTGTAGCTATACATGACTTATGAGGTTGTTCAGACATTTTTAGTAACTACTCGTTTTCAGCAACAGAATCTATTTGTAGACCAAATGATGATCAAAATGGTATTCTGCATCAATATCTGACTTATTTTGGCGGAGTTATGCTTGAGTTTGTGCTGAACCTATTCCTAACGTATTATACATGGTATTCTGCATCAATATCTGACTTATTTTGGCGGAGGTATGCTTGAGTTTGTGCTAAACCTATTCCTAACGTATTATAAATGACTTTTGAGGTTGAAGAAACATTTTTAGCATCCACTCATTTTCAGCTACAGAATCCATTTATAGACCAAATAATGATCAAAATGGTATTCTGCATCAATAGCTGACTTATTTTGGCAGAGTTATGCTTGAGTATGTGCTAGACCTATTCCTAACGTATTATCCTATAGCTATACATGACTTTTGAGGTTGATGAGACATTTTTAGTAACTACTCATTTTCAGCAACAGAATCAATTTATAGACCAAATAATGATCAAAATGGTATTCTGCATCAATATTTGACTTATTTTGGCGGAGTTATGCTTGAGTTTGTGCTAGAACTATTCCTATCGTATTATCCACGAACATTATACATGACTTTTGATGTTGAAGAAACATTTTTAGTATCTACTCATTTTCAGCTACAGAATCAATTTATAGACCAAATAATGATCAAAATGGTATTCTGCATCGATTGCTGATTTATTCAGGCATAGTTATGCTTGAGTTTGAGTTTGTGCTTGACCTATTCCTAATGTATTATCCACGTATAGCTTTACATGACTATTGAGGTTGAAGAAACATTTTTAGTTATTACTCATTTTCAGCAACAGAATCAATTTATAGACCAAATAATGATCAAAATGGTATTCTGCATCAAAAGCTGACTTATTTTGGCAGAGTTATGCTTGTGTCTGTGCTAGATCTATTCCTAACGTATTATCTACGTATAGCTTTACATGACTATTGAGGTTGAAGAAACATTTTTAGTTATTACTCATTTTCAGCAACAGAATCAATTTATAGACCAAATAATGATCAAAATGGTATTCTGATTCACTAGCTGACTTATTTTGACAGAGTTATGGTTGAGTTTGTGCTAAACTTATTCCTAACGAATTATTCACGTATACATGCCTTTTGAGGTTGAAGAAACATTTTTAGTAACTACTCATTTTCAGCATTTTGGTATTCCGCATCAAAATCTGACTTGTTTTGACGGAGATATGCTTGAGTCTGTGCTAGACCTATTCCGTATTAGCCACGTATAGCTAGCTATACATGACTTTTGAGGTTGAAGAAACATTTTTGTAACTTCTCATTTTCAGCTACAGAATCAATTTATAGAACAAATAATGATCAAAATGGTATTCCGCATTAATATCTGACTTATTTTGGCGGAGTTATGCTTTAATTTGTGCTAGACCTATTCCCAACTTATTATCCACGTATATACATGACTTTTGAGGTTGAAGAAACATTTTTAGTATCCACTCATTTTCAGCTTCTGAATCAATTTATAGACCAAATAATGATCAAAATGGTATTCCGTACAATATCTGACTTATTTTGGCGGAGTTATGCTAGAGCTTGTGCCAGACCTATTCCTAACGTATTATTAGCGTATAGCTATACATGATTCTTGAGTTTGAAGAAACATTTATAGTAACTACTCATTTTCAGCTACAGAATCAATTTAAAGACCAAATAATGATCAATTTGGTATTCCGCATAAATATCTGACATATTGTGCTAGACCTATTCCTAACGAATTATGCACGTATAGCTTTACATGACTTATGAGGTTGATGAGACATTTTTAGTAACTACTCGTTTCCAACTACAGAATCAATATATAGACCAAATAATGATTAAAATGGCATTCCGCATAAATAGCTGACCTATTTTCTCAGAGTTACGCTTGAGTTTGTGCTAGACCTATTCCTAAGGTATTATCCACGTACATGACTTGTAATGGTCGCAGAATAACATAAATTCCCTAACAGACATCAGTTGATATGCAGCTCTGTTTGCAAAAAAATGATCGCAGGCAGCTCAAATGTATGTCCGTCGTACGTTTAAAATTACAACATTAGCCGTAACGATCATTTTCAAATTCAAATTTGACTTTAACGCCCCTTTCAAATTTGAAAGTTTCGTTAAGTTCTAGCGCTGTTGCCAGACGATCAAAATGGAGCTTTCATTATTAGCTGTTGCATTCAGAGTTGTAATGTTGTGAGCTTTAGCTGCATAAAGCTTTGAGCCTGGTATGCTGCACCCTAGAGTTGCATTTCCGAGCATTTCTGACAGCTACTGTCAAAAAGAGCTTTTAAGCCCGGAAGCCAGCTCACATGTGAAGTATCGGTCTTTTCCGCTTTGACAACTGCTGCAAGACGACGCATGGTATTTGGCAACAATGCAAATTTTTATTTTATATTGGGCAACGAACGGCCCCAAATTCAGCTGACGTCCATACCTTTTCGCCCTTGGTTGCTCGCAATAGAGCCAGGTAAATATTACAGTGGTAATTCCAAAAGTGACAGATGCTCAACTCATTTTTTCTCAGTTCGCAGCCCGTTATTCTTGGCTCATATGCTCAAGAGATGCGTGGGAGTTTGATTGGCCAAAAGAGCGCCAGCGCTCCCTCGCGCTCAATCCGGACCCTTAAGTGGCCCAAAGAGCCCGAGCAGAACCCAAAGGAACCCTATCGTGCCCAGAGGAGCACCACCGTTGGCTTCTTCTTCCCATTTCCGGGCTCCAATACTGGCCATTGAAAGTTGGATGACCGTAACAGCAACAACAACAAATAGTGGCAGCAAGTGACATAAATTAAATAAAAGTGATCATTGTTAAAAATATTGTAAATTGTGGTTGGCCAAGAGGCCATTGATTTTCATTTCTCTCAGGTGTTTGTAATACCCTGTAATTGTGAAGAAAAAAAAAATATATATAAATAGATAAGAAATGAAACAAAAATAAAAAAAATAAAAGTTGTTAAACAAAAGCATATTTAAATTAAAATTAAAAATAATTAAAACAAAAAGAAAAAAAAAAAACAAAAAAAACTGTACAATTCATTCATACACATCATACACACACCAATCACACACACACATAAATCACACACACGCACAACTCCTTCACACACATCATCATCACACACACACATCATCATTCACACATTTCATTCACATTTTAATAAAGGAATTTTTGAAATTGTGGTCAGCTGATTCTGGATATATTTACATGTATACCCTACGATCGATAGGGCATATGGGAATCGATATCTATTACGTCATAACATACACTAATAGCTAAATACATATAAGCTATTTCAATACAGTAAACAAAAAAAAAAATATATAGGCATTAAAAATTAAATAAATAATAAGGAAACTAATTATATTTAATTAAATTAAAAATAAAAAAAAAAAAAAAAAAACAAAACAAATATCGCATTCATCCCCTTTTATTTCGGTACCCTAACGATCGTGGTTGCTTATGTATGTAAATATTCAGCGGAAATAAATTCCATTTAATTAAAAAACAAAATAAATAAATAACAAGTGGGAAAGGCTATAGTCCATTTGGTCCATCGAGCGATTGCATACGTACTCGTATCAACCTCGACAAATAATACGCAGGCGTAGGTCTTCGGGCCTCCCGTGATTGTTATTTGAGACAGGGAAACAGCGAAAATTTCCAAAATTTTACGAAGTTCGTGCAGCTTGTAGCGCCGGCAAATTTAACGAAGTCCGAGTAGCTTGTAGCGCCGGCAAATTTAACGAAGTCCGAGTAGCTTGTAGCGCCGGCAAAAAATACAAAGTCCGAGTAGCTTGTAGCGCCGGCAAAAATAACAAAGTCCGAGTAGCTCGTAGCGCCGGCAAAAAATACAAAGTCCAAATAGCTTGTAGCGCCGGCAAAAATAACAAAGTACGAGTAGCTCGTAGCGCCGGCAAAAAATTTCACTCAGATACTTACAACATCTGGGCAACGCAGAAGGAAGAAGCCGAAAAACTCAGATACTTACACCATCTGGGCAACGCAGAAGGAAGAAGCAGAAAACCTCAGATACTTACAACATCTGGGCAACGCAGAAGGAAGAAGCAGAAAAACTCAGATATCTACGACATCTGGGCAACGCAGAAGGAAGTAGCAGAAACAACATCAAAAATAAATATATTTTTTTGATAACAAACTTTTTTAAAATTTTTTTGTTAAAAAACTAAAATTAAACATATAAACATAATTTTTTCTCACGCTAAAATTTCTTCTTTGTTTCGAATATTTGTCTTTGTTTAAATGGAGCAGAAGTTCTCTAATCTACAAAATATTGAATTTTTAAAGGCAGCAGCTGAACCAGGTGCTGGCCCTAAACCATTAACAATTGAAGAATATAAACAAAGACAAATATAAAAAAGAACCCCACTTCCTCAAGAAAAGAAAATTCGAAAAAGGGGATCGGGAAAAAAGAAACAAAGAAGAAAGCAGAGAAAAGAGCTTTATAGATTAATAACAATATCTACAGGCGAGCTTTAACAAAAATTTATAAGCGAACTGAAGCAATAAAAATACACTAGCAAAAGTAAACAATAAGAATAAGAACAAAATAAATGTAAATAATAAGAAAATAAAATAAAAATATAAATTTCTGCCTTACAATTGAATTAACCCGAATCGTCCTGAGCAACATTTTTTCGAATTTATTAATAAAACTTTCAGGACTGATAAATTTGAGTTCGCTGAATCTGAAAAAAATATTCATTTTGATCGTCCTTGTCAGGATAATCGACAGGAACATTTTTTCGACTGTTACCATATGGTAACGCTGGGAAGTACAGGGTACAGGTTTACTTAATACTACAAAATACAAATATTTTTGGAAAAATCAAATAAATACAGCTTCATTCAACAGGAGGGCTCTTCCTTGATATATAGGACCAAATTTGGGTCAAATCAGTGCAGTATATCGTATGTATAACAAAAATGTCATAGGAACAAACGGGGTCAAATTCACCTTTAGTAAGGAAAACTTTTTTCTATTCTGGCATATCTCAACCAAACTCTTAGAATATGCATCTTATATGTTCCTATACATCCTGACTAAATTTGGTTCAAATCGGACCACTATATCATATAGCTGTCATAGGAACAATCATATTTTATGAACAAAACAGTGCGAAACGCGAATAAAATGTATGGAAAAAACCTGTACCCTGTACTTCCCAGCGTTACCATATGGTAACCCGAAAATAAAAAATGAAAATTAAGAGAGAAAAAGTGGTTTTTATTTAAAATTTTTTTCATAATTAATAAGTGCACTCTTTTGGCTTTCTAATGATGTGTGCATTGCATATAGTTCAGTACTAAATTTAGTCAAACGGTTTAAGTTTACTTGCGACGAATTGCCAAATGGCGTATTTTTGCACTGCAGAATATAATGAGCAACTTAAAGCTCATTTTTCGATTAGCTAACTTCAAGAGATTGTTTCAATCAACTTTTTATCAGTTAGAGACAAAAATGTACTCTTAGAATATCTTATAAAAGTTAATCTAACGTTAATATGTTGTCTAAAAATGAAGTTTTAGTAAGTGCCTATTGCTTGTTACCATATGGTAACGCTGGGAAGATTCGGGTTAAATTGAATTATACGATTAAAAAAAAAACATACGAACAAATTTCTTCCGGTAGCTTCTACAAAAATTTTACACAATAATTTGCAAAAAAAAAAAAAATTTTTAATCTATCTTAAAAAAAAATATATATATTTATTCATTACAAGATATTTTTACTGAAAAATATTCAAACAATAATAAAAAAAAAAAGTAAAATTCAAATTAATTCATTTAAAAAAAACATTTTATATATATATATATATATATATTTGAATTTTAATCATTTAAAAAATTATAATATATAACTGAATTAACATGGCTCTTACTAGAGAACAGATTAAGGGCCGTTTTCTCATCATGCTTTTAACCTTACAGTGTAGACAAATTGGCCTTGAAGGGAACTTTGATTTTCTTGTCAAAAATTTAGTTGCAGGCAGGCTGTAAGTTACAGGGCGGATCATCCATACTATAAGGGCTTAACTACGCCAACTACGATTATTTCGGTGTTGCTAAGGGCAACGCCATTAAGTATATCAATTATTGCATACCTTTAGGGTCCTGATTTGCTTATCATCATTTATCCTAATTTATAACCGCGATTTTTATCTGATATTAATGAGAATAAGCAGAATAATAGCTAAAAATAACACGAAACGTTATTTAAAAACAAAAGAGTTTTATACTCAAAAATGTGGGTGCAGTATGTTGTTTTTGCGATTTGCATTGGACAACCGTGGCGTGGAATAAATTTGAAAGTCTATTGAATTACTCCACATTCATGGTAATCCGTCTACCAAATTTGGTTGTACTAGCTCTCAAAGCGGTTGAGATATAGGCACAATTCACACAAAAATTTCAGGATTTTAAATTTTGCGCCAAACCTTCTGACAAGTGTTGCTCATTTTTAAAAAGTGTGACCCTTTTTGTGGAACCGAGCTGCCAACTTAGTCACATTTCTAAATGTAACGTTAAAATCAAGATGAGAGAACGAAAAAAGTTAAAGCCTACATTTAGAGTAAAGTTCCCTATGAGTAAAGTAGGCTTTGAAATTAAGATGAGAAAACGGCCCTAAGGCTATCGCCAAAAATCAATTTTCAATCTACAACAATATAATAGAATTAGAACAGAAATGGAGTGCAAAAAAGATAGATGAAGAGACAGCCGAAGCCAAAATTCTCAAGCTTTGGGCAGCCTTTGAAACACAGCATAGGGTAATCAAAGAGAATCGGGAAATAGTTCCAGAATGCAATTATTTTGAGCACGAAACATTTCAGAAGGCATTCAATATAAAAGAATAATATGAGTATTACTAGGGAAACAGTTGACCCAGTTGTAGTTTCACAATGGGAAAGGCAAATCCAAAGATTTTTACGAGGTACATATGATTTTCGAAAATCGATTGATTTCAGCAGGACCACTGAGGATGCAGATCTAGAATAGAAATTTCTTGAAGATGAGCTTGATCTAATTCCAGATGACTTTAAAGAGTTAAGGAAATTGAAGCTCGAAGTTGACGAAGAAAAGACAATCGAGCGTGAGTTCATGGTAATGGGTAAAGGGCCTTTACCAATACCAATTAAAATCAATTTCAAGAAATAATGTTTCCCAGAAACAACTCAAATTAAAACAAATTGAGATTCCTCCCTTCAATGGAGATCTTGCGACTTGGGTTGCATTTTATGATTTGTTTAGCAATTTAGTAGATAATAACCACAATCTAAGCAGAAAGGAAAAACTTATCCGCTTAAAAGAATTGGTTAAAGAAGAAGCTGAGTATCTAATTAGACACCTAGTGGTCTCCGAAGAAAATTATGAGAGGACAATTGAAATATTGAAAGAAAGATTTGAAAACAGGACGCAGCTATTCACAAATCATTTTGATACTTTATTGGATCAGCCTTTGATGAATAGCGAGTCTGAAAAAAGCGTGAGACAGATGTTGGACACAACTCGTCAATGCTTACATGCAATAAAAGGCATGAAAATTGATGTAGGAGACGCAGATCCGTTACTAGCAAGAATTTTGAATTTTGAGTAGTAGTGAAAGCAAAATCAAGGCTCACAGTCAACAGTCATTTCAGAAGGAGCAGCTCAATTATTAAAGCTCCCAAGACAGAAGAAAAGAACTGAGCTTCATGGATTGGGATATAATTTAGTCGGGATATCAAAATCTATGCTGCAATTAGAAATGAGACCGAGATTCCCAAGCGAAATTCGCATTCAAAGCAATGCTATTGTTTTACCAAAAATAATAGGCCCACAACCCTTTAAATCATTTCCTTACAACAAAGAGAAGTGGAATGGTAAGGTGTTAGCTGATCCCAGGTTTAATGAAAGAAATAGAATAGATATTCTAATCGGTGGAAACATGTTACCTAAAATTCTTGATCAATTCTTGATACTACAACCAGGGACCAAGAAGGACGATTTGTGGTATTAAGGGATCAGTCAGTATTAAGGGAAGAAAGCCTGACAACAAAGCTTCGGGTAGTATTTGATGCATCGTGTAAAACGACAAACAAAACAAGTGGGAAAGGCTATAGTCGAGATCCCGACCATAGGATACCCGTTACTCAATACATTACCCTGAAGTACGGGGGCCTAGCGAAATCCTAGTCAATTGACTAGCGAATTGGTGATGAGTACTAGAACCACATGGAACACCAGCAATGTATTTTTCTGACGAATTTTTCCACTACATGTCCGCAAAAGTCCCGGGTCGCACTGGCTAACGACTTCTCTAGTACAAAGTGGGTTAAATAATCGTTAGGAAAAAAAATGATGAGGTTTTAAATTTATAATTTTTTTTTTTTTTTTTTACTTTGATAACTTTTTGAATTTTTTTTTTTTTGATTGAAGCTAAGGGGGAGTTAGAAGAGAGAGATGATAGGCGTCTTAAAATGCTTAAATTGTTATTTTTTCATTTTTAATTTAAATTTACATTTCTGTCCGTGCGGGTATTCGAACTCCCATTTTTTGAGACTGAAGCGGCGACTCTAACCACTGCGCCATGGTCCGTCATTGAAATATAACTTGATAAAACGGAGATAAAGTACGCCTAGCAAAACGTCCAAAATCAAATCGTTTGTTTGCCTAGCACCCTCTGCATAACTTGAATCTAACGACTTAGCTAACTACCAGTGGTGCATCGCGGGTGCCTTGCAACCTCTGCATTACTTGAACCTAGCGACTTAGTTAGCTACTAGTGATGTCCCACAGGTATAGCGTTTGCATAGTGCCTCTGCATTACTTGAAGCTAACGACATAGCTAACTACCAGTGATGCATCACGAGAATAGAATTTCCCTTGCACCTCTGCATTACTTGAACCTAACGACTTAGCTACCTACTAGTGCCGCACCACGGTGCTAGAACTGGGTGATGCCTCATCACCAGCCGAACCACAGGGTAGCGATTCAATCCTAATGTCATATTTGCGTTGCCAGAACTAGTTGAGAATTTGAAGCATTCTAATAAGGTTTAACAATACAAAAACTATTGCATACTCTAGGGGGCACCTGTTGATTCAACAACTTAGGCACGCAATAACTGCTGTTCTACTTGTCCGATCGTGTTGCGATTCAGTGGGATAATAAATAATAATAATAGATATCAGTAACTACAAGAAAAACTATATTTTCTTAAAAACTGTGGGTGTGGTAGCTTTTCGCGATTTGCGAGGGCGGAGGGGGGCGTGGCCAAAATTTGAAACAAACTTGATCTGCGCTGGGTATATAGAAATCTGTGTGCCAAATTTGGTTACTCTATCTCTTATAGTCTCTGAGATCCTTTTGTTCATACGGACAGACGGACAGACGGACGGACGGACAGACACACATGGCTATATCGACTCGGCTGTTGATGTTGATCACGAATATATATACTTTATAGGGTCGGAGTTGCATCCTTCTCCCTGTTACATACATTCCAACGAACACAATATACCCTTATACTTATATTTTATAAGTAACGGGTATAAATATTCGCTTAAGCTGACATTATAATTAATTTAATTTTTAATTGTAGCGCAAATAAAGAAATAAGAGATTGCAAAGTGAAAAAAACCAAATTAGCAAGCATATGTCTCATTTTTGATACAAGTGTACACAAGGGTTAAGCAGAAGGCATTTGTGACATACATAGGCTTAGCGCGCAGAATAACGCAAGTAAAAGAGACGCAAAACTAGGTCAATGTTGCCAAACAGCTGATCGCATACATTGCCGAATCTGCGTACACTTTATCACTCTCTTTCGTTTGAACGACCAGGGAGCGAATAGAGAATACAAATCATAAATTTCAAATTTTTGCCACTCACATTTTTTATTATCCATCGATGAAAGCGCTTCCATGAACGGTGTTGAGCTGTGGGTTTATTTTATATCATTGTTGTTAATTTGTCTAATTAATTTTCACTATCACTACTTTATTTGTGTTACCAGGCTTTTAATTTTTTTTTCTAATTGTTATATTATATCTCCTTTTCTCTTTAGTAAATTATTTCTGCATATTTACTCTTCTTATTCACTTTTTTTTTTTCTCTTTTCCTCTACTTACACAAAGCCAAAATGAATGCGTGTGTGGAGAGTAGCAAAACTCTACAAGAAAATACGGGGGGCATAGGAATGAACTTAGCCTCACTTTCGCTCTCTTTTTTTTTGAAATTTTTTTTTTTTTGATCTCCTTTTCGTCTCTTTCCAATGTTAGACCAGAGGGGAACGCATAAAGGCCCTTGGAAGGCTATAGAGGGGGGATTTCAGTGGAAATTTCATTGATTTCGCAATCGCAAGGTACTTTATATTTGTACCGCAGTGCCAAATCGTGAATTTGTACGTTTAGTACATGGGCCAAACCTGCAAGCAGGTTTAAAAAAAAATAGGTAAAATAAAAAAAAATGCACGATCTTCACGACTATATCAGATGAAATGTTGGAATGTTTGAACTCACCATTTATTGATTTGGCCACAAAAAAAAAAATGTATAAACTCAATTTGGTTTAATATTGTTGCACTTTTCTTTCATACGCGCAGCTTGACTTGCTGAGATGCTAAAAAAAACTTGGAGCTTTTAGGTCTGCTCGGTGCCACGTTTGAAAATGAAAAGACAGGTTATTTCCTTTTTGACTAGGTGAGAGACCCAAAAAAGAGATGTATCCAAAATTGACAAATGCGTCTGTTAAAAATTTTATGATTTTTGTTTTTGTATGCAATAACAGCTGTTTGTGTAACCAAGCAGTGCAAACCTAGCTTGTTGCCTATTTTTAGGGTAAAAAAAAAATCTTTAAGGAGAGACCGGCAAAACTACAGAGTTCAGTTCAAATCGCATCAGTTTAACGCTTTGTTGCAAAAATACCATGTGCAACACTCATACACAGCAGTATATGCACCACAAGCGAATGCGTCCGAACGTGTCAACCGTTCTGTAATTGCTGCAATAAAGGCATATATTAAACCTGATCAGTCCAACTGGGATGCGAATCTCAGTCAAATATGTTGTGCATTAAGATCATCTTTGCATTCGGCCATTAAAAGTAGCCCGTACGCGTCGCTTTTGATCATCACATGATCACAGACGGCAATAGATATACTTTGCTGAGAAAATTACAACAGTTGAAAGATCGAACTGTGAATTTTAACAGGGAAGATTCGTTCGACCTCATTAGAAAAACTGCTCAGACAACGATACAACAGCAGCATCAACGCAACGAGAAGATTTATAATCTACGAAGTCGCGATGTTGACTATAAGCCTGGTCAAGAGGTGTACCGGCGAAATTTTCAACAAAGTAATTTTAAGAGCAAGGATAAAACGCAAACTTGGAAACAGTTATTATGAGCTTGAAGATTTGCAGGGAAAGTTTATTGGCAAATACCACGTAAAGGACATTAAGCAATAATTGGCATATTGTATCACCTCCAAGCGAGTATCACCCTTTCTTGTAGCAACCCCAAAGTGTGATTTTGGTAGGGGGGAGTGTAACGGTCGTTTGTCGGAAAATTTATTTATTTATTTAGTTTTATTAATCTTTTTTTTTTTATACAAGAAAATCCCATATTTTTCCTTCCAGCCCCAAATTAGGCAACATTATTATTTACAGGGTATGCAATGGTTTTGCCACTGGCCGAACGCGTTGCCACGTGCTAATTTAACAAAATAAGTTAAATTAATTCTCTATTTAATGTTTAAATTCTATGCTATTAAATTTTTCTGTTAATTGTTTAGTGTTGTAGTATATTATGTCTACGTAATATCGCCTATATTGTCGCACTGCCAGCAGAAGAATTGTTAGCGCCATCAAGAGAACAGCGAGAGAAAAATTTTAAGATATTATCTTTTTCATAGGATCCCCAAACGCAGCAATCTATTAAATCGGTGCCAAATCACGAATAGGTGAATATTACTAATATGATTTATAGGTGTGCGTTAGTCTAATGCAAATCATTTCTTTTTTTATAGATTAGATTTGGCACTAAGTGTTATTTTGGGAAATAATCCAGCTGCCTAATATATAGGCTATATCTTTTGGATAATAATCCATAATCCATTTACCGGTATCAGCTGGAGCAGTAAGCTGATAAGCCCAAGCTTTTTGAGCACCAGACTCAGCTACCAAGCGCAGCAATGCTAGCCGCAGTTTGAGCAGCACTGGGCTCAGCTCAGCTCAGTTGTTTCTTCAAGGGATTTGCAATTCTTCGTTGGAGTGTGTCTGGCGGAGATTTGTGTTTGTGAATGTTATGTGTTGTTCTAAATGTAAAATTGTATTTGTAATTTGGCCTTCTGCACATATTAATATTGCCTGTCGTCGAAGTCCAATATGATAATTGTTACAAGTCGCACCTTGAAATAATAAAAATACTATAAATCTTAAAATTTTGGTTCAAGTCTTTGGCAATGGCATACTGGCGTGCATGCAAAACATAATCTCATATTTATCTTAGCTTCACTCCAACCAACACACACACTCATCACAACGAAAGATCTTTCGACGTGGGAATGCAATGTAAGTGATGTTACAATTTTTTAATAACAATATTATTTAAAACATATAAACAAAAATAAAAAGAAATGAAATACGTGAGCTTTATAAAAGCTTATAGCTTAACTTAAGCTTAGCTTGTTTTGCATGTTGGCTTAAATTGACCAGCTTAAAAGTATACACAAAAAAAAAAAAATTTAAAAATAGAAAAAACAAGCGGGAAAGGCTATAGTCGAGATCCCGACCAAATGATACCCGTTACTTACTTTAATACATTGAAAATTACTTTAAAGAAAATACTTGTTTTGCTCTGAAAACTTTAATTCGCCATAACTGTCGATCTACATGTCCGATCTTAATGCGATTCAGTGGGATGATAGATAACGCTAATAGATAACGCTAATAATCACAAAAAATATATTATCTCAAAAACTGTGGGTGTGGTGGTTTTTCGCGATTTGCGGGGGCGGAGGGGGGCGTGGCTTAAATTTGAAACAAACTTGATCTGCGTGAGGTATATAGAAATCTGTGTGACAAATTTGGTTACTCTATCTCTTTTAGTCTCTGAGATTTCTTTGTTCAGACGGTTTTTCGCTTTTTGCGGGGGCGGAGGGGGGCGTGGCTTAAATTTGAAACAAACTTGACCTGCTCCAACGCCTTTGTGATCTGCGTGTGAAAGTTTGGTTACTCTATCTCTTATGGTCTCTGAGATCTAGGCGCTCACACAGACGGACAGACGGACAGACACACATGGCTATATCGACTCGGCTGTTGATGCTGATCAAGAATATATATACTTTATGTAGTCGGAGATGCCTCCTTCTGCCTGTTACATACATTCCAACGAACACAATATACCCTTATACTTATTTTTTATAAGTAACGGGTATAAAAACGAAAAGTATGAAACAGTAACGTAAATAACACTAGGCAACAGCCAAAAAATTACACGAACCAAACCCACTTTTTTGGATAAATTTGGGGCTCCAAATGACGTAAAACATTTTTTTTTTTTTTGTGGTGAGATTTTTTTTTTAGAATATTTTGAAAATCTGGCTTTTTTTTCGTACTTTTTTTCAGAGGTGCGCCCAGTTTTTTCGTCATTACTCGAGAACGCCAAAACCGCCAAATCGTCCTTCCATAGATTTTAACGGTAAACATACGCAACGATTGGTAAATAATATAGCTATATATATATAAACAAATTTAATAATTCAGATGACCATCTTAAATGCATATTCTGTCAGATTGGTTAAAATATCTCAAAAAACAAAAAACTTTTTCATACTAAACCTTGATTTTCGAATGATCGTTCCTATATCACTGCGAACGGCAGTTCGCTCTAGTGACGAAAGCAGCACGAAGGGTGCGAAAGGCGACTAGCAATATATACAGCTAATTTGGAAAATTTGCTACGACTGTCCGATCAGATCGAGTTATATACCGATCGAAAGGTTGAGTCCTAACTTACAAAATGGCATACTAAAACTTTTTGTAACTCACCTGGTTCATGAGATACGGGGGTTTAAGTGGGAGGGGAAAAATTTAAACGATCGCAGCTAATGGGGCCGTTGCACAGTGGTCCGGCTTGTATGGGGAGAGCGGCCAAAAATACTTCTAGTTGAGGTAGGGACTTGAAACTTTGCACAAAATTCTTTTATATTTATCCTAAAATAATATGTAAAAATCAGCCAGATCGGGCAACTATATCATATAGCTGCCATATGAACAATCGGTCTGATATTCAGTTTTTATATGAAAAACTATTGTTTTTTATTTTGATGCAACAATACTTTTTAAATTTTCGTATATAACCTGGGAAACTTCAGTAAAAATCTGGATACTATAGGTTATAGCTGCCATAGGAACAATCAGTGTAAAACGAGTTTTCGCCGGGAAACTATTTCGCCTTAAAATAATAATGACAGAAATTATAAATGTAATTAACAAAAACGAACATAAAATAAATAAATTTTTTTAATTTATATGTTTACCCTTTAATATTTACATATATGTGTAGTTACAATTCGACAAATGAATGCTTTTTTTCAAATAGAGGTTAGGTTACCTTTTTGTATTTTGCAAGCCGCACGGCACCTTACGGCACTTGAACTAAACTTTCTTATATTCTTAAAATGCTTAAGAATATTATATAAAAAGATTTGTGAATGCCAAAGAGTGCCATCACAACTAAAACTCTAACCAAACACAGAAAAGACAAACTAAGAACGTTTACAATTATGTACTAAATACAACAATGATTTACACAAAACACAACAAATATTACATATACTTTTTATTGTAAAAAGAAAGTTAATACCTTTCTTCAAAATATTAATCACTTCCATGGCACAAACACTTGTTTTAAATATGTTTAACAATTTTTTTACGGAGAGCTTCCCTTGCACGTTGCTTACGCTGCAATACACAATGAATATCATGCTGTCTCTTTCGATGCTATTCTTGAAGCGGACAGACAGAGCAAAACAAAAAGATGAATAAATTCAAATAGCTAGACCAATTATAAATAAGAATTGGTACATTTAAAGTCAAAATTTGGACTTTGGTTTTTTTATTTTTGGCCTACGGGCTGGACCACTGTGCGTTGGGGCCTTTTTGTAAAATTTTTTTAAAATTCTAATCAAAAATACGCGTTGATTGATACCCAAATCACCCAAATCCGATAACTGGTTCAAAAGATAATAAAATTTGAAATTTTTAGTGGACTTTTCAAATTAAGATGAAAAGTCAGTTTGTTTGTCGGTTCGTTTGCGCGTATCAAAGCGTTAAAAAAGCTTAGATGTAATGATGAGGATTTGTTTCTTTTCAAAAATATAGAAATGTTTGTTCTACGACTTTTTGAATTTCCCGCTAGTTTAGCGGGAAAACGGTATTTCCCGCTAAAATTGAAACCCCAATAGTTTGCAGGGCTTTTTGACGTACCTTCAAACTTTTTTTCTAAAGTACTCAGGTAACATTTTACAGGTGAAATAAAGTTTGTTAGCTTATATTTTGGCGATTGCTGACAAAACGGCTCTAACGATTTTTATTATATTTAAGTATATTGTAGTACATACAATTCTGCGTTTTTTGGTATATAACACATAACACATGGTTGAGGGGTTTGGAAGATATTGCCTGTTAACTGAATATATATATTTTTCCATCGGTCGAAAATCACGTTTTAGTTCGAAAATCACGTTTTAGTACTAAAAACTTTTTGGTTTTATGAGATATCTCAACCAAACTGATAAAATACGCATTTTACATTGTTTTATATATCCTGACCAAAGTTGGTTCAAATCGGACCACTATATCATATAGCTGTCATAGGACCGATCGGATCAAAATTAGGTTTTAGTATGAAAAACTTTTTTGTTTTACGAGATATTTTAACCAAATTGATAGAATATGCATTTAAGTTAGTTTTATACATCCTGACCGAAATTGGTTCATATCGGACCGCTATATCATATAGCTGTCATAGGACCGATCTGGTCAAAATAAGGTTTTAGTATGAAAAACTTTTTTGATTTATGAGATATTTTAACCAAATTGATAGAATATGCATTTAAGTTAGTTTTATACATCCTGACCGAAATTAGTTCATATCGGACCGCTATATCATATAGCTGTCATAGGACCGATCTGGTCAAAATAAGGTTTTAGTATGAAAAACTTTTTTGATTTTTGAGATATTTTAACCAAATTGATAGAATATGCATTTAAGTTAGTTTTATACATCCTGACCGAAATTAGTTCATATCGGACCGCTATATCATATAGCTGTCATAGGACCGATCTGGTCAAAATTAGGTTTTAGTATGAAAATTTTTTTTGATTTATGAGATATTTTAACCAAATTGATAGAATATGCATTATATGATTAAGTTAGTTTTATACATCCTGACCGAAATTGGTAACCGGTAATCAAACCACTATATCATATAGCTAACATAGGACTGATCGGGCGAAAAGTCTTAGTATGAAAAGTAGACAGTAGTAACGCGAGCGAAGCAAACAGTTGCGGAGTCTCTTAGCTATATTTTTTACTATCTCCCTGCTTTTATGATAAACTTAAAATGTCAAAAGCAAAAGCAATTGCAAAAATTTCTGATATCCCACAAAAAAAACCTCTACACGAGGTAAAAGTCTAGTGACGAAAGCAATTTTTAGCTCCAAAATTTCTGATATCCAATTGTGTGACGAGCAAAATTCAGTTTATTATAAAAACTTTAAATAAAAATAAAAATTATTAAAAAAAAAAAAAAAAACACGAAAATTGGTATTCGGCACTGTGCAAAAAGTAATTTTTATGTACAAAGAAGCTCGCCCTTTTTGAGCACAGTGCACAATGCCAAATTTTTAATTTTTATTTTTATTTAAAGTTTTTATAATAAACTGATTTTTGCTCGTCACACAATTGGATATCAGAAATTTTGGAGCTAAAAATTGCTTTCGTCACTAGACTTTTACCTCGTGTAGAGGTTTTTTTTGTGGGATTATATAGTACACCGATTTTAACAAAATATGGTCAAAATGTGTAAAACAACAACAATTTGATATTGTGTGAGATTGGTGAAGATATCTTAAAAATCACAAAAAATTTTCATACTAAAGGTCATGCCGCTCTACAAGGAAGTCATCAAAATCGACAAAAACATGCCTACACACAAAAAAATATTATATCGCTGTCTCTCCACAGATTTTAATAAGGCATATCTTAAACGACGCGTAATTAACGTAGCTATGCAAAAGATAAAATGTTATACATTTTTTTCGACTTTTCCTCGAATTTTAAAGTAAAAAAAGCTAATTAAAAAGCTTACAAAAAATCATCATTTTCTTAATTCAAAAATTAATATCTCTTAAACTATAAGTTTAAATCCAAAACTTTGTATTAATGAATTATAGATATATTCAATGGCTTTCAGGAAAAGTAAAGTTTTCGGCGTTCTCGGGTAATGATTAAAAAACTGGGCGCACCTCAGAAAAAAAATACAAAAAAAAAAGCCAAATTTTAAAAAATTCTAAAAAAAAAATCTCAACATAAAAAAAAAAAAAAAAAAATGTTTTTCATCATTTCAAATCTATCCAAAAAAGTGGGTTTGGTTCGTGTAATAGACAAAAAGTTGAAAATTGTTGCCTAGTGTAATTAAAGCCATAAAGGTAAATTTGAAATTTTTTTATATTATGTTTTCTAAATCTAGTTATATGCTTTTCTACAATTATAGACTGTTACCCAATTTCTATCTATTATATTATATTATAAAAAAAACCTCTACACGAGGTAAAAGTCTAGTGACGAAAGCAATTTTTAGCTCCAAAATTTCTGATATCCAATTGTGTGACGAGCAAAATTCAGTTTATTATAAAAACTTTAAATAAAAATAAAAATTATTAAAAAAAAAAAAACACGAAAATTGGCATTGTGCACTGTGCTCAAAAAGGGAGAGCTTCTTTGTACATAAAAATTACTTTTTGCACAGTGCCGAATACCAATTTTCGTGTTTTTTTTTTATTTTTAATAATTTTTATTTTTATTTAAAGTTTTTATAATAAACTGAATTTAGCTCGTTTCAATTTTAGCGGGAAATAGCGGTTTCCCGCTAAACTAGCGGGAAATTCAAAAAGTCGTAGAAGAAACATTTCTATATTTTTGAAAAGAAACAAATCCTCATCATTACATCTAAGTTTTTTTAGCGCTTTGATACGCGCAAACGAACCGACAAACAAACTGACTTTTCATCTCATTTTGAGAAGTCCACTAAAAATTTTAAATTTTATTATCTTTCGAACCAGTTATCGGATTTGGGTGATCGGGGTATCAATCGACGCGTATTTTTGATTTAAAAATTTTTCAAAAAGGCCCCAACGGCCCCATTAGCTGCGATCGTTTAAATTTTTCCCCTCCCACTTACACCCCCGTATCTCATGAACCAGGTGAGTTACAAAAAGTTTTAGTATGCCATTTTGTAAGTTAGGACTCAACCTTTCGATCGGTATATAACTCGATCTGATCGGACAGTCGTAGCAAAAGTTCCAAATTAGCTGTATATATTGCTAGTCGCCTTTCGCACCCTTCGTGCTGCTTTCGTCACTAGAGCGAACTGCCGTTCGCAGTGATTAATAACTTTTGCTTACAGCAGGGAGAAAACTATACAAATGCACTAAGAGAAAAGAAAATCAATTATATAACAAAAAAAAAAAAAATAAATATCTATATATATTAAACTTTGCTTGAACATGATAACTTTTAGTCGCTACTACATTTAAATTATTAGTTTTAGTCCGTTTTGAAATAAGTTTTCTTATGTCGTTGGCAATTAAGACCCACATATTGATTATCGTTAAGAAACTGCTGTTCTCATCTGAAAGATTCAGATACTTTGGAAATTTATTCATGGAAATTAAATAATTTTATATTGATTTGGTAAATATTTCTGTTTTTCCTGATGACCTGAGGACGTAATTAAATGTAGCGGAGTTTGTTTAGGGGATTTTTCGAAATTTTCATGCGCAGAAAGTCGAATGGTTCGGTGGGTATCGAGCGCATGGCGTCAATTAACACCGTGAACCCCACATCAACGAAAGACATCGATGGCATGAAAGAAGCTTCACTCCTTTTTAATTGTTTTTATGGAATCTCGACTTTAGCCTTTGTAGTGGCGCTTGTTAAAGTTAATATAAGGAAATCCTCAAAAGTAAGCAACACAATTTTTTTCTCGGTACTAACAATTTTGATATGACCCCGAAAGTAGGCAACACTGTACTCTAACAGCAACGTTAACATTTAGTAGTAGATTTCTTTTTAGTCTTAGTAGTTTTCTTGTCGCCAATATTATCAGCGCAATAATATAATTTTATTATTGTATATTATTATTACACTTCAAGAAAAATAGAAAAAAAATATAAAATAGGTGAAAATAATATTAAAATAATAATACCGAATTTTAATATTCGATTATTATTGCACCCCTGTTAATACTATTCGATAAGTTCAAAAATGCAGTCTTATTAGAAAATGCATTCCTGATTAGAAATGCATCCTTGGGTAAATTTTTGGTTAGATGCCATTTCCGCCATCCGGACTCGCTCTCTTGGCAAAGAAAAAGATTTTTTTTTCTTCACAACGTGTTTAACCTTTAACAATTTTTTTATTGCTGTCAAGCAATAATAATTTTCTTATTAACAATCCAATTGTTGTGAAATAAAATTGTTATTGGCAGCCGTCCAATCAAATGTAAGTTTTTAATAATTTCTTTGGTGACAAATTCCGATAATAATTAGCATTGGTCCACAGAAGTCTCATAACCTTACAGTGGGTACATGGTGGGCTCTTACAGCAGAACAAGAAAGAATTCGAATCTCTCTTTGGTGCCAATCCAAAAAAAGGTAAATATTTCTTGACATTTGTCCCTTTTGGTACCAGGTAGTAATTGTTCGTTTGGAACAATTAATTCTCTATTGTTCACAGGATTGGCACCCATACTAAACCCCTTAAGCGCAGCTTCACTGGGAAGCCAAGCGCAGCTGAAAACAAAGAAGACAGTTAATCCATATTGAGACGTCCGTCAAGCAGCAGATAAAAGCATTGTGTAAAAATAAGGATCGAGTCTTGCGCTTGCAAGAAAAGCGGAAAAGTGCAAAGAAATGGGCAGAAAATTGTGAAAAGCCCACGTGCCATGCCCTACAGTGAAAATTTTGTGCATCAAGTCTAAGTTCCCTGTGTTAAGTGCTGCCCTACAAAATTAGCAAGTTATGCTACCCCAAAGCAGCCTAATGAGTTGCCAATTTTTTTTTGTTGCTAATATTTTAACTTAATTTTTTTTATTTTTTTTATATTTTTTCGGTAATATTAAAATTTATTTTTGTTAATGTTTTTTTTGGTGAAAAGCGAAAAGTTGCAGGGTAAATCATTTTAAAATATAAAATGTGTGTTATATATGAATATTATAGTGTGAATATAATATATAAAAAAAAAAAGGATTCAAATTCATATAATATGGTGTTAGTGAAAAAAAAAGTAAATATAATATTTAGCTTAAGGTGTATCAACAAGCAAAACGAACAATAATGCAACAACAGTGTCAACCATAATAATTATCACATGTCATATTCTCCCTACTACAATCGAACATCGCCGAAAGTACTTTCGTCGCTGGATTTTTTTATTGGTAAGCTGGAAAATTTTAATTATTCATATTTTTGGCAATTGTTATATTTTTTTATCCAAGGTAACACTCAGCAGGTTCTCGAGCAACGATGAACAATTTTGAATGCGAACAGCAACTTTTTGTAGTTACTGTAGTGTTGTTGTTTTGTTTTGCATGATCTTTTGCACAACATTGACTGAGCTCACAAGAACCTGAGTGTTATCTTACGGTAAACGTAATTGATAGACAATCGAAGCCCAGTTATGTTGTTATTGTTTTCGCTGTTGTTTCTGCATTGCCAAAATTGCTAAGAGACATCTGCGCATCGCACAGTCGTGGCACACAATATTAGTCGCCAAGTATTATTTTGAAAGTTAATAAAAAAAACTTTATATTCTTTTGAATCACTTTAAAGTAATTATAATAAATTGTTTTTTTATGAGTAAATTTATTTAAAAGTCTAAAAAAAAAAAAAAAATAAAAATGTTTTTTTTTTCGATTGAAATTAAAGTAAAGTTTAACTAATAAAATTTTGTTAATAATGCTTTAATTTAAACAAAAATAAAAATTCATGAAAGTTTAAATCAAATATTAAATAATATTAATTATTAAATAGTAAGAGTAATTCATAGTTATTAATAGTAATAACTAATAATTAATTCATATAGAAAAAAAAAAATTATATTTTTAAATTTTCTATATTTTTGTATATTATACCCATCCATTATATTATTAATAATTCTATCAATACACATATAATTCAATAACCCTTACTTTTCAGCAACTTTTCGCTTCACTTTTGTAAAGATAGAAAAATTTATTTAAGAATTTTTTTTTCGCTAATAATGAAAAAGCGATATATCGGTAACTATCGGTTACGAAATTAATAAGAAAAATATCGATATAATTTAAAAATAAAATGTTTTCTTAATTTTGATAAGGAAAGTTAAAACATTTAACTTAGGTTTCAATTAGTTTGTAAATATGCTGTTAATCGTCAGCTCTTTAAATGAAACAATTTATTAGTTTTAATAAAATATTATAATGAAGTCTAACTAATTTTTTTTATTTCCGGGGATTATGAAAAGCGGACGAGAGTTAATATGAACGAAGTATAGGGTGTTTAAGGGATCGTCCCGAATATGTTTTGCACTTGGGCGATCATGGCAGGGTGGGGATACTGGCTCCCGAAGAACATCACGGGATAGCTAACACACTCTAAACGTTCATAAATATGGCAAACTTCTCTCTTTCTTTTAATATTTTTGTTTGTTTGGTCTTTCCTGGCTCTTCTGACTGATAGGCGAATTTCCTCCCTCTTCAAAAATATAGTACGCGAATTTTTATTAATTAATAATGTTTTCAACGAGCAAGTAGCATCGCGGTTATCCTTTCCGAACCCCCCAAACGCCGACGAGACATAGCTGAAACAAGCGCGTGCTCCGCCTTCAATGCCTACAATTACATCAGCTCGACTCAAACACAACACTTCGTTGTATGCTACACCTTCTGCTGGTTTCTTTTAGTGGTTAGTTTCAGTAGGGACTCTTTAAATAAAATTATATGTAGGCGTAGTTAGAAGACATGGGAAAAACCCACCTCACACCGAAAGAGCTAAGGTACCAGAAGGGTCCCGTCCGCTATGCTTCCTCTGCACTTACTTGTCCATTCTGGTGCATAGGATCTCGCTTAGGATCTGTTTATACAGTTTTCCTTTGCATACAAATGTTACAGACTTTTGAGGTTCAAGAAACATTTTTAGTAACCACTAATTTTCAGCAACAGAATCAATTTATAGACCAAATAATGAGTAAAATGGTATTCCGCATCAATATCTGACTTATTGTGCTACACCTATTCCTAACGTATTATCCACGTATAGCTTTACATGACTTTTGAGGTTAAAGAAACATTTTTAGTAACTACTCATTTTCAGAAACAAAATCAATTTATAGACCAAATAATGATCAAAATGGTAATCTGCATCAATATCTGACTTATTTTGGCGGAGTAATGCTTGAGTTTGTGAATACCTATTTCTAACGTATTATCCACGTATAGCTATCATGACTTTTGAGGTTTAAGAAACATTTTTAGTAACTACTCATATTCAGCTACAGAAGCAATTTATAGACCAAATAATGATCAAAATGGTATTCCGCATCAATATCTGACTTATTGTGCATGACCTATTCCTAACGTATTATCCACGTATAGCTTTACATGACTTTTTAGGTTGAAGAAACATTTATAGTAACTACTCATTTTCAGCAAAAGAATCAATTTATACACCAAATAATGATCAAAATGGTATTCTGCATTAATAGCTGACTTATATTGGCAGAGTTATGCTTAAGTTTGTGCTAGACCTATTCCTAACGAATTATCCACGTGTAGCTATAGATGACTTATAAGGTTGAAGAAACATGTTTAGTAACTACACATTTTCAGCTACATAATCAATTTATAGACCAAATAGTGATCAAAATGGTATTCCGCATCAATATCTGACTTATTTTGGCGGAGCTATGATTGAGTTTGTGCTGGACCTATTCCTAGCTTATTATCCACGTATACATGACTTTTGAGGTTGAAGAAACATTTTTAATAACTACTTATTTTCAGCATTCTGGTATTCCGCATCAAAATCTGACTTATTTTGTCAGAGTTATGCTTGAGATTGTGCTCTACCTATTCCTAACGTATTATTCACGTATATAGCATATACATGACTTTTAAGTTTGAAGAAACATTTTTAGTAACTGCTTGAACAAGTATTGATAAATACTCGATCGAGGCCCCTCCTAAAATCCCTGATAGAGCTAGGCAAAAATTACCGTTGGTCAAGTTCAAGCGCTAGCAATGAGATATGAAAGAATTACCGTGGGTCGGGTTCAGTTCAAGACTAACTTTTTTATTGGCTCACATCTGCTTATATAGCCGATATTAGAATCATCCAAAATAACCGTCAAGCCGTAAAGTAGGCAATTGAATTTTTTTCGATGACAAGAAAAGTAGGCTTTAAAATTTAGATCTAGTCAGTAAACAAAGTTCCTACGATAACAATGATTCTATTAAAATAACAGTAAGGGCCGTTTTCTCATCATGCTTTTAACCTTACAGTCTAGACAAATTGGCCTTGAAGGAAACTTTGATTTTCTTGTCAAAAATTTAGTTGCAGGCACGCTGTAAGTTACAGGGCGGATCATCCATACTATAAGGGCTTAACATTCGCCAACTACGATTATTTCGGTGTTGCTAAGGGCAACGCCATAAAGTATATAAATTATTGCATACCTTTAGGGTCCTGAATTGCTTATCATCATTTATCCTAATTTTTAACCGCAATTTTTATCTGATATTAATGAGAATAAGCTGAATAATGGCTAAAAATAAAACGAAACGTTATTTAAAAACAAAAGAGTTTTATACTCAAAAATGTGGGTGCAATATGTTGTTTTTGCGATTTGCATTGGACAACCTTAGCGTGGAATAAATTTGAAAGACTATTGAATTACTCCACATTCATGGTAGTCCGTCAACCAAATTTGGTTGTACTAGCTCTCAAAGCGGTTGAGATATAGGCACAATTCACACAAAAATTTCAAGATTTTAAATTTTGCGCCAAACCTTCAGACAAGTGTTGCTCATTTTTAAAAAGTGTGACACTTTTTGTGGAACCGAGCTAAATGTGACGTTAAAATCAAGATGAGAGAACGAAAAATCTTAAAGCCTACATTTGGAGCAAAGT
This sequence comes from Drosophila phalerata, assembly GCA_951394115.2. Classification (NCBI taxonomy): domain Eukaryota; kingdom Metazoa; phylum Arthropoda; class Insecta; order Diptera; family Drosophilidae; genus Drosophila; species Drosophila phalerata. Next base: position 163,030 of record CATOAP020000089.1, read on the forward strand.
TCCCTATGAGTAAAGTATGCTTTAAAAATAAGATGAGAAAACGGCCCTAAAAGTAATATTAACTAAATTAATATTCACATAGATCAATTAATTCTCTATAATAAATGAAATCCCAATTCTTATTGTCAAGTCGGTTTCAATTATTACTTTGCATTTGCTATCCTAGAGCAGCGCCATCTAGTGATCCAAAGCTCACTTGGCAACCTGGGCGACTGCGCAGTCAGCTGCTTATTCACAGCCTGACAGAGTCCTTTTTGAGTAAAGAATAAAGAAATAGAGATTTCCGGAAAACTAGACTTCCTAGGGAAATGGAGGGTCTGATGAATTTCTTTTTCCTCGTGTATCTCAAAGAGACCAGTTGTGCGTGCCTTAACCCGAATCTTCCCAGCGTTACCATATGGTAACAAGCAATAGGCATTTACTAAGACTTCATTTTTAGACAACATATTAACGTTAGATTAACTTTTTTATGATATTCTAAGAGTAAATTGTTATCTCTAACTGATAAAAAGTTGATTGAAACAATCTCTTAAAGTTAGCTGATCAAAAAATGAGCTTTAAGTTGCTCATTATATTCTGTAGTGCAAAAAAAACGGCATTTGGCAATTCGTCGCAAGTAAATTTAAATCGTTTAACTAATTTTAGTAATATATTTTTGAAATGCACCCATCATTAGAAAGGTAAAAGAGTGCACTTTTTAATTATGAAACAAATTTTAAATAAAAACTACTTTTTTAAAGTTAATTTACGCTTTTTATTTTCATGTTACCATATGGTAACGCTGGGAAGTACAGGGTACAGGTTTTTTCCATACATTTTTTTGCTTTTAGGTACTGTTTTATTTATAAAATATGATTGCTCCTATGGCAGCTATATGATATAGTGGTCCGATTTGAACCAAATTTGGTCAGGATGTGTAGCAACATATAAGACACATATTGTAAGAGTTTGGTTGAGATATCTCAGAATAGAAAAAAGTTTTTCATACTAAAGTTGAATTTGACCCCGATTGTTCCTATGACAGTTGTGTTATATATACGAAACTCTGCACCGATTTGACCCAAATTTGGTCCTAAATATCAAGGAAGAACCCCCCTGTTGGATTAAGCTGTGTTTATTAGACTTTTTCTCAAACATTTGTATTTTGTAGTATTAAGGAAACCTGTGCCCTGTACTTCCCAGCGTTACCATATGGTAACAGCCGAAAAAATGATCCTGTCGATTATCCTGACAAGGACGAACAAAATGAATGTGTTTTTCGGATTCAGCGAACTCAAATTTATCAGTCCTGAAATTTTCATTAAGAAATTCGAAAAAATTTTGCTCAGGACGATTCGGGTTAAAATCGGCTAAGTTTAATAAAAGTGCAAAGTAGTGCCAGTAAAAATTAAAAAAAGTGCGTTCGAGCAACGATTTGGTGTTTTTGTTGCAGAAAAAAACTTAGTGAGTTTTAATACAAAATTTATATTTTTTTTTGTTTGTCAGCGTTAGTAATTTATTTAATTTATTATCAGTGCACATAACCCCTTCATTGTGTTTCGAGCCACAATATACTGGCTGAGGAGAAAGATAACTTTTGCAGTTCCATTTCCATTAAAGGGTAATTAATTTTTGATTAAATTGTGTTTTTGTTCATACTAGTTTGCTGAAAAAAAAATTTTTATTTTTTTTTGGTATTAGATTTGGCCCTACAAAATAAAAAATTTGATTGCGCACACTCAAAACCGAACGCTAAAGCTTATCGTCTAGACAGCTGTGAGAGCGACTTGGCTGGCCAGACTTGAGAGCACATGCTTGCGAGAGAGCGGCTGATGAGTCATCCACAGTCGGCCCCATAGCTTTAAGAGAACCTCTCCCAGCTCAACGCCGGATTAATTGCCGGGTGCAGGAGATTCTGTGGGCGATCTCAACTTTATATAAAATTGCTTCTGATTTTAATATGCAACATAACCTAGATTGTGCAACAATTCGAGTTATAAAAAAATTTATAAGTTGTATTAATTTGTAATAGTTTAGTCCTTTTGCATTTTTAGTTTTTGTATTTTTTGTTCTATTAATATTTGTTATTAAAGTGCAAGTGCAATATGAAGTGGCAAAGAGTGTAAAGAGAATATACAAAGAGGATCAGATTTTCAATATTATGCCAATGATTTCATACCCCACTGCATGTTCAATAATTAAATCTTAATAAATAAAAAAAAAAAAATTTTAAATTTAAATAAATTTAAAATTAAAAAATATAAATGCAAGGCGGCTAAGGCTAAAATAGCTAAACAATTAATCACTTAATGCTAATAATTATTATGTTATTCGTCGTTGTGTTTGTTTACCTTTTTTGCAAATGCATAGCATCGAGCTTTTAAGCAGATGCAAAAGCTTAATTATTATCTTCCTCACAGCTTAGCGACAACACACACACACCCATACATACACCGAAAGATCTTTCTGCGTGGGATGTTGATGTAAGTCCGTCTCGTTTTTTTTCTAATGCATGATATGCTGAGTAAAAGCTTCTCTTTTACGCGAGCATAATGAGATAAGCTAGGAGCATGTTGACCGTTGGAATTAAGAGCGGATAAAAGTTTCTCTTTTACACAACATGTGCTAAGAAATTGAACAAGAAGAGCGATAGAGCTAAAGCTTCACTTTAACTCTTATAAAATAACGAAAGCAATAACAATTGAATGGAAGATCTGATACAGCTGTTGAATAATTGAGATACTTCAGTGCATTAGATACTTGTTTTGCATTTTGCCATTGAAATAAATAATAAGTCAATTTTTCTTTGATAATTCTTTTTGAATTTATACTATTTGTATAATTAATATAAGATATTATATGCATGCTCATATTATTATATTTACATTATAATTATTTTATAAATGGTATACAAGTCTCTTACAGCCTCTTGTATCATTTGCTATTGTTCTATTAGGATTTATTGTCTATTTATATAGTTACTTCGTTATGTTTAGCAGTCGTTTTAATGTTTTTCTTGGTTAATAAATTTATTATAATGTCTGCCTAAATTTTTTATTTGTGTTTGGACCCACGCATCTCCGAAGTGAGGTAAAATAGCCAACTAGGCCAACTTTTAGGGATCCTGCCAACATTAAGATATTTTTTTTTGCATTTTTGCAGGATCACGGAAGTGTGGGCGTATGCACGTCAACAACAGTACATCTACGTTGTCCGAATGTGCGTAGTCTCCTTCTTCCTTCTCCTAACCTAAAACCAGTACGCGAATTCAATGAAATGTAATTATAACTGTGGAGTAATTTTAACCAGCGGATATCCCAGAGAACCCACGCTCATGCCGACTAGCCACAGCCGATGCCAGCGCGTACTCCGGACTGTGTTATACGACCATCAGCTCCTTGACGAAGGCCTACGTTATTATTATTATTAAGTGATGGGGAAATTGCACCTGCAACCTAAAAGATCTATTGTACCCCCTTCTGAGCTTATAGCTCTTCCATCAGCCCTATCTCCTGCACGAATTCGAGGATTCTGATAGGGTTGAGGTCTACTATGTCTCCCAACTGGATGACATGTTTTCCTAGGACACTACATCTGCGTCTAGCCAGGGCTGCGCATTCTGCTATGATGTGCATCGAGGTTTCCTCTTCGATGTCACAGTAACGGCATGTTCCGTTACTAACTATACCTATTTTGTGTAGGTGGCTTCTCAGTCTGCAATGCCCGGTCAGCAGACCGGTCATTATTCTGAGTCTATTCTTCCCCATGGGAATCAGTTTATCGAAACGCCTTTGATTATAGTTGCCTATAAGACGTTTCGACTGTCGGAGACCCGTGGTTTGTTCCCATTCGGACTGTCTTAGATGTTTTTCATCTTTCCTGAGATGTTCTCGGAAAGTGTGTTTGCCTATTCCACAGAACGGTTCAGGACCTATAAAGGGATTGTTGGATCCCATTCTTGCCAATTTGTCGGCGGCTTCATTCCCTGCTATATCGTTATGACCCGGGATCCACCGGAGGGTCAGCCTGTTCAATGAACCCAGTTTGTCTAACTTAGACCGGACCTCCCGGACTACTCTCGACGTTATTTTCGTCTTACTGAGTGCATTTAATGCCTCTTGACTATCCGGTAGAACTGCGATATCTCTATTGTGATAGTTACGTCTTAGATTAAAGTCTGCACACTGGTGCGTAAGTGAACCATCGGTGTACCACTTAATTGTGTGCGGCTTCATGGGGTGGATTTCTTCTAATGAAGTCCAGTCCCCTTTGCTACTTAGGCTTACTGTGAAGTTTTTATTGAACAAATGCTCAACTTCCATTTCATCCCTAGGTAGTAATATTAGGGGTAGCTCTCCCGATATTGTCTCGGCAGACCTATTGCTAAGGATGCAGTCTGCTCCTATTCCAACCTTTGCCATCCTTAGCAGAGTTGCTTTCTTTTGTAGCCCAATGACATGATGGAGTGGCGTGAGCTCCATTAGGACTTCAATAGCCGTTGTTGGACAGGTTCTCATTGCTCCTGTCATGCATACGCAGGCCAGTCTTTGCAGTTTTTGCATTTGCTTCTGCACTGTGATCCGACGTGCTCTGTCACCCCAGGCGATTGCTCCATATGTGAGCATCGGCCTTACTACCATAAGGTATAGCCACCTGATTATCTTTGGAGAAGTGCCCCACGACTTTCCGGCTATACTACGACATGTGTAAAGCGCTCTTGAGCACTTTTCTATCGTGTTCTGAACGTGTGGGCCAAAGCTTAATCTACTGTCGAAGGTCACTCCAAGATATTTGACCTCCTTACTTGCCTCTATTATGCTTCCCGAGAGCCTTATTTGCCTAAGTCTCTGTAACTTGTAACGTCTCGTGAAGGGTACGATGACAGTTTTGGTGGGGTTAAAGTTGAGGCCAACCTCAGTACACCAGTCGCTTGTCATCTTTAGCCCTAGCTGGACTATGTCACAGAGTGTTTCTTCAAATTTGCCTCGCGCTATGATAACAATGTCATCAGCGTAGCCCTGACATTGAATCCCTCTGTTAGCTAGTCCTTTGAGCAGCTCATCTACTAATAGGCTCCATAGTAGTGGAGATAATACACCCCCTTGAGGACATCCTTTTGTGGTTGTTACTGTAACTGTACTTTCATGTATAGTTGCTGTGGCTTTCCTGGATCTCAGCAGGAAGGAGATCCATCTGCAGGTGGTATGATCCAGACCCCTCCTGAGGAGGGCAGCCTTGACTGCATCGTGTGATGCGTTGTCTAAAGCACCCTCTATGTCCAGGAAGGCACACCTCCTTATTGTCAACTGCAGCGCTGAGAACGTGCTGTAATTGGTACAGTGCAGTGTCGGTAGAACGACCTGCTCTGTATGCATGCTGTGTCGGCTGGAGCGGACTTTGCATTAGAAGAGTGCTTCTAATTCTATATTCTACGTTATTCTATACAGTTTTTTATTATAATTATATTTTATTTGGCGCGCAAACGTGGAGCTCGAGCGAGATCAATGTACAAATATGCAAATAGTAGTACTTGAATCGTTTGACCCTGGCTTTAAAAATGTTTTCTCATCAAGTCAAAAACATCAAGTGACTTATAGAGCATCGGTTCAATTTTCCTTCTACCAATTCCTCAAGTCCTTGGTTGCAGGCTTAATACTGTAGATACAATTTAGATTCCAAGTATCTTGAATGACCAGTATTAACACAGTGTGTAACCTATATGGTTTTGTGAGATATCCTGGAAGAAATCAGCTTCAAAATGGCAGTTTGGCCGGAGTATAATAACACTTAAGCATATAATAGCAGCCTCGTGTTGCTACACTAGTGTGAAACTTTAGCAGGACCAGAGATAGTGGACAAATGAGCTACGCCCTGCCGCAAAATAAACCACTAGCTGTGGAAACACCCTTAAAATTCCATAGACTAGCTTTATAATTCCGTCGCTGCAAAGTTCCGTGGTGACGCAGGTCAAAATTATCGAGTCTGGTTCATCGGATATTCTATCCCTTTCTTGCTAATGTTATTCATTCATCTACCTCTAGTATGGCAGTCTGCTACCGACTAAGCATGGTTGGCATGCGCTATTATGCTTTGCTTAAGTCTGGACTAGTAGCTACTTTATGGTATTGGGGTGTGGAGGCGATGAAATCATTAGAGTTTCTTTTTCACTCTTTTTCATTAATTAATTTTCAAGTAAAAATCTCTACTATTTTCAGAGAGCTGCTGGAACGTCGTTTGTGGCTTAGAGCTACTACGCGCCGAGCGATCTGAGGACATACCAGTTCCCTTTTACTATTGATATTTTTTTTTGATTATTCTCGCGGGGCTATGCGTACAGAAGGTTGACTATTTTATTCTCTATTAGGTTATGCATGATGTCCAAAAAAATTTTCTATGAACTATCGTTTTTTAAGTATTTTTTGTCGCTGTATTTTTGGTATATATTCAAACAACTGATTTGTATTATATATATCAAAATTTACAAATTTTTAAGAATAGAATTTTTCTTATTATTATAAATGGTTATATAGTATGGCAGTACAACACAGCCCAAACAACTCATATCAAAGATCTATTACCGATACTATTTGTTGCGTTTGCACTCAAGAAGTTAGGTACCCAGCCCAATTGATAGCTACTAGGTGTAATCATTATTTTCACCACGAGTGTTTTAATACCCGCACAGAGCACAAGAACCGGTGCCCAGTCTGTCGGACCTCTCTCAGTAGATCGGTGTTGAATCTTGCAGAAGATTTGGAAACTGCTCAGGTGAACCAAGCTACAATGCCTGCTCAGGGTCGCCATGTCCGAGATATTTGACTTCCTGCAGACAAAACTTGCTCTTTTCTACTAATAGTTAAGCCTGCTAGTGATAGTCGAGTTGCTAACTGTTTGAGCACTGCAATGTGCTTTTCGAACGACTCTGAAATAACTAACAAATCATCGAGGTAGAACCGGAACCGTGAAAGCAGTCTTTTCTCGTTCTCTCGCTGTCAATGGAATCTGCCAGTAGGCGTCTTTTAGATCAATGCTTGTTATATACTTAGCTCTCGGTAATCTACTTAATATGCCATCAATAAGAGGCATCGGGTATGCATTTTTAATCGTCAACTCATTAACTTTTCGGCTATCTAAACATAATCGTACTTTTCCTGGTTTCTGCACTAACACCACTGGGGATGACCATGGGCTATCAGACTCCTCAATCCCTCCTAAAGACAGCATTCTATCGAGCTCCTCATACATCAGCTTTTCGATTGCAGGCGACACTGCATAATGCCTTTGTTTTATAGGTTTACAATCAGTAACCTCAATGTCATGAGGTAGCCAATTGGTTTTGCCTTTTTTGCAAAGGATGGAAACTGCTGGATAGTCGCCACCAATTCTGTTTGCTGATCTGCTGATAGTGGTAATTGAAGAGGATCAGTTAGCATTAAACATGCAACTTCTCTTGCATGTTCTTTGTACATCAGAAACAAAGGTAATATCTTAAACGCTCTCCAAAAATCTATTCCCAAATATAATGTTTGCGAGAGTGACGGAACAATGTATAGGCAAATTGACTATGTTTGACCACGAAAAGCTATGTTTGTAATGATTCTACCAATTATTTCTTGCCTCTGGCCATCGGCAGTGCGAACAGCTGACTTAATTTTCTTTAACTCGATTGCCTCCTATACAACTTATGCTTGCACCTGCATCCATAAGTCCCGCTATTGATTTGCCAAGTAGCGTCACTTCAGCATATGGTAGAAGATCGCTTGTGTTGTCTATTACTGACGATATTATGGCGTTTCTAATATTTCTCTGGGAGACCCAATGTACTGATCTGCGATTCTGATTCATAGTTTTCGGCGAGGTTACTGTTGGGTTTTGTGTCATGTCCGGTAAGGTATTGAGTGAACTGTCAGTTACTCCGTATTCGTAGCCTTGGAGACTAGTTTGCGTGCACTGGTCTGAGGTGCACGTAGTCGATCGTTTTTTGAAGAGTTGCATCTTGAACACGACGGTTTATATGTGTCCTTCTGACCACAACCATAACAGAACAGTCTACGTTCTGCCACGCACTCTTGATACCTATGACCGTTTTTCCCACAGTTCCAACAGGATAGGGTCAAGGCTTCAATTTCAATACTTTCAGGCATGTTGTCATCACTCTCATCAAACCCTCCAGTTTGCACAGTGACTTCGCTGACATGGCGTCGGAACACCGCACGAGGATGCGATGGACTCGGCTGCGAATTAGTCTTCATGAACCTTTCACGAGTACGTACTATGTGACGCAACTGGGCAATATTCATTATAAATGCATATATGCAAATATATATGATATATGCAATATCTCGTGCTGAATTTCAGGTAATAGATTTGCTCGTAGCACCTCTAATATTGCCTGTTCGTTCATTGGTTGAATTAACCGGTCTGCGAGTGTTACTATAGCCTCATAGAAATTATCAAATAGCTCATTTGCCTTTTGTTTGCGCTGAGTAATATCTGTTCGAATCTCCAAATCCCTTCTACCATCTTTGAACTGAGTTTTCAACGCAGTGCACAAATCTGACCAACATACTGCAGATACACTCTTGTGGTATCTTGTGGCAGATTTTTCTTATTATTATAAATGGTTATATAGTATGGCAGTACAACACAGCCCAAACAACTCATATCAAAGATCTATTACCGATACTATTTGTTGCGTTTGCACTCAAGAAGTTAGGTACCCAGCCCAATTGATAGCTACTAGGTGTAATCATTATTTTCACCACGAGTGTTTTAATACCCGCACAGAGCACAAGAACCGGTGCCCAGTCTGTCGGACCTCTCTCAGTAGATCGGTGTTGAATCTTGCAGAAGATTTGGAAACTGCTCAGGTGAACCAAGCTACAATGCCTGCTCAGGGTCGCCAAACTAGATCGCAGTCAAAGACAGCAGTTGACAATGCAGGAGCTGCGATTAGTTTCGAGCGTTCTTCGCCTACTATTAAAGCCTCTATATTATTGTTTCTAACTTCTAACTAACTAACTAATCTCTATTTTTATCTTGGTCTGATTGGGTTTTTCTGGGTTTTCCCCAATCCTAGCAACGAATGTTGGACCAATCGTTTTCTTTTTCATTTTAGATACCCCCAGAATATAAAATATATATTTATAATTACATTTACATTTACATTACACTGTAATAATTAAATTTATATTTTAATTTAAATGTATAGTTAAATGTCGGCTGCTTATAGCTTGACAATAAATAAATAAATAAATAAATAGTACAAGCGTACAGGTTGGAACTAATCAGGCTGGTATAGCGAGAACAAATCCAATTTTGATTCAATCCAATTCTCAGACATTGCAAGGGATACTAGAGCAACAGTCTCAGCTTGATAGAGAAGACCAGTCCGAATTGCAATCGCAGAGAGAGCACGAAGGGTAAGATACAATTGCAACTAGTTTGCAACAAGCAATTGTGCATGCGATGAGCACTGCATTAATGCAGCAAACTCAAATTTTGAGTCAAGTTTTGGAAAGTGAATTTCAGCGAATGGCTATGCAATCATCAGCCGTTAATTCAGAGGAGGCAAGGATATTTTCCAGACCATCTCCCCCTAACCCGCCTGCCCAATCGTTTCAGCAACTGTTTGGAATGCCAAATCAATCTGCTTCTGGGGCTTTGCCTAATCATGGGGTGCCTCTCCTTTCAGGTTTTTCTCCATTTGGATCGCAGCAAAATGGTGGCATGCGTCCAGAAAAAATTAGCCAGATTATCGCTAATTGGA
>CATOAP020000090.1:0-154172 GCA_951394115.2 Drosophila phalerata
CTGTGCTCAAAAAGGGCGAGCTTCTTTGTACATAAAAATTACTTTTTGCACAGTGCCGAAACCAATTTTCGTGTTTTTTTTTTTTTAATAATTTTTATTTTTACTTAAAGTTTTTATAATAAACTGAATTTTGCTCGTCATACAATTGGATATCAGACATTTTGGAGCTAAAAATTGCTTTCGTCACTAGACTTTTACCTCGTGTAGAGGTTTTTTTTGTGGGATATCAGAATTTTTTGCAATTGCTTTTGCTTTTGACATTTTAACTTTATCATAAATGCAGGGAGATAGTAAAAAATATAGCGAAGAGACTCCGCCCCTGTTTGCTTCGTTCGCGTTACTACTGTCTACTTTTCATACTAAGACTTTTCGCCCCATCGGTCCTATGTTAGCTATATGATATAGTGGTTTGGATACCGGTTACCAATTTCGGTCAGGATGTATAAAACTAACTTAAATGCATATTCTATCAATTTGGTTAAAATATCTCATAAATCAAAAAAATTTTCATACTAAAACCTAATTTTGACCAGATCGGTCCTATGACAGCTATATGATATAGCTGTCCGATATGAACCAATTTCGGTCAGGATGTATAAAACTAACTTAAATGCATATTCTATCAATTTGGTTAAAATATCTCATAAATCAAAAAAGTTTTTCATACTAAAACCTAATTTTGACCAGATCGGTCCTATGACAGCTATATGATATAGCGGTCCGATATGAACCAATTTCGGTCAGAATGTATAAAACTAACTTAAATGCATATTCTATCAATTTGGTTAAAATATCTCGTAAAACAAAAAAGTTTTTCCTACTAAAACCTAATTTTGATCCCATCGGTCCTATGACAGCTATATGATATAGTGGTCCGATTTGAACCAACTTTGGTCAGGATATATAAAAAAATGTTAAATGCGTATTTTATCAGTTTGGTTGAGATATCTCATAACACCAAATAGTTTTTAGTACTAAAACGTGATTTTCGAACTAAAACGTGATTTTCGACCGATGGAAAAATATATATCACTGCGAACGGCAGTTCGCTCTAGTGACGAAAGCAGCAAGAAGGGTGCGAAAGGCGACTAGATATATATACAGCTAATTTGGAAAATTTGCTACGACTGTCCGATCAGATCGAGTTATATACCGATCGAAAGGTTGAGTCCTAACTTACAAAATGGCATACTAAAACTTTTTGTAACTCACCTGGTTCATGAGATACGGGGGTGTAAGTGGGAGGGGAAAAATTTAAACGATCGCAGCTAATGGGGCCGTTGGGGCCTTTTTGTAAAATTTTTTATTTTTAAAAAATTCTAATCAAAAATACGCGTCGATTGATACCCAAATCACCCAAATCCGATAACTGGTTCGAAAGATAATAAAATTTGAAATTTTTAGTGGACTTCTCAAAATGAGATGAAAAGTCAGTTTGTTTGTCGGTTCGTTTGCGCGTATCAAAGCGCTAAAAAAGCTTAGATGTAATGATGAGGATTTGTTTCTTTTCAAAAATATAGAAATGTTTGTTCTACGACTTTTTGAATTTCCCGCTAGCTTAGCGGGAAAACGCTATTTCCCGCTAAAATTGAAACCCCAATAGTTTGCACACCATAGAAGCTACAGATATGTCCTATATATCATTGGAAAGGTGAGTTTAAGGGCTTTTTGACGTACCTTCAAACTTTTTTTCTAAAGTACTCAGGTAACACTTTACAGGTGAAATAAGGTTTCTTAGCTTATATTTTGGCGATTTATGACAAAACGGCTCCAACGATTTTTATTAAATTTATGTATGTTTTAGTACGTAAAATTCTGCGTTTTTTGGTATATAACACATAAATTTTGGTTAAGGGGTTTGGAAGATATTGCCTGTTAACTGAATATATATATTTTTCCATCGGTCGAAAATCACGTTTTAGTTCGAAAATCACGTTTTAGTACTAAAAACTTTTTGGTTTTATGAGATATCTCAACCAAACTGATAAAATACGCATTTTACATTGTTTTATATATCCTGACCAAAGTTGGTTCAAATCGGACCACTATATCATATAGCTGTCATAGGACCGATCGGATCAAAATTAGGTTTTAGTATGAAAAACTTTTTTGTTTTACGAGATATTTTAACCAAATTGATAGAATATGCATTTAAGTTAGTTTTATACATCCTGACCGAAATTGGTTCATATCGGACCGCTATATCATATAGCTGTCATAGGACCGATCTGGTCAAAATAAGGTTTTAGTATGAACAACTTTTGTGATTTATGAGATATTTTAACCAAATTGATAGAATATGCATTTAAGTTAGTTTTATACATCCTGACCGAAATTGGTTCATATCGGACCGCTATATCATATAGCTGTCATAGGACCGATCTGGTCAAAATTAGGTTTTAGTATGAAAAACTTTTTTGATTTATGAGATATTTTAACCAAATTGATAGAATATGCATTATATGATTAAGTTAGTTTTATACATCCTGACCGAAATTGGTAACCGGTAATCAAACCACTATATCATATAGCTAAAATAGGACCGATCGGGCGAAAAGTCTTAGTATGAAAAGTAGACAGTAGTAACGCGAGCGAAGCAAACAGGGGCGGAGTCTCTTAGCTATATTTTTTACTATCTCCCTGCATTTATGATAAAGTTAAAATGTCAAAAGCAAAAGCATTTGCAAAAATTTCTGATATCTCACTAAAAAAACCTCTACACGAGGTAAAAGTCTAGTGACGAAAGCAATTTTTAGATCCAAAATTTCTGATATCCAATTGTGTGACGAGCTAAATTCAGTTTATTATAAAAACTTTAAATAAAAATAAAAATTAATAAAAAAAAAAAAAAACACGAAAATTGGTATTCGGCACTGTGCAAAAAGTAATTTTTATGTACAAAGAAGCTCTCCCTTTTTAAGCACAGTGCACAATGCCAATTTTCGTGTTTTTTTTTTTTTTTAATAATTTTTATTTTTATTTAAAGTTTTTATAATAAACTGAATTTAGCTCGTCACACAATTGGATATCAGAAATTTTGGATCTAAAAATTGCTTTCGTCACTAGACTTTTACCTCGTGTAGAGGTTTTTTTTGTAAGATATTCAGTTAACAGACAATATCTTCCAAACCCCTCAACCAAAATTTATGTGTTATATACCAAAAAACGCAGAATGTTACGTGCTAAAACATACATAAATATAAAAATTAAATTAATAAAAATCGTTAGAGCCGTTTTGTCAGAAATCGCCAAAATATAAGCTAAAAAACCTTATTTTACCTGTAAAATATTACCTGAGTACTTTAGAAAAAAAGTTTGAAGGTACGCCCTCGAGTCTCACTACATTGGCAAATATGTAACAGGCGGGGTATAGTAGCATCTTCGGTCACCGCACGACCATAAACAGCCCAACCAAGTCTGCAACGTGTTGCAATGATATCGTCGCCGTCGGTTTCACGCATCTCCAGTGGTACAGTAATTTTAATATTATCCAATCCTATGATGATACGGGCTCGTACGTTGATATACGGTTCGATTGGCTATGCGAACAGATAATTCCGTGATTTCAAGAATTGGGACTCAAGACTCTGCTCTGGCAGATCCATGTCGGTCACTGTTCTTACATTTTTCAAAGTGTATTGCCGTGAATCCAGTTTCACAGCCGTTACATTCACCTCTAGCTTCTTCGAATTATGTTCGATTTTGGAAACATCTCCTGTCCACTTCAGGCATAGTTGGCTTGCTGATCCTTTCAGTTCGAGCTCGTCTGCCAGCGTTTTTTCCATTAACGTACACGCAGCTCCGTCATCTGCCAACGCATCATATGTACGCATTTCGATTCACCGTACAGTGTTATCGGTCTATATCGAAAGATCGCTCGGCTGGCAGTTTTACCATGAAACAGGAGAGCGGACTCCTCCTTCTTGCTTTGCTGGAAAGACGTCTGATCAGTTGTGTCATTTCTGATACCAAATGATCGGGATGTGTGAAGCGATACATGATGAATTGATGTACAATTATCAACGCAGTATTCACTCTTTGCGTTGCAGTTGCGAACGAGATGCCACATAAAACAGCAGAAACAGAAACGATTGCTTTTGATAAGCTCCCATCGCCGCTTAATGCTCAGACCTCGAAACTCGGTGTTCGCCTGCGCATTTTGGACACGGAGTCGTACCTGAGTCTCTTCGACTATGTGACTGTTGGGCATCCTCATTATCGTTAGTTACGTCGTGCACAAATAATCTTTCCTTCGAACCTCTGGCCGGGCTTCTCTTAGCAATTTGGTCCTGTTGATTCTCGTACGGGGTGACCATTGTGGCACACATCGCCACATTGAAAAGCCAGTTGTCAAACGTAGGTAAATTGACACTGGTATTGGCTTGTCGATGACGACCCCATTCTAATTTCATACTACACGGCATCTTTGCAACTAGCTCATTCAGCAACACAGGATCATGCAGATATTCATGAAGACCCACTGCAGCCACTGTTGTGCAATTATTCTGCACTGCCAGCGCTAGTCGTATAACACTATCCAGATTCTCTGCCTTTATTGCTGGCTCATCTCTTAATTTGCGTTGCAGACCCGCGTGCACTTTTTCAGAGTGGCCATACAACATCCTTAATGTGCCGATAGCAAACGGTACCGTGTCTGGAACCATCAATTTGCCACGAACTGCTTCCAGGGCCGGTCTCTTAAGGCACTTTTGCAATCGTATAAGATTCTCTGCATTGCTGAATCCGCAGCTGTCGACTGCTCATAGTTGCTGATGAAAATCAACCATTCATCTGGTTTGCCGGTGAAAATTGGGATCGCGACTAATAACATGATGCGCACTGATCTGCGTTATTTCACTCCTGTTCGGGTTGCTGCCAAAATGCACATTTTTGTGCTGTTGCGTGCCGTGGACCGATCCAATTAATCCAGGTTGTTGGATATGGCAACGTCAGTGACGCGCTCCATGTCGAGTATTCCTGTTGAGGCTTACTGATTACGGTTCCATACTCGGAGTTGTTGAAACAAGTCTCCGAGCTTTTCGGATTCTGTTGAATCGGTGTTGACGAAGCCGATGCTGTGCCTGCTCCAAATGGCGTTGACGTACCGCTTCTATGCGCTTCTCTGTATGCTCCGCGGTTACGTTCAAGGTCCGCAACTACAGCTTGCACATTAACAGTGTCGTGTGAACCGTTGGCAAGTCCCGATGATTCTTGAACTGCTTGCGTGTTAACAGCGACACTGAGATGAATGTCACTCGCCTTTTCTCCGTCATCCTTGTGGTTTTCGTCTCCGTTATTCAGAATGTTGGCACTAGACCTGTGCCGTTGTGTACTCTGCCGAATTCTTAGCAAATCTACCACCGAAAATACCAAAATTGAGATGGGTCAGCTGAAATCTTTATTCTCTTTCTTTAATTTCATATTTTACAATTAATTCACTTTTTTCTTACTTACATTCGTGCTTCGCGCACACTTCAATTCCAAATTACAGAATGTGCCTCTACTTGGGCCAATGTACAAAATTCAACTGACTTACAGACGAAAGAAAATGTGCAGCTGCACGCGGCGATCATTTGCATATGAGTGCGAGCGAGACAGATACATGATTTTAAAAGGTAAACTTCTAGTAGGCAATGAGGAATTGGCGATAAGTGCTCAATAGAAAATTTGACGATCAGTGCCTGATAGAAATTTTAGTTCGCCCGCCAACAGGGAGAAGGAGACATCTCCGACCCTATTTAGTATATATATATATTCTTGATCAGCATCAATTGCCGAGTTGATATAGCCATGTGTGTCTCTCCTTCCATCCGTCTGTCCGTCTGTATGAACAAAAGGATCTCAGAGACCATAACAGATAGAGACACCAAACTTTCACACAAAGATTTCTATATACGCAATCGGCCTTCGCAAGTAGCGAAAACCGCCTGTTCTTCTGTATGAACAAAGGGATCTCAGAGACTATAAGAGATAGAGTAACCAAATTTGGAACACAGATTTCCATTAACCTCACGCAGATCAAGTTTCAAATTTAAGCCACGCCCCCATCCGCCCCCGCAAATCGCGAAAAACCACCACACCCACAGTTTTTAAGATAATACGTTTTTTGTGATTATTAGCGTTATCTATTAGCATTATCTATTATCATACTGAATCGCATTAAGCTCGGACATGTAGAACGACAGTTATGGCGAATTAAAGTTTTCAGAGCAAAACAAGTATTTTCTCTAAAGTACTTTTCAATATATTAAAGTAAGTAACGGGTATCATATGGTCGGGATCTCGACAATAGCCTTTTCCGCTTGTTAGACCCCGTACTTAAAAAAAGTACAGGGGTCTATTGGGTTTGTTTTATCGAAAATGTGCGTAACATGCAGAAGGAGGCGTGGCAGACCCTATAAACTATATATATTCTTGATCAGCATCAATAGCCAAGTCGATATAGCAATGTCCGTCTGTCTGTCTGTCCGTCTGTCCGTCTGTCAGAGACTATAAGAGCTAGAGACACCAATCTTGGTATGTAGGTTCGTCTATATTGCAAGCAGATCAAGTTTGTTTCAAAATTGGACCACGCCCTTTGTCGCCCACAAATCGAAAAAGAAAATTTCGTACCCCAATTATAAGAACATTTTCAAAGTTAGAGACACCAAATTTAGTATGTAGATTCCTCTATATTACAGGCATATCAAGTGTGTTTCTTTTTTAGATCGGACCACTATATCATATAGCTGCCATAGGACCGCTAGGGCGAAAATCAAGTTTTAGTATGAAAAACCTTTTTGTTTTATGAGATATCTCAACAAAACTATTACAGTATGCATATAACTTGGTTTTATATATCCTGTCCAAAGTTGGTTTAAATCGGACCACTGAAAATCAAGACTCAGTATGAAAAACTTCTTTGTTTTATGAGATATATCAACCAAACTATTAAAGTATGCATATAACTTGGTTTTATATATCCTGTCCGAAGTAGGCTTATATCGGACCACTATATCATATAGCTGTCATTGAAAAAAGTAGTCGAAAATGTATTACAACTATCTGCAACAGCATCAAGCGAGCAAAATATTTTTTAATTTTAGTAGTCTTTTCTATTTCTATATTAAGTACGGGGTCTCCGACAGTCGAGTATGCTCGACTGTAACACCGCGAGCGAAGCGAGCAGGGGGCGGAGCCCCCTAGTTTTGATCTGAACCAGTTGCTGCTTGATTTAAGCCTGAAGGAGATACTTGAAGCTACTTGAATTTAACCGGAAGCAGTTGCAAATACAAATCAGTTGTAGCCTAAAACCGTTGTTAACCTGAATAAGTTGAAACAACATTTATTATACCCGTTACTTATAAAAAATAAGTATAAGGGTATATTGTGTTCGTTGGAATGTATGTAACAGGGAGAAGGAGGCATCTCCGACCACATAAAGTATATATATTCTTTATCAGCATTAATAGCGGAGTCGATATAGCCATGTGTGTCTGTCCGTCTGTGTGAGCGCCTAGATCTCAGAGACCATATGAGATAGAGTAACCAAACTTTCACACGCAGATCACAAAGGCGTTGGAGCAGGTCAAGTATGTTTTAAATTTTTGACCCGCCTCCTTCCACGCCCGCAATTCGCGAGAAACCGGTCGTCCGTCTGTATAAACACAAGGATCTCAGAGACTATAAGAGATAAAGTAACCAAATTTGGCACACAGATTTCCATATACCTCACGCAGATCAAGTTTGTTTCAAAATTAAGCCACGCCCCCTTCCGCCCCCGCAAATCTCGAACAACAGGTTCCCCCTAGAGTATGCAATAGTTTTTGTATTGTTAAACCTTATTAGAATGCTTCAAATTCTCAAGTAGTTCTGGCAACGCAAGTATGACATTAGAATTGAATCGCTAATGTATTGAAATAAGTAACGGGTATCCTATGGGTATCCTATCTCGACTATAGCCTTTCCCACTTGTTTTTCATAATTTTGTCGTCATTGGTTTCAAGACAATTTTTTAAAGATCAGAAAGGTTGGTTTAAATATTGAGCAATGCTGAATTTTTTTTTCACAACCTGAAGCAGCTGCTACATGAATGGGTGGTATGAAATAACACGCGATAAGCCGTCTGTTCTTCAGTATGAACAAAGGGATCTCAGAGACTATAAGAGATAGAGTAACCAGCTTTGGTACACAGATTTCCATATACCTCTCGCAGAACAAGTTTGTTTCAAATTTAAGCCACGCTTCCCTCCGCCCCAGAAAATCGCGAAAAACCACCTTACCCAAAATTTTTAATGTAATACGTATTTCTTGGTAATAACCGATCCCACAGAAAAAACCTCTACACGAGGTGAAAGTCTAGTGACGAAAGCAATTTTTAGCTCCAAAATTTCTGATATCCAATTGTGTGACGAGCAAAATTCAGTTTATTATAAAAACTTTAAATAAAAACAAAAATTATTAAAAAAAAAAAAAAAAACACGAAATTTGGCATTGTGCACTGTGCTCAAAAAGGGCGAGCTTCTTTAAACATAAAAAATTACTTTTTGCACAGTGCCGAATACCAATTTTCGTGTTTTTTTTTTGAAGGTACGTCAAAAAGCCCTTAAACTCACCTTTCCAATGATATATAGGACATATCTGTAGCTTCTATGGTTTGCAAACTATTGGGGTTTAAATTTTAGCGGGAAATAGCGTTTTCCTGCTAAACTAGCGGGAAATTCAAAAAGTCGTAGAACAAACATTTCTATAGTTTTGAAAAGAAACAAATCCTCATCATTACATCTAAGCTTTTTTAGCGCTTTGATACGCGCAAAGGAACCGACAAACAAACTGACTTTTCATCTCATTTTGAGAAGTCCATTAAAAATTTGATTATCTTTTGAACCAGTTATCGGATTTGGGTGATCGGGGTATCAATCGACGCGTATTTTTGATAATATTTTTTATAAAAGAAAATATTTTAACAAAAAGCCCCAACGACACCATTAGCTGCAATTATTTAAATTTTTTCCCTCCCACTTACAGCCCCTTATCTCATGAACCAGGTGTGCTAGCAAAAGTTTTAGTACGCCATTTTGTAAGTTAGGTCTAAACCGGTATAGGTCGATCGGTATATAACTCGATCTGATCGGACAGTCGTAGCAAATTTTCCAAATTAGCTGTATATATTGCTAGTCGCCTTTCGCACCCTTCTTGCTGCTTTCGTCACTAGAGCGAACTGCCGTTCGCAGTGATTTAGGCAAACTTTTTCATGTATTTATTATTATTATATTTGTTTGGAGGGAGATGAGGGATAGTCGACGCACTACCTCCACATGGTTAATCCTGGATTGTCACCTAGTACCTTTTGAGTGGCAAACTAAAGCGCGCTGCGTGGATGCAATTTGAGCAACAAGGCATAGGGGAGTAAGACCATATAATAATATATTTTAGTTATAATTGTTATATCTCAAAAATCCCTTTTGCTTAAAAAAGTTTTCTATAAAGCACTTTTATATATATTTAAATAATTAACGGGTATCCTATAGTCGGGATCTCGACTATAACCTTTCCGACTTGTATTTTTTTCGATATGTCAACACACTTGCATTAACGCAAGGAGCAAGGCTTTAAGAGATGTTCATTCTCCATATTTAGAACCGTTTCTGCTAGTTGATTATCGATTTAAACTTAATTTCGTTTTTCGCGCCAAAACCAGTTGGGAATTATAAGGCACAAAAATGAGAAAAGTTTGTATGCCACTGTGTGTTGCTGTTTCTTAATTGAGAACCTCCTACAGTCGATTTTAAATCAATTTTCAAATCTCTTTGGTTAGCCACCTGTCGTCCTCTGGTCAACTAGCATAAACGAATTTTAATAGTTCAAGTTTGAATATATTCTGTCATAAAGGCCTGACTCCAGCAGGAACTTAAAATTCCTGTCAAACTTCATATTAAACTAGGAAGCTTCGCCCCCTGCTCGCTTTGCTCGCCAACCCCCCGCTCGCTTCGCTCGTGGTGCTACAGTCGAGCATACTCGACTGTAGGAGACCCCGTACTTACTATGAAAAATAAAAGACTACAAAAATTAAAAAAAAATTTTGCTCGCTTGATGATGTTGCAGAGAGTTGTAATACATTTTCGACTGCTTTTTTTCAATGACAGCTATATGATATATTGGACCGATTTGAATCAACTTCGGTCTGAATATATAAGACTAACTTAAATGCATATTCTATTAGTTTGGTTAAAACATAAAACATACACCTTTTTCATACTAAGACTTGATTTTCGCCCGATCGGTCCTATGGCAGCTCTATGATACAGTGGTTCGATTTGAACCAACTTTAGACAGGATATATAAAACCAAGTTATATGAATATTATGTTAACAAAAAAGTTTTTCATACTTGATTTTCGGCCGATCGGTCCTATGGAAGCTATATGATATAGTTGTCCGATTTAAACCAACTTCAGACAGGATTTATAAAACCAAGTTATATGCATACTGTATTACTTTGGTTGAGATATCTCATAAAACAAAAAACTAAGACTTGATTTTCGTCCGATCGGGCATATAGCAGCTATATGATATAGAGGTCCGATTTGAACCACCTTTGGACAGGATATATAAAACCATTTGTATATTGGAATAGTTTGGTTAAGTTATCTCATAAAACAAAAAAGTTGTTCATACTAAGACTTGATTTTCGCCCGATCGGTCCTATGACAGCTATATGATAAAGAAACAAACTTGATATGCCTGCAATATAGAGGAATCTACATAATACGTTTGGTGTCACTAGCTTTTAATTTGTTCTTATAATTTGGATATGAAATTTTGTTTTTCGATTTGTTGCCGATAAAGGGGGCGTGGTCCAGTTTTGAAACAAACTTGATTTGCTTGCAATATAGACGAACCTACATACCAAGTTTGGTGACTCCAGCTCTTATAGTCTCTGAGATCTAGGTGTTCATACAGACAGACAGACAGACGGACAGACGAACATTGCTATATCGACTTGGCTATTGATGCTGATCAAGAATATATACTTTATAGCCACGCCTCCTTCTGCCTGTTACGCACATTTTCGGTAAAACAAACCCAATAGACCCCTATACTTTTTTTAAGTACGGGGTCTAAAAAACTTTGGCACAAATTTTTAGTTTTCGTTTTCGTTTCGTGTGTATTCATATCGATATTTGGCATATCGATAGCATGTGTGGACTGAGAGAACAGCTGATGAGTTTATCAGGAAAATATACTTCGTATTTATTCCCGATGGACTCGTATGTCAAACATGGAGACACAAGCTGCTATGCGGAAAACAAAAGAAAATCGCGATTAAAATTTTCAGCACGAGGGAAGATAACTTTAATTAAAGCAGTGGAGGCGCGACTATGTCTTTGACGAATCGCAAATAAGAATCATTTTGATAAAATATCTGTGAAAAGTGCATGAAACAGTGTTGGTGGAGAAACAGTTGAATAATAACTGGCGCAACCAACACAATAACTTCATCGTCCAAATTTATTTGCTTTCATTTTTTATTTTGGTTGACCTTTCAAATATGTCGCTGTTTACAAGCCAAATTGATTTGTCAGAGTGACCATATACGTTTTAGGTGAATGGTCAAAAATATGCCAGTTTAAGGTAAATATATTTTTGCATGTTAGGTGCTTGGTCACACTGTTTTAGTTATGTTCAACAAACACATGAAATAATTGTCAAATTCCTGACAAGGAATTTTATGTTGCTGAAGTCAGGTGTGGATAAACCTGCGATCGACCCTGCATAGCCTTCAACAATGTCGTCTGACGACATTTGACCGGATGCCATGTTATTGACTGCAATTGTAAATGGCCACTGTCAGTTCGAAGTATCGAAAATAATCCCACAAAGCAGACCCAATTATAGCACTATATAGATTATTGTATGTTGTGCTGTCATCTTTGCGTCGCCAAAACCAGTTAGGAATTCCAAGGCGCATGAATGACAAAAATGTTGAAAAGTCGATTTTGAACCAATTTTCAAATCTCTTTGGTTAGCGACCTGTCTTCGTTGGAACAGGTGCCATGACATAACCAACACCACAGAACACTCTCATAGAAGCATAAAGCATGGAGCATGACATGATACAGCTGATTAAAGAGATGCCACTCCCTATCATAAGTACCATTTGTATTGTCTCGACTAGCGATTCAAGCCTAATATCATATTTACGTCATCAGAACCAGTTGAGAATTTGAAGTATTCTAATAAAGTCCAACAATACAAAAACAGTTGCACACTCGAAGGGGCATGTATTGCTTTCAGAACTTTGGCACGCCATTAATGCTGTTCTACTTGTCCGATCTTGTTGCGATTCAGTGGGATAGTTGATAATAATAACAGATATCGGTTATTTTCACAAAAAACGTTTTATATATAAAATTGTAAGTGTGGTGGCTTTTCGAGATTTGCGGTGCCGGAGGGGGCCGTGGCTTAAATTTAAATTTAACAACTTGATCAGCGTGGGGTATATAGTAATCTGTGTGCCAAATTTGGTTACTCTACCTCTTAGAGTCACTGAGATCCTTGTGTTTATACCAATGAACAACTGGTTTTTCGCGATATACTGGCGTGGAAGGAGGCATGTCAAACATTTAAAACAATCTTGACCTGCGTGGGGTATATAGAAATCTGTGTGCCAATTTTGGTTGCTCTATCTCTTATAGACCCTGAGATCTAGGCGCTCACACGGACAGACGGACTGACGGACAGACGCACATGGCTATATCGATTCGGCTGTTTATGCTGATCAAGAATATATATACTTTATGGGATCTGAGATGCTTCCTTCTCCCTGTTACATACATTCCAACGAACACAATATACCCTTTTACTTATTTTTAAGTAACGGGTATAACAATTGGGAAAGGTAATAGTCGAGATCCCGACTGTAGGATACCCGTTACTTATTTCAATATTTATAAAAGTACTTTAAAGAAAATTTGGTTAAGAAAAAGGGGTATTTGAGAACTAACTATTAACTAACTATTACGTGGTAGACCTACCTCCACGTAGCCAAGCTCCGGCTTCCAAAAGGAGACATACACAGAACAGAAAATCTTGTCTGCCAGCAGCACGGCATACGCAAGGGAGCACGGTCGGACCCTCTCGACCGATGCGTCCCGCGCTATCAGCGGATAAACGGCAAGGCCAGCAACGGCAGCCTTCAAAGAAGGACCTACTGCCAGGTCTAGGAGAACCGGGTGGACGAGATGACACCCACAGACGCTAACTCTGTGGATCAAGGCTCAAATGATACATCCGGTACTTACAGCAGGGGATGTCGCAGGAGAATGCGCTGGCCAAGGCAAAAGAGCCAAGACCAGCGACCACCCAAGGTAGGGCATCGGCCCACAAAAGATCCAGCAGTACGCTGACACCGCCAACCGATACCCCCAAAAGGGTACGCGCGGCGGGACCAAGTGCTGCACAAAGATCTGGAGTGTCCACACCTACCGGAGCCGAGCGGAAGAACGAAACAACGGTGCACCCTGGCACGCCAGGAGCGGCAGCAGCAGCAGGACGGCAGGAGGCCCTACACGAGCTCCCCAGCGCGTCAGCGGCGGCAGCAGCAGTGAAAGTGGCCGTGTTACCTGCGGACTACCCCCAGGTTAGTCTCAGTCACGGGGACTTGTCCGCGCCTGAGGAGATCATCCTGTTTGAATTCATACTGACAGGATGGGACACTGCCGTCTCTTTCTCTGGCATTAATTTCCGGCACAGATGAAAATTCGGCAGACTGGTTGATGACTGTTGCGTCGAGACTACGGTCATGGAAAGGTGCTCACTTTACAGTATTTAATTTCTCTAAGGAGTAGGCTAAGTTGTAAAGTCAAAAATTTCGCAATGATATCTATATGTAGTTTCAAAAATGCGGGCACTGCTATCGGAGGTATTTGAAAATGCCCAATCATTATGGGTATTACCATTTATTGTGCTTGTTGCTAGGTCTAACAATGAAGTAAAAGTTTTACTTCGGAAAAACAGGGAATAACTTTTCTAAAACTGTTTTTCTCACGTCAAAACAGAAAAAATTGTGATCAACTCTGTTTTTCTCAGCACCGAACACTTTTTTTCGTAGAGCATGTGTTTCTGTCATCTGTTTTGTTCTGATCAAAATTACAAAAATGTCTCAACAGAAACAACTTAGAAAAATACTTTGAACAAACTCTCAACAAAAATGATCTTTTCAAGAGCAAAACGAAAATGGGGAATACAAAAGTGTTTTATTAAAATTGAACATTAGCAATAAATTTAATTAGAAAAGTTGGCAAGAATAAATGAACAGTCATTATATAAATTTGCATTTGTTTATTTTGTGTTCAGCTTAACAATAAGCAAAGCGTTAATAGCTTCTGCACTCAATGAGCTTCGCCTTTCACTTAATATAAAATTAAGAGCAGATAATGCGCGCTCTTCAGACACTTGTGTTGCGGGTGGGGCAAGCACCACTTGTGCCAATTCACTCATATAGGGCGAATTAAGTTTAAGTTTTAGAAAAAATATAAAAAAATATTTGATTTTAAAGGTATCCGACCATGAGCAACATCAAAATTATCAATATCTGAATATATTTTTCCCAGCTTTTCCGATATACACCGTTTCCGTTTTTGTGGCACCGCTTGCATCGAGTCCAAATATGCAGATAATAGAGAATTTTCGTCAGTTTCTTCGATATGGGATCGGTCTGTGGAACGCCGAGCAGAATCTTGTGAAGTACAATAAACCTATAAAAAAAATTGTGTTTGTCACATTAAGGCAAATTAAGCTTTAATCGAAAATTGAATGGTAAATTAATCGCTAATCACAAATCAGGACAATTTTGCTTACATCTTTTAGCTGAAAGAGACGACGAGCAATTATTTTAAGCGATTGCTTAGCCAGGTATTTTTGCTGTTCGGAAAGCATTATGCTTATTCGGGGATCCATGTATATTGCAGATAGCAGTGCGTCATTATCAAGTAGCTTTACTTCTCTTATCTGAAGTTGAGCTAGCAATTTTTTTTTAAGCAAGTTGTCGCTATTTTCACACTTAGCTCTTAGCTTAGCTTAGCTCTTTCCATATAATAAAAAAGTCGCTGTAGATAAGTTGCTCCTTTTGAAGTTTTATTGTGTCATTATATGCATCCTTAAAGGCATTTACATAAAGCTCAACCCAGACCCAGTCAATGCTTGATTTAATTAAAGGGCGGGCTTCGACGAACTCCTTTAATTCTAAGAGCTTAACAAGCATGAAGTACGTCATTTTCAGTGCGTTGTAAATGGGGTTAACAATTTCCCTGAATCCTTCGCTATCCAAGGCTACAAATGGTCTTCCGTCTGTTGTGACAATCTTTACAATTGTTGATGTCAGCTCCTGCTGATTGAATTCGTACGATATTTTTTTTTATTTTTCATTCACTTAGCTGAAGAGACTCGTAAACGTACGAGTGCTTCAACTGCAAATGCCGTTTCAAATTCGTGATTTGTTTTCCCGTTAATAATATTCCACACACATTGCACAAAGATTTATTTGTATTTGTCGGATCTTAAATTATGGTAGTCAGTGTAAAAGAATTAAATCAAATGCGTGTACCAAGTGACAATTCTCGTCTCTGCACTCTAACGGTTGTTTGTTAGTACGCTCTGTTCCGTCTATTCGCCAGATGGTCAGGATAGTTCGATGCGAACATGAGAGAGATGTTGCGTGAGGTTAGAGGTTTGAGAGAGAGATGCGCCCTACGATTGTTGTGCGTGTATGCTTGAGCCACTGTGAGAGACAGAGCGTTTCGGTATGCTAAAATGCTGGCAGGCACTCTCTAATTGGCAGTGGAGAGATCAAGTGTATTCGCCGTATACAATTTGCGCAATTAAATATGGAAAATCCTAATGATAACCCGACATCAGAAGTGGGATCAGTGCCAACTCCTGCATTTTCTGAAGATCAGTGGCGTACTATTATGGAACTGCAGAATCGCAATTTCGTCGAAATGTGTAAAGCTATGCAAGCGTCTGTGCGTCCACAAAATCAAGTGGTTTTGCCAAAATTTAACCCAGATGTAACTGAAGCTGATGCGACTCAATGGTGTGCAACGGCAAGCATTATTATGGACGAACAGCAGATTGATGGCAGCGCACTTATCATGATGTTGAGTAGTTGCATGCAGGGCAGTGCTTCAGCGTGGCTTGCACAGATCTGCTATCCCGGCATTAATTGGGAGCAGTTTAAAGAACTATTTATACAGCGCTTCGAGATAAGGGAAACGCCGGCAGCTATGTTTCTGAATCTGCTGAGCAGCCGTCCAGCCCACAACGAGTGCCCTGCAGTGTACGCAAGCCGTATGGTGACGTCACTGACCACAAAATGGCGCAATATGAACACCGAGGAAATAGCTGTATCCACGGTACTTGCGCATATGGCCAATTTTGACAACCGTTTGCAGCGTATGGTGTTTTCGTCAAATGTACAAACTAGAAGTCAACTCCAGATGGAACTGAAAGCATTTACATTTGACAGAAAGCGAAGTGCTGGAAGTACTGATGGTAATAGCGGCGACTACAAGCGAGCCAAAATCGTGTGCCACTTATGCAAGAAACCAGGACATAAAATGGCGGAGTGTAAATTAAAGCGGTCTGGATCGGAGAATAAACAGCATCGCGATTTGCAGAATGTGACCTGTTACCGGTGTGGACAACTTGGGCATCTTGCGAATCGGTGTACGAACAATGCAGCAAAATCTGGAGCAGTTACTGAGAAGAAATGTAATCAATGTTTTGTGGCTGAGCCAAAAGGAGTTTTGACACACCAGGGTGAGATCTTTCCTATTTGTTTTGACTCTGGAGCAGAACGCTCGCTTATTCGAAGTAGTGTTGCCGATAAATTTGATGGCAAACTTATTAATAATATTGTCATAATACGAGGTATTGGCGACGCTGGCATTTCCAGTAAGCTACAAAAACTATCTAAATGCATTATTAATGGAAATATTGTAGAAATACTGTTTCACGTCATAGCAGATAAGCATCTCACAAACGATATTGTAATTGGTAGGGAAATCCTTAGTCAAGGATACGAAATCATCTTGACACCTGATAAATTTGAATTTGTTAAGTCTAAGTCTGTAAACGTCTGTAAAGTATCTGAGCCATCTGCCTTGTTACTTAATGCTGATACTGAAATGATTGGTAATGACAAGGAAAACTTAATTAAATTACTTAAAAACTATTCAGCTGCATTTATCGATGGAATCCCTTGCACAAGGGTTAATACGGGTGAAATGACTATTAGATTAATTAATCCAAACAAAACTGTGCAGCGGCGTCCATATCGTTTGAGACCAAATGAAAAAGAAATTGTACGTGAAAGGATAACAGAATTGTTAAACTGTAACATTATTCGACCTAGTTGTTCTCCCTATGCTAGCCCTATACTCATGGTTAAAAAGAAGAACGGATCCGATCGACTTTGCGTTGACTATCGTGAACTTAACAGCAATACTGTCTCTGATAGATATCCCTTACCACTTATCCACGACCAGATTGCTAGACTTGCGGGTGCAAAATATTTTACTTGTCTGGATATGGCTAGTGGATACCATCAGATACCCATTCATCCCGATTTTGTCGAATGTACCGCGTTTGTTACACCTGATGGGCACTATGAGTACCTGACAAAGCCATTTGGCCTCAAGAACGCCCCGTCTGTTTTCCAGCGAGCCATTATAAACGCATTGGGAAATCTTGCATATTTATATGTAATAGTCTATATGGACGATATAATGGTGGTGTCATCTACCATAAAATTAGGTATGGAAAGATTGAGGATTGTGTTGGATGTATTGACTGCAGCGGGATTCTCTTTTAAGATAGCAAAATGTGGATTCTTAAAAACTACTGTACAATACTTGGGATATGAGGTACGAGCTGGAGAGTTAAGGCCTAATCCGCGAAAAATTCTTGCGTTAAATTCCTTACCACCACCGCAAACAGTTCGTAGCGTAAGACAGTTTATAGGATTGGCGTCTTATTTTCGAAAATTCGTGCCTCGGTTCTCACAGATTATGAAACCGATATATTCCTTAACTTCGAGTAAAAGTGTGTTTAATTTGAATAACGAGTTGGAAGATATTAGAAAAAATATTATTGCTATCCTTATAAATGAGCCTGTACTTGTAATTTTTGATCCACAACATCCAATAGAGTTACGAGGGTGGGCTGATAAATAGTCGGCCTACCAAAGAAAACACGGTTTTTTTTTTATTTTTCAACATAATCTCCTTTTAGACGTATGCACTTAGTCCAACGGTCCTCCAATTTTTTTATACCTTCCATAAAATATGACTGGTCCAGGTCCTCAAAATAGGCGTTTGTTTCACAGATCACCTGTTCATTCGACTGAAATTTCTTTCCACCGAGCCATTTCTTTAAGTTTGGAAATAGATAATAGTCACATGGTGCTAAATCTGGAGAATAGGGGGGATGTGGAAGAATTTCATAGTGTAGTTCACACAATTTCATCATGGCAACAACGCTCTTGTAAGCCGGAGCGTTGTCCTGGTGAAACAGAACTTTTTTCTTCGCCATGTGCGGCCTTTTTTTCTTTAGTTCTGAATCAAACTGTCCCAAAAGGTTAGAATAGTATTCTCCATTAATTGTTCTGCCTTTTTCTAGATAATCCACATGAATTACGCCTCGGGCATCCCAGAAAACCGTTGCCATTACCTTGTTGGCCGACAAACCAATCTTTGCCTTTTTCGGCGCCGTTTCTCCGGTTGAAATCCACTGCTTTGACTGTTCCATGCTTTCTGGTGTATGGTGATGTATCCAAGTTTCGTCGACAGTCACAAAACGACGCAAAAATTCATTCTTATTTGCGTTTAACAATGCCAAACTCTCCTTCGCAATGACCAAGCGGTTGCGTTTGTGTTCCGCTGAGAGCAATCGCGGCACCCACCTTGACAAAAGCTTACTCATATTTAAATATTCGTGTAAGACGTTTCCAACACGTTCACGAGAAATGTTTAGGGCCTTAGCAATCTCTCTCAGCTTTATTCGGCGATCATCCAATATCATTCCGTGGACTTTATCTACCATTTCTGGGGTTGTCACCTCTCTGGGACGTCCCGGACGGTCCTCGTCAAAAATGCTTGTCCGCCCGCGCCTATACTCAGCAGTCCAATATTTAATGGTCGAAATCGATGGAGCTGATTCCCCATAAACTTCGATTAACTAATTTTTTATTTCATCGTTGGGTTTCTTTTTTAAAAACAGAAATCTAATGACAGCTCTATATTCTATTTTACTCATTTTGGGGACAATGCAAAAGTGACCATGCTAAAACTCCCGCCAAAATTACCAGTGTTGAGAAAAACGCCTAAAACTTTTTCAGCAATCAGCCGATAGAAAACACTAATCGAATAAAATATTTATGGGTTGTTTAAGATGTTTTTTTTTGGTAAGGCCGATTACTTATCAGCTCGCCCTCGTACACACAGATGCAAGCTCTTACGATTATGGTGCAATGTTAATGCATCGAATCAATGGTAGTCCTCATGTAATAGAGTATTTTAGTAAAACTACTTCCCCTGCAGAGTCTAGATACCATTCATTCGAATTAGAAACCTTGGCAGCGGTAGAATCCGTTAAACAGTTCCGTCATTATTTAGTTGGTCGTACGTTTGTAGTGTATACTGATTGTAATTCTCTTAAATTATCGCGGACAAAGATTGATCTGACACCAAGAGTGCATCGATGGTGGCCGTATTTGCAGTCGTTTGATTTCAAAATTGAATATAGAGAAGGAAGGCGCATGTGGATTTTTTATCGAGAAATCACACTCAGGAAGCCACAAAAGTTGAAAAGTCTTTAGTCCCTGAAAAGCGTGTTACTTTGGCAGAAATCTCAAGTGACTGGCTTGCTGCTGAACAGCGCCAGGATTCTGTAGTGCCCCATGCATTTCGATGGTCAGTAATAAATCAAGTGCACGAGTCCATTATGCATTTGGGATGGAAAAAGACTCTTGACAAAACTTACCAATATTATTGGTTTTCTAAGATGAATAAATATGTTAGGAAGTTTGTCGATAGCTGCATTACATGTAAAACTGTTAAGGGTTCATCTGGGAAGATACAAGCCGAGTTACATCCAATTCCAAAAGTAAATGTGCCATGGCACACGGTGCATATCGACATTACTGGAAAGTTAAGTGGGAAGAATGATTTTAATTAATACGTGATTGTACAAATTGATGCCCTAACAAAATTTGTTTATTTGTTTCATACTTTAAGATTAGATTCTGACAGTTGTATTCAGGCAATGAAATCATCTATTTCTTTGTTCGGAATACCACAGCGTATAATAGCTGATCAGGGTAGATGTTTTACTAGTGGGAAATTTTCAGAATTTTGTACATCACAGAAGATTAAGCTTCATCTTATAGCTACAGGAGGAAGCCGTGCAAACGGTCAAGTTGAACGTGTGATGAGTACCCTTAAGAATCTACTGTCAGCGGTTGAATCAAGTCACCGATCTTGGCAAGATGCTTTAGGTGAGGTACAACTTTCCTTGAATTGCACAGTTAGTAGTACAACCAAAGCAAGTCCCCTAGAGTTACTTGTCGGCAAGGAGGCTCGTCCTTTGGGTTTGATTCCACCGTATGATAAAGAGATGGAGCTAGATAAAGTTAATGCTAGAGATAGGGCAATTGAAAATATGAACAATCAAGCTAGTTACGACAAAATAAGATTCGATAAAAATAAAGCAGCAGTTGAACGACATAAAATTGGAGATTTTGTTTTACTGAAAAATGAAGAACGGCATCAAACTAAATTGGATGTAAAGTTTAAAGGACCATTTTTGGTTAGTGAAGTTCTAGAAGGAGATAGATATATCTTGAAGTCATTGCATAATAAGAGAACTTATAAATATTGTCATGAAGATTTGAGAAAGATGCCAGATGGTTATGTTCCGAGTGAATTGGAGTGCCCGCCTGAGACTTGTTGAAATGGTTATAATATATCCGTGTGAGAGGATATGTTATGTGAAAACAAAATGTCCATATAGAGTATGGAATGGTTGAAATGAAGTTGCAATAGATTTCGATAAGAAAATGTTTGTGAATGGCGGATGTGTTTGAGAATTCGAATGGAAATAACCTGGCGGATGCAAAGTTTATGCATGGTTGATATATGACAATATTTGATTGAAATGTATGAGTTAAAGATATGGTTTTGAGATTTAAGCTATCTGCGTCATTGGGCAAGCACAAGTGAAAGACGAAAGTTGGAACATGGCGTGTGGCGCTCTTGACGGGACTATGCTCTTAATCAAAAGGAAATCATAGTGACGATAACTAGAGTCGAATTTTGAATTGCTGAGAAGCTAATGAAATGAATTAAATGTTAAAATGAATTTGATTATGTAATGAGAATAAGAATTGAAATTTGTTTATAATGTTGTGTAGAATTTAAAATAATGAAAGATTATGAAAAACGAGAAAAATGTTAAGCGTAAGATAATATATCGAATAAATAAATGGTATTTGAAATTGATGAGTAAAAGAAAACACAAGCTATGAATGCGGATTTATAAGTCATATTTGAAATATTAAGATTACAGTACACGAGGACGTGTAATTGTCAGAATGGCCGTGTCGGATCTTAAATTATGGTAGTCAGTGTAAAAGAATTAAATCAAATGCGTGTACCAAGTGACAATTCTCGTCTCTACACTCTAACGGTTGTTTGTTAGTACGCTCTGTTCCGTCTATTCGCCAGATGGTCAGGATAGTTCGATGCGAACATGAGAGAGAGATGTTGCGTGAGGTTAGAGGTTTGAGAGAGAGATGCGCACTACGATTTTTGTGCGGGTATGCTTGAGCCACTGTGAGAGACAGAGATACAAGTATGTTCGTTGCAGCATTTTCTGGAGAGCATTTTCGGTATGCTAAAATGCTGGCAGGCACTCTCTAATTGGCAGTGGCGTGATCAAGTGTATTCGTCGTATACAATTTGCGCAATTAAATATGAAAAATCCTAATGATAACCCGACATATTCATATTAAAGGCCTCTCTCCAGCAGGCCAGGAACTAAAAATTCCTGTCAAACTTCATATAAAAAAAACTTTGGCAATAATTTTTAGTTTTCGTTTTTGTTTCGTGTGTATCCAGCAACTTGATCGAAATCCACAAATTCATATCGATATTTGCCATATCGATAGCATGTGTGGATTGAGAAAACAGCTGATGAGTCTATCAAGAAAATATATATATCAATTTTTCCTGGTGGACTCATACAAATGTCAAACATGGAGACTCAATGTGCTGTGCGCAAAACAAAAAAAATAGATTTGAATTTTCAACGCGAGGAAAGATAACTTTAATTAAAGCAGTGGAGGCGCGACCATGTCTTTGACGAATCGAAAATTAGAATCATTTTGATAAAATATATGTGAAAAGTGCATGAAAAAGTGTTGCTGGAAAAGTAATTGAATAATAATTGGCGCAACCAACACAATCACTTCATCATCCAAATTTATTTGCTTTCTTTTTTAATTTTAGTTGACCTTTCAAATTTGGCGCTGCTACGTTTTTGGTGAATGGTCAAAAATATGTCAGTTTTAGGTAAATATTTTATGCATATTAGGTGCTTGGTCTCACTGTTTTAGTTATGTTCCACAAACACAAAAAATAATTGTCAAATTCCTGACAAGGAATTTTAAGTTGCTGGAGTCAGGCCTTAAATATGAAATAGCGCCTTATGTTATTATTTATTTCGCGGTTCATTTTTAGACCCCGTACTTAAAAAAAGAACAGGGTTCTATTGGGTTTGTTTTACCGAAAATGTGCGTAACAGGCAGAAGGAGGCGTGGCAGACACTATAAACTATTATTAAAGTAGATCTGTTATCTTGTATAGATCAGTTTATATTGACTTTTTGAATTTCACAAATTACGACGCTTTTTTTTCTATAAAAGGCAATAGAAATGAGACTTCAACTTAAAGAACTAGTTCATATAGAATATCGATACATTTCATCTTAACATATTACTTTAACACTTTCCCTTGTTAATTTTAAATGAATACATAAATGTGATGAATTTTAAATGAAACATTAT
Organism: Drosophila phalerata; assembly: GCA_951394115.2. Taxonomy (NCBI): domain Eukaryota; kingdom Metazoa; phylum Arthropoda; class Insecta; order Diptera; family Drosophilidae; genus Drosophila; species Drosophila phalerata. The sequence continues at coordinate 23,104 of CATOAP020000090.1, forward strand.
GCATAACTGAAAAATAAAATTTATGAATATAGTCCCATTTGGTTGCAAAGAACTTGAAGACGTGGTCTTGGCAACGGCTTGGTCATCACATCGGCGACTTGCTTCTCTGTCGGGATTTGTTGAACTTGAAGCATTCCTTCTGTTACCTTTTCTCTAATAAAGAAATGCTTGTTCATGATGTGCTTCGTGCGACGATGAAACTCTGGATTCTGAGCAAGTCTCACTGCGGCTGAATTATCCACTTGTAGAATTGGTATCTGATTTAGCTTAGTGATACCTTGGAACAATTTTGAGAGCCAAATTACTTCTTTTGCTGCTTCGTTAGCTGCAACAGTTTCTGCCTCGGTTGTTGAAGTGGCTACCATTGCTTGACGCTGACTCATCCATGTAATTATACCTCCAGAATACTTGACAATAACTCCTGAGGTTGATCTGCCCGTCTTCGAACAGCCCGAAAAATCTGCATCACTGTAACATTCCAGAATTCCTTTATTCTTGCCGTGATTGTAAATAATACCTGTGTTTATTGATCCAGCGATGTATCGAAGTGCTCTCTTTAGCTGTACAACATTCTCTGAAGTTGGATTTTCGAGACTCCTGGATAAACATGAGATACATTATAGCCCCAACTGCTTGACGATATGGAAACTGGCTCTCTGCTGCATCTTCTTTCCCTGTTTCTGGAATTTCTGAGCTTTTTATGACTGGTGTTGAAACTGGTTTACACTCAGCAAATCCAAAACGTTCTAAAATCTTCTTTGCGTATCCTCCTTGACTTATTTTAATGCAATCTTCACTTTGCTCAATTTCTAGCCCTAGAAAGTACGTAGCTTGCGTGGAGACAATCTTGAACTCCATTTTTAACTCTCTTATCAGATTACTTAAGTCCTGCCAATCTGTTGCAGCGACCAAACCATCATCCACATATATTACTAGGATGATTTTCTTGCCATTACTCTCTCTTATATAAAGGCATGGATCTGCCTCACTGACTTTGAATCCAAGCTGTACCAGAAAAGCTCCAAATCGTTTATTCCAGCACCTTGGTCCTTGTTTTAGCCCGTATAGACTCTTCTTTAACTGGCATACTCTGTTTGAGCCATCTCCGAATCCTTCTGGTTGACTCATATAAATGGTTTCTTCCAACTCACCATAGAGGAATGCCGTCGAAACATCAAATTGAGTAAGATGCATTCCCTCGTTTGCTGCGATACTTAAAACTGATCGAATAGTACCCAAAGTCTGATTATAGTCAATACCTGGTCTCTGTGCAAATCCTTTAATAACCAGTCGAGCCTTAAACTTATTTATGCTTCCATCAGGATTCTCCTTTTTACGAAATACCCATCTGCAGGGCAATGCCTTTTGATCTGATGGCAAAGATACAAGCTTCCATGTTTTATTTTCTTCTAATGATCGCAATTCTCTATTCATTGCTTTGCGCCATTCATCACTCTCCTTGCTGTTAATAGCTTCTTGAAACGTCTCTGGCTCAGTACCGGTGATTAATCCTTGTGATTCCATAACAAAATCATTGAACTGCATTGGCTTTCTAATCGTTGATCTTTCTCTTAGCTTTCTTGGACTTTCTAAATTTTCTTCTCCAGTCTCAAAGTCTTCCTCACTGTCACTTTCCTGTAGGGATTCTTCATTTTCGCTCTCTTCTGAAAATGGTTCATCTTGATTATCTTCATCGTTTCTGTTTTCATCTTCTACTGCTATGTCTTTTGGCATATCCTTTAATGTGCATCTAGTAGATTGCTCACAATTACCAATTTTCTCCATAAACTTGACATCTCTAGACAAGACTACTTTGTTCTTTTCTTTCAGGTAAATTCTGTATCGCTCATCACCATCGTATCCAACTAGGTAACCTTTAATCGCCTTTTCGTCCATCTTCTTCCTTTTCTCTGCAGGAACATGTGCGTAACAAGTTGATCCTATGATACGAAAATGTTTGATTCTCGGCTTCTTACCCATCCATAGCTCAAATGGACTAATGCCTGCTTCTGATGACTTTCCTGTTCTGTAAAGAGTATATATAGCTGTGTTGACTAATTCCGCCCATATGGCTTGCGGAAATTCGACTTCTTGGTTTGAATACTTAAATGTTCTGGCCATTTCCACAATTGTTCGATTATCCCTTTCTGTGTTGCCATTCTGCTGAGGCGTATAAGGGGCTGTAAGTCTTTGTGTAATACCATGCTTGCATAAAATCTCTTTAACTTCTGCATTATCAAACTCTCCTCCATTGTCACTCAGAATCTCTTTTATCTTATGACCATGCGTACTAGCATGAGTGATCATGTGACTGAGCATAGCTTTTGCCTCCGATTTATGCGTTACTATGTAGCCATACCGAAACTTGGTGTAGCTATCTTTGAACAAAACGAGATACCGTTTTCTCTGGAATGATTCATGAAACGGTCCGCAAACATCTGTAGTTAAAAGCTCTCCTGGACTCGTTACTTTATCTCTGGTTCCAAACGGTAGACGATGACTCTTTCCATAAATACATGGCTCACAGATACTATTTCTGTGCTTAACTTTAATGCCCAAAACTCTTTCCAGCATTTCTTTAACGTGTCTCTTATCCTGATGTCCCCATCTTGCGTGGTAAAGCTCCAGTGCTGAAGAATCTGAATCTGCAATCTGTACAACATTCTCTGCATTCTTTTTGTGTAGAATCGGTTCAATGGCTGCCTTGAAGAGCGATCCACCAACTTGACGGGATCCTTTTAGCACTACCTGACCATTCACCTCAAGATGGCATTCTGTTGCAGTTGAACAAAACTTGCTGTCCTTATTTCTGTCTTGAGCTGCTAAAACTGAAAACAAATTTCGGTTTATTTTTGGAACTAACCAAACATCTCTGAGAATCAATTCTTTGGCTTGCGACTTTATCCTTATTGTTCCTTGACCAATCGCTGATAGTGTTTCTTGTCATGCTGCCTTAATCCAACGGCGTTGCTCAAACTTCTGAAACTCTTCGAAAAACTCTTGAGATCCTGTGACGTGCTTCGTTGCGCCATTATCGATCCACCATTCCGATTTATTGGGCTCTGCCGCATTAATCTCGTTATCAATTGAGATAAGAAATTCTGTGGGCTCCACTGCATTACCTTGAGCACCTTTCTCTGTATTTTGCTTGGGACGACCATCTGCTTGCCACTTTTTGCAAAAACGAACCCAGTGTCCTTTCTTCTTGCAGTAATTGCAGATATCGTCTTTGTAACTCCGATTGCCTTCATTTCTCTTGCCAGTTTTCATCATAAGCGCCTCCTGACTTTCACTCTCACTCGCATCGGATTTTCTTAATGTTCTCTCTGACATACATAGCTGCATTGTCAACTCGTCGAATGTTTTCTCAGCATCTTTGGTCAAAAGCATCCAACTCTGACGAAAATTCTCAAAACTCTTGGGTAAAATATGCAACGTTTTACATACTAAAACCAAATCCGGAAGTTTGTGCTCATCTTTTGCCTCTAGTCCATTGTTCAGTTCGATCCACAAATTCTTAAGCTTTGCAATATGTGTCGAAACATCGTTACCTTGTGTCCAATGGAATGAAAAGAAATCCGAACAAATCTTTAAGAGCTGATCCTTGGACGTGGCTTCAAACTGCTGCTTTAGAGCCTCCCATGCTTCATGTGCTGATTCTTTGTCCATTATCTTCTGATATACCGCATCTGTTACGGCACCCGAAATCATCGTTTTGGCATAGCTGCACCTTCTAGTAGTGGCTCTGGTTTTACTATCTTATTATCCAGCACATCTAGAGCTCCATCGTGATAGTCTAGCATATCACGTATCTTCCTCTTCCATAGTGGCCAATCTGTCTCACCGGCCAATGGCTTTATACTCGAAACTTTTGCGAATTCCATATTTGATTTTAATGGCTTGAGCATCTAAACGCATCTGGTCCCATAACCTATTAAAGTAGATCTGTTATCTTGTATAGATCAGTTTTTATTGACTTTTTGAATTTCACAAATTACGACGCTTTTTTTTCTTAAGTGCGTATATCTCTATAAAAGGCAATAGAAAGGCAACTTAAAGAACTAGTTCATATAGAATATCGATACATTTCAACTTAACATATTACTTTAACAACTATATATATTCTTGATCAGCATCAATAGCCAAGTCGATATAACAATGTCCGTCTGTCTGTCTGTCTGTATGAACACCTAGATCTCATAGACTATAAGAGCTAGAGACACCAATCTTGGTATGTAGGTTCGTCTATATTGCAAGCAGATCCAGTTTGTTTCAAAATTGGACCACGCCCCCTTTGTCGCCCACAAATCGAAAAAGAAAATTTCGTACCCCAATTATAAGAACATTTTCAAAGTTAGAGACACCAAATTTAGTATGTAAATTCCTCTATATTACAGGCATATCAAGTGTGTTTCTTTTTTAGATCGGGCCACTATATCATATAGCTGCCATAGGACCGATAGGGCGAAAATCAAGTTTTTTGAAAAACTTTTTTGTTTTATGAGATATATCAACGAAACTATTACAGTATGCAAATAGCTTGGTTTTATATATCCTGTCCAAAGTTGGCTCAAATCGGACCACTATATCATATAGCTGCCATTTTTTTTTTATGAGATATCTCAACAAAACTATTACAGTATGCATATAACTTGGTTTTATATATCCTGTCCGAAGTAGGCTTATATCGGACCACTATATCATATAGCTGTCATTGAAAAAAGTAGTCGAAAATGTATTACAACTCTCTGCAACAGCATCAAGCGAGCAAAATATTTTTTAATTTTAGTAGTCTTTTCTATTTCTCTAGTAAGTACGGGGTCTCCGACAGTCGAGTATGCTCGACTGTAGCACCGCGAGCGAAGCGAGCGGGGGGTTGGCGAGCGAAGCGAGCAGGGGCCAGAGCCCCCTATTTTTTGACTATTTTTTAAACCACAAAATAATTTCACAAATAAGCAATTGATAAACTCCCAGTCGAATGATATATGCAACTAATGCCTTTTGTAAAATTACAGAAAGCTCGTCAAATAGTTCAAACAACAAGGGCCACTTTGGTAAAAAAAATTTTGGGAAATGCTGATAAAAAAACAGGTTGAGAAAATTTTTTTATAAAAGTGTTCCGTTCTGAGCAATCCCAAACAAACTTAAAACAGAATTGAATGGGAATTTTGAAACAGTTTTATGAAGTGTCAGAAAATAACAGTTTTATCTCAGACAGTTCTAATATGAGGATACAAACAGGGGAGCTCTGAGTAAAACCTTGAGTGAAGACATAAATTTAAATCTCCTAACAAAAATAAGTCTTTATTTAATAGAGAATGGCTTTCAAATAGCTCTTTAAACTACCTTTCGAATTTAAGTAACGGATAGGTTAGACTTCTGTAGACTATTAAAAATCCAAATGATCTGTATTAGAGTACCCTGAGCCCAGGTACTCTTTTATAAAAGTTGATTTTCGACCAATTGTTCCTGTGGCAGCTATATGAAATATGGAACCGATTTGAACCAAATCTGGTCAGAATGTACAAAACCAACTTATATGCATATTCTATCAGTCTGGTTAAGATATCTCAAAAAACCAAAACAGTTTTCATACTAACACTTACTTTTTCATTGAGCGTCTCTATTGGAGCTATATGATATAGTGGTCCGATCTGAACCAAATTTGGCCAGAATATATGAGACGAACTTAAATGTTCATTCTATCAGTTTGGTTAAGCTATCTCTAAAAACAAAAAACTTTTTCTTACTTAAACTTGATTTTCGACTGAGCGTCTCTATGGCAGCTATATGATATAGTGTTCCGATTTGGATCAAATTCAGCGAGGATGTATAATACCAGCCCAGATGCATATTCTATCAGTTTGGTTACGATATCTCAAAAAACAAAAAACAATTTCATACTTAATTTTCGGCAGAGCGTCTCTATGACAGCTATATCATATAGTGGGCCGACTTTAACCAAATTTGGTCAGGACGTATAATACCACCCCAAATGTTGTAACGATCCTTAAAGCTTCACCGGGCTAACTCGGTCGGCGTTGTGGGTTTCGTGCAACAAATTTATATTTTGCAGCACTTGCGAATAAATAAGAACTCAGATATATTTTCAATATTTCAATGATGTGGTTTATTTGCGACTTCAATGCCGACGCTTAATTGTACAAGAAATGGTTATGTGAATTGATTATGCTGGTGTATCCTGCTTGGTCCGGTCGTCGTCCTGCCGATTCAATCCTTGGTCGTCGGTTATAGTGCGGTTGCTCCGTCGGCTCTGGGGGGGGGGGGAAATCCTAGTAGTACAACTCCGGAATGTCTTGACGGGGTCCTGGCAACGCGAGGGCGATTGGCTGGGGATCCTGGCAACGCGAGGATATTCTGAACTAGGTCCTGACAGACGCGAGGACAATTGACTGGTGATCCTGGCAACGCGAGGATATCCTAAGCTAGGTCCTGACAGACGCGAGGGCAATTGACTGGGGATCCTGGCAACGCGAGGATATGCTGAACTAGGTCCTGACAGACGCGAGGACAATTGACTGGGGATCCTGGCCACGCGAGGATATTCTGAACAAGGTCCTGACAGACGCGAGGACGATTGGCTGGTGATCCTGGCAACGCGAGGATATTCTACGCTAGGTCCTGACAGACGCGAGGACGATTGGCTGGTGATCCTGGCAACGCGAGGATATTCTAAGCTAGGTCCTGACAGACGCGAGGACAATTGGCTGGTGATCCTGGCAACGCGAGGATATTCTAAGCTAGGTCCTGACAGACGCGAGGACAATTGGCTGGTGATCCTGGCAACGCGAGGATATTCTAGGCTAGGTCCTGACAGACGCGAGGACAATTGGCTGGTGATCCTAGCAACGCGAGGATATTCTAGGCTAGGTCCTGACAGACGCGAGGACGATTGGCTGGTGATCCTGGCAACGCGAGGATATTCTAGGCTAGGTCCTGACAGACGCGAGGACAATTAGATCTCTACCTTCGAACTTCGCTACTTCTCAAACAGACTGACCCGCATCTGTGACTGCATGCCATTTTATAGTTTGCGAGCCGAAAACTAACGGCACATGCACTCACCAGTCAAGTGTTTGTGAGCCGAAAACTAACGGCACATGCACTCACTAGTCAGTTGTTTGTGAGCCGAAAACTAACGGCACATGCACTCACTAGTCAGTTGTTTGTGAGCCGAAAACTAACGGCACATCTGTCGCGAGCGTCGCTATAACGGTGACATGTTCCATGGGCGCCGCTGAAGGGGGTTCAAACCGTGGGTCAACCCGTTGTTGTTGAAATAAGAACATGTATTTTGTGAGAGACAAATATGTTTCTCACACTCCCCTCTTTCTTCGGGAAGCGAATGAAAGTGAATGCCCGCGCAAGTATACACTTCATAAACGGTGGAAAGGGGTAAAAAGGGCAACTTCACTGCCGAAATGTATCAAAGGAAAATTTCATTTGTCCGACAGAGCGGGGAATCGAACCGCGGCCTACGGTTTGCAATTTCGGATGATTGGGATTTGCCAATAGCCGTCTTTCAAATCGAGGCTCGTTATGTAGTGAGCTTCCCTCAGTTGATCCAAAATGTGGTGTACTCTGGGTAAAGGATATGCGTCCTTGACCGATCGACTGTTTAATTGCCGGAAGTCGACACACAGTCTCCATTTGCCCGTCTTTTTCTTGACCATCACTATCGGTGCGCTGTGTGGGCTGTTGGAAGCCTCGATACATCCTTTGGCGAGCAGTGCGTCGATCTGCTTATTGATCTCCTCCTGCATTCTTGGATTCTTCGGGAAGTACCGTTGCTTAATCGGTCGGTCATCGTTCATCACAATTCGATGTTCCGTAATTGGGGATGTGCCGTTCATTACCGTGAATGCGGCTAATTCCTGCCGAAGAAATTCATCCACAGCTGCATCTGGATGTAAGGGTTCGCCACGTTCCCTGTTGATACTTGTTGTCTCCTTCACGATTGGTTCTTCTTCTTGTGTTCCTTGTTCTTGTGTTACTTGCTCATGTGTTACTTACTCCTGTGTTACTTGTTCTTGTGTTACTTGTTCTCGTGTTACTTGTTCTTGTGTTACTTGCTCTTGTGCTACTTGTTCTTGTGTTACTTGCTCTTGTACGTGTGCCGTGGTGACTACAGAGAGTCTCTCCTCTAGTCCTTTGGTGTTTTGTCGACGAGTCGGGATTCTGACTTCGATGCCGGCGCATTCAAAGATTGTTCCTATATTAGACAGAAAATCCCATCCCAGCACCAATTCGTCGATGACTCCTGGTAGGACTAATAGCGGCATCTCCACCTTTTTGTTTCCTAGTTTGATCTGCACCTCCAATTGTTCCGTCACGACACCCGTTCGGCCATCTGCCAATCGTACCTGTTTTTGTGTTGCTCCCAATTCAAATCCTTCTTCGCACAACGTCACTGCCAACTGCTCGCTTATGAAACTGCTCGTTGCCCCCGTGTCGATGGTAGCGTTGTAGAGGTTTTTGCCGATTTGAACTGTTGCCGACAGGCGTTGGCCCTCGTCCTTCAACATGCCGATTAATTGTGTGGAGCCGCTTCAATCGGCATCCGCTCGCTCCTGGGCGCTGAATGCCGTCTGTCGTTTCCCTGTCGGCAACACAGAACTGTGCGAACCCCTATTCGTCCACATATCCAACAGAATAGAAGACTCGGGTTTTGACATTCTCTCGCCCAATGTCCTTCATTTCCACATCTTCTACATGCCTGTGTTGGGTTTGGAATATGCGTTGGCTGTCCCGTAAATGCTCTTGGTGTTGGTTGTGTCCTTGCGTTGTCTGTACAACGAGGACATGGGCCTCTGGTTTCTGTTGGCCTGGTGTCTTCTATGGCCATTAGTCTGGGACGGTTTACACGAGTTTGTTGCCGCAATTTCTCCCTGTCTCGCTCCAGCTCTTCAAACTCTTCCGCTAGTTGCATTAGCTCGATCACTCTGCCGTTCTGATATGGTCTTGCGAATGCTCGGAAGTCGGGGAGGCTGCTGTTGTATATCTTTTCCCATTCCCTTTCCTTTGAAAGCCTTAAAGGCCTCATCAAAGTCTGCATCTCTACCATGAACTTCTTGAATGGTTCATCCATGCCCTGCTTTCTCCGAGCGACCTCCTCCGCCAGCTTTGAAAAGTAGTCTCTTGGCAAGAAATATTCCTGGAAGCTTATAGCGAACGATGTCCAGGTCCTCCAGTGCTCGTTATTCGCTATGTACCATTTGAGAGCCGTGCCTTTCAGGAGTTCTGGCATTGCTCGTGGGATCTGGTCCAGTTCTAAACCATAGGTTTCCGCTGACCATTCCACTTGCTCCAGAAATTCTAAGGGCTTTGAGGTGCCATCAAATTTGAAGCTCCATTCCCTCACTTGTTTGGCTACTGCTGCATAATCCCGTGTTGGATTCCTTTCTGTGTATTGCCGGTAATCGTGGTTCATGGTCGATGTGCTCTGTCGTTGTGATTCTTGGTGTTCTCGTCTCTGTTGTTGTTCCCGTCGCTGTGCTTCCGCGCTTATTGAAGCGACATCCATGCTCTCCAAATCTGCCATCAATGTGTTTTTTTCTGACTTTTCCCTTGTTGTGGTAGTCTCCCTAAATGGAGATGCGCGGGTGTGTTTCTTGGCCAATGTATCTAGCCGTACGGCGTGAGGCATCTGTCCTTCTTGTGTTTGGACCCATTCGCCGAAGTCCCTTCGCATCGCATCTACATTTCCGGTCAATGGGATCCCGAACTCGGTGCCATATTGCAGCAGTTCTTCCTTTTTCAGGTTGTAAACCCATGCTCGTACCATCTTGAAATCTATCTGTTCTATTATTCGCAAGACCCTGCAATTTGGGCGCCAGTTGTAACGATCCTTAAAGCTTCACCGGGCTAACTCGGTCGGCGTTGTGGGTTTCGTGCAACAAATTTATATTTTGCAGCACTTGCGAATAAAGAAGAACTCAGATATATTTTCAATATTTCAATGATGTGGTTTATTTGCGACTTCAATGCCGACTCTTAATTGTACAAGAAATGGTTATGTGAATTGATTATGCTGGTGTATCCTGCTTGGTCCGGTCGTCGTCCTGCCGATTCAATCCTTGGTCGTCGGTTATAGTGCGGTTGTTCCGTCGGCTCTGGGGGGGGAAATCCTAGTAGTACAACTCCGGAATGTCTTGACGGTGTCCTGGCAACGCGAGGGCGATTGGCTGGGGACGCGAGGATATTCTGAACTAGGTCCTGACAGACGCGAGGACAATTGACTGGTGATCCTGGCAACGCGAGGATATCCTAAGCTAGGTCCTGACAGACGCGAGGGCAATTGACTGGGGATCCTGGCAACGCGAGGATATGCTGAACTAGGTCCTGACAGACGCGAGGACAATTGACTGGGGATCCTGGCCACGCGAGGATATTCTGAACAAGGTCCTGACAGACGCGAGGACGATTGGCTGGTGATCCTGGCAACGCGAGGATATTCTACGCTAGGTCCTGACAGACGCGAGGACGATTGGCTGGTGATCCTGGCAACGCGAGGATATTCTAAGCTAGGTCCTGACAGACGCGAGGACAATTGGCTGGTGATCCTGGCAACGCGAGGATATTCTAAGCTAGGTCCTGACAGACGCGAGGACAATTGGCTGGTGATCCTGGCAACGCGAGGATATTCTAGGCTAGGTCCTGACAGACGCGAGGACAATTGGCTAGTGATCCTGGCAACGCGAGGATATTCTAGGCTAGGTCCTGACAGACGCGAGGACGATTGGCTGGTGATCCTGGCAACGCGAGGATATTCTAGGCTAGGTCCTGACTTTCGCGAGGACAATTAGATCTCTACCTTCGAACTTCGCTACTTCTCAAACAGACTGACCCGCATCTGTGACTGCATGCCCTTTTATAGTTTGCGAGCCGAAAACTAACGGCACATGCACTCACCAGTCAAGTGTTTGTGAGCCGAAAACTAACGGCACATGCACTCACTAGTCAGTTGTTTGTGAGCCGAAAACTAACGGCACATCTGTCGCGAGCGTCGCTATAACGGTGACATGTTCCATGGGCGCCGCTGAAGGGGGTTCAAACCGTGGGTCAACCCGTTGTTGTTGAAATAAGAACATGTATTTTGTGAGAGACAAATATGTTTCTCACAATGTATATCGTATGAGATTGGTTGAGATATTTCAAAAATTGAAGAAGCTTTTCATACTAAAACTTCATTTTCGATGTATCGTTCCTATGGCAGCTATATGATATAGTTGTCCGATCCAAAAATAAAAACTTGATCTGCGTACGGTATCCTGGAACCTACATACCAAGTTTGAAGTCTCTAGCTCTTATGGTTTCTAAGATCGACGCGTTCAAACAGACGGACAGACAGACGGAGAGACGGACAGACAGACGGACATGTCTCAATCGACTCGGCTGTTGATCCTGATCAAGAATATATATTCTTTTGGGGGTCTGCCACGCCCCCTCCTGCCTGTTACATACATTCTGCCAAATGCATTATACCCTTTTTTGCCCATTTTTAATGGGCTCAGGGTATAAAAACTGATATTTTCAAAAGATCAGTTTTAAAAAAAATTGTAATGCCTCTCTTTGGTCGATTTCCGTGAGCTAAGGACTGGCAATCTAGTCGCACTGCTGTAGTGAAAACAGGAATATTGTATGTTTTTTTTTGAGTATGTAGAAGCCTCAACAAAACACAAAATAGAAGATTGGGGCATGTGCAGATCTGCACACACATCGCTAATGTGAAAGTGCAAACTTTCCGTGTTTAGAAAGAAAATATTCAAAATCCAACTGAATTGAATTGTCCAACTATAAAGAGACCAGCAGCACTTGTCGCTCTACTACAGGCCACATATAATGATTCTCTTCGCATTTCTGGACGAGTGTGAACCACAACTTGGCTATATGTAGCTCCTTGACTCTTGTGGATCGTTATTGCCTCGGCTGGTACAACCGTAAACTCCTTTGGATCGATGGTAATCTGCTCGTTGGAGCGAAATTAAAAGCTTTTGATAGTTTTGAGAAAAGTTGTCCATAGGTTCTCCACTCGATGACTGCACTAAGCCTGTGCACTAACATCAAAAAATAGGTTCATAGAATATCTGGGGTATTAGTTGAACTGAATCTAATCTCTTTTAGAACGCCAGAAGATTTATTCACAAGGCCGTCAGAAGTACCTATATTGACTGTTTCATATATATGGCTATGGTTTTTAAAATCAATGAAGTACACAAGCCTTGTGTATCAGACGTTTTAAAATTCTTAACAAACTATAGACATCGGTTCCTCGACTCTGAGTTAAGATGAGTTGCTTTAACAAAATCTATAGCTTCCGACATATATTGCTCAGTGGTAATTGAAGATAGTTTTTGTCTATTATAATGACCAGTCTCCTGATTACTTGTAAAAAGGCGAATTGCATCACCAGGAACTTAACTTGCGTCGCAAATGCGGGTTCTAAGTAGAACAATGTCGTCTGACAACATTTGACCGGATGCCATGTTATTGAGTATAATTGAAAATGGATGCTCATCTCGCTGCCGCATTATTTCAGTTCAAAGTATTGAGAATTCTCCCACAAAGAAGACCCAATTATAGCAATACATGGATTATTGGATGTTGTGCTGTCATCTTTACGTCGCCAAAATCAGTTGGGACAAAAATGTTTGGGTACAATTGTGTGTTGTTGTTAATTAGTTGAAACGTCAATTTTAAACTAATTTTCAAATCTCTTTGGTTAGCGACCTGTCTGCGTTTCAACAGGTGACATGACATAACCAACAACACACAACACTTGCATAGACGCATGGAGGAGCATGGAGCATGGCAAGGCATGGTACAGCTGATTCAGGAGATGCCACTCCCTATCATCAGTGACAGTGTGTTCGACTCGACAGGCGATTCAAGCTTAATGTCATATTTGCGTCGTCAGAAGCAGTTGAGAATTTGAAGCATTCTAATAAGGTCTATCAATACAAAAACGATTTGCTTTAAAAACTTTGGCACGCCACTGCTGTTCTACTTGTCCGATCTTGTTTCGATTTTGTGAGACAATAGATAATTGTAATAATTAACGGTTATTCCAAAAACACACGTATTATTTTAAAGATTTTCGGTGTGGTGCCAAATTTGGTTCATACAGACAGCCAGACGGACAGACACACGTGGCTATATCGACTCGGCTGTTGATGCTGATCAAATATATGTATTTCTTATAAGGTCGGAGATGCCTTCTTCTCCCTGTTACATACATTCTACACTGATAAAATAGTTGCGTTGTAAAATTAAATATTTTCATATTTACTTTCGAAATAACCAAATTCATTTTAGAATTAAATATAAAACACTTAGATTTAAGTAAAAACATGTTAACTTATTGTAGTTAATATGAAAAATATTTAGCTCAATGAATAAATCAATTGATTTAAATCTATTCATATACGTTTTTAAGTTGTTTTATAATATGTGCATATATAAAAAAACCAATATTCAATTAAATATGATTTGTAATAAATTTTAATACTTTATACTACTTAAAATATAGTTTTTTTTTATTTGTTTCCAATATATCGTATGCGTATTTAAATTCAATATATTTCATATTTAAATTTTATTTTTTTCTAAACGCATTGTAAGAAGAAAATATGTTCACTGTAGCTACATATGTATGTATGCATGTATGTACATGTAGATGGGGTATAAGAGGGCATGGAAAGAAATTAATACAAACTTGATCTTGGTGGGATTAAGAGAAGTGCGGGATGTACATATGTATGTACGGGCATGTGCGTGTGTGTATGTACATACATACTTATTTAAAACATGTGTATTCTTACAAGGATGCCTAAAAAAAACCCAAATTACAAATTAGCTATACATGACAATTATGTATGTATGTATATACGTACGTACACGTATTTATTTGTGCATTTAAAATTTTCATACATATTTTCTTGTAGAAAAAGAAGGACAAGAAACATCAACAATTTGCAAAAGCATTCGATACCCACTTGCATACGTAAGCGTACATACACGCTAGGTTGTATACATTTGTGTGCGCATAAAAAGCGTGCCACGCTAACAACAAATATTGTCTATTTCAAAAATGTAAAATACATTATTGCAGATCATAACATATTACTACGGTCATAAAATAAATAGTAACTAGAACGAACAATGCTGTGTTTGAAGCTGGCACACAGTATATTGTAGTAAATGTAGATATTGTATATGCATAACATAATAAATGTAAATAAAATAATTTATATAGTGTAGTATTAAATAGTAAAATCATTAATATTAGTGCGCCGTTATTTTTATTTGATTTATATATATTTTTTGTATTAAAACCAATATGAAAAGCCGACACACAAAAAGTAACTGTGTTTATTTCATTTTTGACACACTGTGCCAAAGGCAGAGATCGCGTTCTTTGCTTCACATGCAGCTGCAAAACATAACGGTAATCGCAACTTTTCTTCATCTCTGACGCAGAGCAGCGACAGAAACGCTTAGAAGTTTTAGTGCGAATTGTTTGTTGGCCGAGCTGGTCGTGTAAAAAGTGCGGAAAAGTAAAAAGTGTTTTAAAATTAATATAGCAATAATGAAAAAAAAGGCATTTAAGGCATAAAGGCATCGCCGTGCTACAGTCGAGCCTACTCGACTGTCGGAGACCCCGTACTTACTATAGAAATAGAAAAGACTACTAAAATTAAAATATATTTTGCTCGCTTGATGCTGATGCAGAGAGTTGTAATACATTTTCGACTACTTTTTTCAATGACAGCTATATGATATAGTGGTCCGATATAAGCCTACTTCGGACAGGATATATAAAACCAAGTTATATGCATACTGTAATAGTTTTGTTGAGATATCTCATAAAAAAAAAAAGTGGGAAAGGCTATAGTCGAGATCCCGACCATAGGATACCCGTTACTTATTTCAATACATTAGCGATTCAATCCTAATGTCATATTTGCGTTGCCAGAACTAGTTGAGAATTTGAAGCATTCTAATAAGGTTTAGCAATACAAAAACTATCGCATACTCTAGGAACTGCTGTTTTACTTGTCCGATCTTGTTGCGATTCAGTGGGATAATAGATAATAATAACAGATATCGTTTATTACCCAAAAATACGTATTATATGAACCATTGTGGGTGAGGTGGTTTTTCGCGATTTGCGGGGGCGGAAGGGGGCGTCGCTTAAATTTGAAACAAACTTGATCTGCGTGTGGTATATGGAAACCTGTGTGACAAATTTGGTTATTCTATCTCTTATAGTCTCTGAGATTCTTGTGTTTATACAGACGGATGACCAGTTTTTCGCGAATTACGGGCGTGGAGGGAGGCGAGTTTGTGATCTACGTGTGAAAGCTTGGTTACTCTATCTCTTATGGTCTCTGAGATCTAGGCGCTCACACGGACAGACAGACGGACAGACACACATGGCTATATCGACTCGGCTGTTGATGCTGATCAAGAATATATAAACTTTATGTGGTCGGAGATGCCTCCTTCTGCCTGTTACATACATTCCAACGAACACAATATACCCTTATACTTATTTTTTATAAGTAACGGGTATAAAAAGTTGTTCATACTAAGACTTGATTTTCGCCCGATCGGTCCAATGGCAGCTATATGATATAGTGGTCCGATTTGAGCCAACTTTGGACAGGATATATAAAACCAAGCTATTTGCATACTGTAATAGTTTGTTTGATATATCTCATAAAAAAAAAAAGTTTTTCATACTAAAACTTGATTTTCGCCCTATCGGTCCAATGGCAGCTATATGATATTGTGGTCCGATCTAAAAAAGAAACACACTTGATATGCCTGTAATATAGAGGAATCTACATACTAAATTTGGTGTCTCTAACTTTGAAAATGTTCTTATAATTGGGGTACGAAATTTTCTTTTTCGATTTGTGGGCGACAAAGGGGGCGTGGTCCAATTGAAACAAACTTGATCTGCTTTCAATATAGACAAAGCTACATACCAAGATTGGTGTCTCTAGGTCTTATAGTCTCTGAGATCTAGGTGTTCATACAGACAGACAGACAGACGTACATTGCTACATCGACTTGGCTATTGATGCTGATCAAGAATATATAGTTCATAGGGTCTGCCACGCCTCCTTCTGCCTGTTACGCACATTTTCGGTAAGACAAACCCAATAGACCCCTGTACTTTTTTTAAGTACGGAGTCTAAAAAGTAGTGCATAAAAACAGGTTAGTATTTTGTGTTATGTTGAGTGCTGTAGTATGTTGTATGCCAAATGAGCATATGCCCACAGTATTGTAGAGTATACAGTATAACAAGTGGTCATATGCTCAACTTAAAAGTAAGAGTAACAACTCATAAAATAACGACACTTTGTTGCTATGTTTATACAATCATTAATATCCATAAGTGCAGTAATAGGATCCGACACTTCTGTGGACTGGCCGCAGCGTGAGATCGCTCGCGTAAGCACTTCTTGAGTATGTACCATCTGTACATATATATGTATATATACATAACTACATAGGCACATATGTACTGCAACTCTCTCTCTCTGCCGACGCTCTTAGCGGCAGAGCTCACTAAGAATATTGTATGTAATAAGCCACATATTAAATTGAATAAAACCGAGAGAACACTCTCGATCAAGGCGCCAAGCCAATAAGACGTCTTTTATTACTTTCGAACTTTTAACTTAACATGGCGACCGTGACAAGTGTCACGAACATGTTGAAAATATAACATGTGAAATATACAACTAAAACAACAAAAACTAGGGGGTTCCGCCCCCTGCTCGCTTCGCTCGCGGTGGAACAGTCGAGCATACTCGACTGTCGGAGACCCCGTACTTACTATAGAAATAGAAAAGACTACTAAAATTAAAAAATATTGTTGTAATACATTTTCGACTACTTTTTTCAATGACAGCTATATGATATAGTGGTCCGATATAAGCCTACTTCGGACATGATATATAAAACCAAGTTATATGCATACTGTAATAGTTTTGTTGAGATATCTCATAAAAAAAAAAGTTGTTCATACTAAGACTTGATTTTCGCCCGATCGGTCCAATGGCAGCTATATAAGAAAAACAAAAAAGTTTTTCATACTGAGTCTTGATTTTCAACCGATCTGTCCTATGGAAGCTATATGATACAGTGGTCCGATTTAAACTAACTTCGGACAGGATATATAAAACCAAGTTATATGCATACTGTAATAGTTTTGTTGAGATATCTCATAAAACAAAAAAGTTTTTCTTACTAAAACTTGATTTTCGCCCTGTCGGTCCTATGGCAGCTATATGATATAGTGGTTTGATCTAAAAAAGAAACACACTTGATATGCCTGTAATATAGAGGAATCTATATACTAAATTTGGTGTCTCTAACTTTGAAAATGTTCTTATAATTGGGGTACGAAATTTTCTTTTTCGATTTGTGGGCGACAAATGTGTCGTGGTCCAATTTTGAAACAAACTCGATCTGCTTGCAATATAGACGAACCTACATACCAAGATTGGTGTCTCTAGCTCTTATAGTCTATGAGATCTAGGTGTTCATTCAGACAGACGGACATTGCTATATCGACTTGGCTATTGATGCTGATCAAGAATATATATAGTTTATAGGGTCTGCCACGCCTCCTTCTGCCTGTTACGCACATTTTCGGTAAAACAAACCCAATAGACCCCTGTACTTTTTTTAAGTACGGGGTCTAAAAAAACAACAGTGAAAAAACTGGAGGTGAAGCAACGGCAGCAGCAACAACAATCATCGAACATATACTAAAATTGGAACGATACAGAGAAGACTACCATGGATTAACAACATCATCGACAAAAAGTGGCTGGAAACGATGCAAAGAAAGTGGCTGGAAATACAGAGTAAGTAGAGGCGCGGTGGAGTGAAAAAAAAGCTTAAGGAAAGAAAATCCAAACTCCTAAAACTGGTATATGCCCCCAACAAAACAATTAGTTGGCAAACAGGCAATAAAATACAGGCTGAAATCGACAATATCGAGTCGATGCAGCAAAAACACAAATGCTCAACCTCTACGAATGAAAGCACTTTTAAAAATATACCATTAATAAACTCTAAAGTATTTCAACCAGTGCCACAGAAGAAACAACTCATCACTAAACCGGAGAAACAATGCCGAGCGGACTGCCCTGGACCATTTAAGTCGCTGCACTGCAGCTATACATGCTTCAAAAAAACCAGCACCGGCGCCCCAACAGTCTGTGCAAAAACCAGCACCGGCGCCAAGCGTTCCAAGCTAAGTTATCTTCGGGGACCGGCAGCGCTACAGAGAGCGCGAAACTTAATTTAAAAAAAAAAATATATTTGTTAACCTAAAAAAAAATTTTTTTTAATAATTTATAATAATTTAAAGAAATGTTTGAGCAATAATTGCGTTGCTCGTAATAGAGTATGGCCTGTGAAGCCATACGAAACATTAGACAGGAGATCACTGCGTTGATCGAATAGGAAAATATTAATACAAAAAATTAAAAAAATAATAATAATAAATCACACACAATATATATATATTCTTTACAAAAAAAAATAAAAGCAACTAATCCGAAATTCAAATTTAATGCTTTCGAATGCAATCTCAAAAAAAGATAATATATTAGAAGTAGAAAATATGTTAGACCACGAATAGAAAGTAGCGGATTCAACCGCAAATGTAATTAATAATGCCGAAACTGTCTCAGTAGATTTAAAAGTAATAACGGTTATGCTTATAATAATTTTTGTTCTTTTATTAGCAAATGTACTAACTAAATTATATAAGTTGCACAATAAGTGCTTAAAGAAAAGATATGCAAGTATAGCAGACAATTTAGACATGATATAATATGATAAGTATAATAAACGAAATCTATAATAAAGAACCAAATTTTACAATAAATAAATTACAAATATTACAAAAACATCGCGAATTTATTAAAATAACTGAATTCGAAAACGAATACATAGAAACTTTTCAAAGTATTGTAAGCCCATTAATCGGTTGTTCCAAAACTGAAAAGGGCATGGTGTTGAATACATTACCTTATGTAATGGTAAAAACTATCAGCGAAACACATGCAATACTAGGCTCAAAAACCATATTGATGCTGCGCATACACCGCTAAAAACTCCATTTTCTATTAGACAATGGAATGAAATGCATTAGCTAAGAAAATAAATGATTATAAAGACAAGTTCGAAAAATCATACAAATGTATCAATTCTGATAAAACAATAAAGTCAGATACATTGGTTCATCACGCGCAAATATTATCAGATCAATATAATAACATACTAAATACAATAAACAAAGTTAATGATAGATTAACGCAGGAGCATAAAAATATATGTCAGAAAATTGTAATAAGTTTAAAAACCAGATTACATAATATTGGTACTAGACGGATTATTGTAATAACAATCCCAGAAGATCCAAACTTGTTAGCAGAATTCAACGAGAACCAGTTAGAAGACTTAGATGAGTCTAAACCAATAATCAATCCAGATATTGATAGTGACATTGAAACGCTCCAAGAAAATACAGAAACAATGACTAACCAGGTAGCCTTAGACAGGGAATACGTGAAGCAGGTTTCCTCTTCAGTCCCTGAATTTGATGGTAAAAAGCTATCATTAAACAGATTCCTAACTGCTTTACGCATTGTGGAAAGAACTAAAGGAGACCAGGAGGATATAGCAGTTGAGGTTATTAAATCGAAAATAACCGGGACAATTCTGTACAAAGTACAAAATGAATCTACTATATCCGGAATAATAAATAAGCTTAAAGATAACGTAAAAGGAGAATCTCCCGACGTATTAAAAGCTAAATTACTGAATATAAAACAAAAAGGCAAAACTGCTTCCCAGTATGCAACCAAAATGGACAATTTGCGAAAGCAATTGGAGGCAGCCTTTATTGATGGCGGCCTAGACCCAAACAATGCGGAAAAATTCTCAACAAACGAGTCTATTTCTGCAATGATTAAAAATTGTGAGCACGAGAAACTGAAAGTAATACTGGAAGCCGGTAACTTCGTTACTTTCAATGATGTAATGGGTAAATATATCCATTGCAGCACAGAAATGACTGGAAGTGCAAGTACAGTATTATTTCAGCAAGGCCGCAATAATAGAGGAGGTAGTTACTATCCTCAAAGAGTAACTACAATTCCAATAATAATAATAACAGAAACAACAATAGAGGTGGACGAGGCTATAACCGAGGTAGGAATAATTCCAACCGAGGCAACAATCAAAATAGAAATCATTATAACAATAACAATATCAATAATGTCCGAGTTGCCCAAAATACTTCGGGAAACTCGCAGACACCTCCAGATACTCGGGGTTAAATAGTAAAATATATACTGTTAACTTAAGTCTCAACAATTTCGTATCATTCAAAAATGTTGCAACAAATAAAAAGATAAAATTTTTGATTGATACAGGTGCAGATATTTCAATTATAAAAGAAAATTCTGATGTCTTTCATGACATCCAAATCAATAAAATTATAGACATTCGAGGCATAGGAGATGGAATAATAAACTCCAAAGGACTAGTCTCAATCGAACTACAAACAGACAAATACATTATTCCATATAAATTTCATCTACTTCATTCAGATTTCGCAAACCCTTGCGATGGAATAATAGGATTAGATTTCATAAAAAAATTTAATTGCCAATTAGATTACAATAGTTCAGAGGATTGGTTTATAATTAGACCACAAAATCTAACGTATCCTATCTATGTTCCAATAACATTTAGTTTTGGTACTAATTCCACACTTCTACCAGCAAGATCACTAGTGATACGCAAAATAGAGTTGTCTTCAGCAGAAGAAAACATTTTAATTCCAAATCAGGAAATTATACCGGGTGTTTATGTTGCAAACACTATTGCTACAGCCGAAAATACTTTTGTCCGTTTTTTAAATACCACAGATAAATGCCAAATAGTAGGCATTAATAACATAAAATTTGAATCACTTTCGAGCTACGATGTAGTTCAAAATCTAAAAGACAATAGAAAAGAGTCTGTAATTAATAAATTAAAGAAAAATTTTCCAACTTTGTTTAAACAACAACTTAAAGAAATATGTACCGAGTATAGTGATGTGTTCGGATTTGAAACCGTTCCAATCACAACAAACAACTTCTATAGGCAAAAACGGAGACTTAAGGATGATGAGCCAGTATATGTTAAAAATAGAAGAAATCCAGCATCAAGTTGGAAAGTTAATTTAACAAAATATTGTTGAATCGTCTGATTCACCTTATAATAGCCCTCTCTTATTAGTCCCAAAGAAATCTCTTCCGGGCTCTTAAGAGAAAAAATGGCGATTAGTAATTGACTATCGCCAAGTAAATAAAAAATTTCTGTCACATAAATTTCCACTCCCCAGAATTGATGATATTCTTGATCAATTGCGTAGAGCTAAATATTTTTCACGTCTTGACTTAATGTCAGGTTTCCACCAAATTGAGCTTGAGGAAAGCTCAAGAAATATAACGTCTTTTTCGACAAGCAATGGTTCATATCGCTTTACGCGATTACCATTTGGTTTAAAAATAGCGCCTAATTCATTTCAGAGAATGATGACAATAGCATTCATACATGGATGATTTAATCGTTATTGATTGTTCTGAACAAGATATGATTAAAAACTTAACAGATGTTTTCAAACTTTGTAGAAAACACAATCTGAAATTACATCCAGAAAAATGTTAATTTTTCATGCTCGAGGTGACGTTTTAGGTCATTTTTAGAAGATTCGTAGCATTTTGCAACTATTATAGACGTTTTATATAAAACTTCGCCGAATATTCACGGCACATAACAAGATTATGTAAAAAGAATGTCCCATTTGAATGGACAACAGATTGTGATAAGGCATTCCAGTACCTAAACTAGGGGGGTCCGCCCCCTGCTCGCTTCGCTCGCGGTGCTACAGTCGAGCATACTCGACTGTCGGAGACCCCGTACTTACTATGGAAATAGAAAAGACTACAAAAATTATAAAATAATTTGGCCGCTTGATGCTGTTGCAGAGCGTTGTAATACATTTTCCACTACTTTTTTCAATGACAGCTATATGAGATAGTTGTCCGATTTGAACCAACTTCGGTCAGGATATATAAAACCAAGTTATATGCATACTGTAATAGTTAAGTTGAGATATCTCATAAAACAAAAAAGTTTTTCATACTAAGACTTGATTTTCGCCCGATCGGTCCTATGGAAGCTATATGATATAGTAGTCCGATGTAAACCAACTTTGGACAGGATATATAAAACCAAGTTATATGCATATTGTATTAGTTCGGTTAAGATATCTTATAAAACAAATAAGTTTTTCATACTAAGACTTGATTTTCGGCTGATCGGTCCTATGGAAGCTATATGGTATAGTGGTCCAATTTAAACCAACTTCGGACAGGATATATAAAACCAAGTTATATGCATATTGTAATAGTTAAGTTGAGATATCTCATAAAACAAAAAAGTTTTTCATACTAAGACTTGATTTTCGCCCGATTTGTCCTATGGAAGCTATGTGATATAGTAATCCGATTTAAATCAACTTCGGACAGGATAAATAAAACCAAGTTATATGCATACTGTAATAGTTAAGTTGAGATATCTCATAAAACAAAAAAGTTTTTCATACTAAGACTTGATTTTCGGCTGATCGGTCATATGGAAGCTATATGGTATAGTGGTCCAATTTAAACCAACTTCGGACAGGATATATAAAACCAAGTTATATGCATATTGTAATAGTTAAGTTGAGATATCTCATAAAACAAAAAAGTTTTTCATACTAAGACTTGATTTTCGCCCGATTTGTCCTATGGAAGCTATGTGATATAGTAATCCGATTTAAATCAACTTCGGACAGGATATATAAAACCAAGTTATATGCATACTGTAATAGTTAAGTTGAGATATCTCATAAAACAAAAAAGTTTTTCATACTAAGACTTGATTTTCGCCCGATCGGTCCTATGGCAGCTATATGATATAGTGGTCCGATCCAAAAAAGAATCAAACTTGATATGCCTGCTATATAGAGGAATCTACATACTAAGTTTGGTGTCATTAGCTTTGAAATTGTTCTTATAATTTGGATGCGAAATTTTGTTTTTCGATTTGTGGGCGACAAAGGGGGCGTGGCCAAATTTTGAAACAAACTTGATCTGCTTGCAATATAGACAAACCTACACACCAAGTTTGGTGTCTCTAGCTTTTATAGTCTCTGAGATCTAGGTGTTCATACAGACGGACGGACAGACGGACAGACAGACAGACGGACAGACGGACATTGCTATATCGACTTGGCTATTGATGCTGATCAAGAATATATATACTTTATAGGGTCTGCCACGCCTCCTTCTGCCTGTTACGCACATTTTCGTTAAAACAAACCCAATAGACCCCTGTACTTTTTTTAAGTACGGGGTCTAAAAATCAACTTGTTCAACCAAATTTATTACAGTACTCAGATTTTAGCAAAGAAGAAGTTCAAAATTAACACGCATGCGACTCGAATTAGAAGAATATGATTTTACGGTAGAGTATCTGAGAGGGAAAGATAATTTCGTGGCAGACGCCCTGTCAAGGATAACAATATCCGAATGGCAAGCCTTTGTATCTAAAATCAGCCCAGTAAAAGTGGCACCGAGCGAAAAGATCTTTGAATCAATTTCAATAGTTACTTTCAAACACATGGACAATAAAAATTTAAAGTCATTAAGATTAGCGCTACTCAAGCCGGTGACCCAAATAAATAATGATCAAGAAAAAGAAGCTATAAAGCTATATTGTCTATATTGACGATCCAATTCAAGGGGGTCATACAGACATTAATTAAACGATATCAAAAATAAAGAGACAATATTATTGGAAAAACATGACTAAACATGTAAAAGAGTACATAAATAAATGACCAAAATGCCTGACGTCGAAAACGACAAAACATACAAGATCACCTATGATAATAACCCAAACTCCACAATATGCTTTTGACAGAGTGATAGTAGACACAATTGGTCCACTACCACGTTCGGAAAATGGGAATGAATACGCAAGCACTCTAATATGTGATTTGACAGAGTATTTATGTCCAATGAAGACGTTCATTACGGACATGCGAACAGAATATAAAAATTCCATTATAACTGACTTGTGCAAATATTTAAAAATAGGTAACATAACATCTACAGCACACCACCACCAGACATTAGGTACCGTTGAAAGAAGTCATAGGACATTCAATGAGTACATTCGTTCATATATTTCAGTAGATAAAACTGATTGGGACGTATGGTTACAGTTTTCGTGTATTGTTTTAACTCAACACTATCAGTAACTCATAATTATTGTCCATATGAACTAGTATTCGGTAGACAAAATAACTTACCAATACAATTCAATAGCGTAAATACCATAGAACCTATATATAATATAGAAGATTATTCTAAAGAAGTTAAGTTTAGACTAGAAAACACGTATAAGAGAGCTCGAATACTTTAAAAAAAAAAATAAAATTAAGCAAAAAAAAATAAATGATGAAAAAGTATTAGATTTTAAAATAGAAATATGAGACCAAGTTTATTTAAAGAATGAAACAGGTCATAAATTAGAATCGTCTTATATAGGACCATTTGAGGTCATTAGTATAGAAAACAATAATAATATAACTATAAAGAATAAGAAAAATAGGAAACGAAATGTTCATAAGGATAGGCTTAAAAGGATAAATAAATGTAAAAAAAAAGAATACGAATATATATATATTTCAAAAATAAAAAAAAATTAAAATTTTTTCTATAAAAAAAAAAATTTTTTTTTTATACAACATAGTATATAAAAGATATAAAAATAATACTAATAATAATTTTTAATATTAAATAACTACAATATATTACGTCATTTTTTTAAAAAGGGAGGTGTAGTATGTTGTATGCCAAATGAGCATATGCCCACAGTATTGTAGAGTATACAGTATAACAAGTGGTCATATGCTCAACTTAAAAGTAAGAGTAACAACTCATAACATAACGACACTTTGTTGCTATGTTTATACAATCATAAATATCCATAAGTGCAGTAATAGGATACGTCACTTATTCGGACTGGCCGCAGCGTGAGATCGCTAGCGTAAGCACTTCTTGAGTATGTACCATCTGTACATATATATGTATATATACATAACTACATAGGCACATATGTACTGCAACTCTCTCTATCTGCCGAAGCTCTTAGCGGCAGAGCTCACTTAGAATATTGTATGTAATAAGCCAAATATAAAATTGAATAAAACCGAACACTCTCGATCAAGGCTCCAAGCCAATAAGACGTCTTTTATTACATTCGAGCTTTTAACTTAACAGTGAAGTGTCATTAAGAAAAGTACAGTCACAAACAAACGTATAATGTATGTATGTATGCATGTGTACGAGCAGAGATAAAATGCTTTATGTCTCGCTCGCTCTCACTCTTCGTTAATATTTTGAAATTCTTTGCAAACGCATCTACTGTGTATAAAATAAGTATTTTGAGAATTGAATCTTTCGAGTTACATGTTTGAAAAAACTTTTTTATAAAGATTTAGCTTGCCTTATTATTATTACGATAAATTAAAGATTGTTTTACAATTTGTGAAATAAAAAATAATAATTTGTAATAAACGGCATCATTTTGATCTCTGATGAAATACTTTTATGTTCGACGGTACACATGCATACATAAGTACAAGAATATGTGAAAAAAATATAATGAAAATAAGTTTTGCATTTGTACATTTTTATACAGATTGTCATATGGATTCTGATAATAATAACAATAATGAAGACCCCTATCAGAAGTTGAGGAATCTGTTGACGATTTTGATCCCAATGTTCTGAGCTGCCTTAAGAGATACCCTACATTTCTATACATCAATTTCGCTAGCAATTGGTAAGGAAATATATACATTTACTTGTGATAAACATGCTTACATTTCTTTTTTTCTCAATTTATTCATTTCAGGATGTGAACTCAATATGGCAGGGTAACTTATAACGAATAACGAATAAATGACACGTCTCGACCTCAGGTTACTGCCATTATTTTCAAATTTGTATATGTAACATACTTATTGTACTATTTGTTTTTTAACTTATAATAAACAAATTTTAAAATTATATTATGTATTAATGCAGGGATATAGTAAAATATATAACTAAGAGACTCCGCCCCTGTTTGCTTCGCTAGCGTTACCACTGTCTACTTTTCATACTAAAACTTGGATTTCGCCCTATCGGTCCTATGTTAGCTATATGTAATAGTGGTTTGATTACCGGTTACCAATTTCGGTCAGGATGTATAAAATTATCTTAAATGCATATTCTATCAATTTGGTTAAAATATCTCATAAACCAAAAAAGTTTTTCATACTAAAACCTAATTTTGACCCGATCGGTCCTATGACAGCTACATGATATAGCGGTCCGATATGAACCAACTTTGGTCAGGATATATAAAACTATGTAAAATGCGTATTTTATCAGTTTGGTTGGGATTTTTAGTACTAAAAGGTGATTTTCGAACTAAAACGTGATTTTCGACCGATGGAAAAATGTATATAGTCAGTTAACAGGCAATATCTTGCAAACCCCTAAACCAAAAAAATATTAGAAAAAAAGTTTGAAGGTACGTCAAAAAGCCCTGAAACTCACCTTTCCAATGATATATAGGACATATCTATGGTTTGCAAACTATTGGGGTTTCAATTTTAGCGGGAAATAGCGTTTTTCCGCTAAACTAGCAGGAAATTCAAAAAGTCGTAGAACAAACATTTCTATATTTTTGAAAAGAAACAAATCCTCATCATTACATCTAAGCTTTTTTAGCGCTTTGATACGGACAAACGAACAGACAAACAAACTGACTTTTCATCTTAATTTGAAAAGTCCACTAAAAATTTCAAATTTGATTATCTTTTGAAGCAGGTTTCGGATTTGGGTGATCGAGGTATCAATCGACGCGTGTTTTTGATTAGAATTTAAAAAAAAATAAAAAATTTTACAAAAAGGCGCCAACAGCCCCATTAGCTGCGATCGTTTAAATTTTTCCCCTCCCACTTACACCCCCGTATCTCATGAACCAGGTGAGTTAGAAAAAGTTTTAGTATGCCATTTTGTAAGTTAGGACTCAACCTTTCGATCGGTATATAACTCGATCTGATCGGTCAGTCGTAGCACCCTTCGTGCTGCTTTCGTCACAAGAGCGAACTGCCGTTCGCAGTGATAGTCTGGACAGTGTCTGCTCATCCTCGTACTGTGTGGTACCACGACTGCAGCTAAAAGTCACAAAAAGAAGAGTATTAATTACTAAGCGATTTAATTAGTTATTTTGAAACTTACGTGCCGGACGTGGTTCGCCCAAATTAGGCGTTGATGTGAAAAATCCAAAAGAAAAAGCACCAATGCCAAATGACTTGTGAAATCCATCACCAAAGACAAACCCTAGGAAGTCCGGTTCTGGCTCTGGTTCTGTACGCTGTCCGGCGGGAGGTGGCGGCACCTTAGGGCGGGGATCCCCCTGGCGCTTTGCATAAATGTTTCTCCAAAACTTCCAGGCACTTCTCCTGAAAGCGCAGCGAGTTGGCATTTCGCTCGGAGCCGAGGCGCACCTGTTTGGTCACAGACCAGTATTAGGAAGTAGAATTGAATTGAATTGAATAATATCTAAGTAGCATGTAAGAATTAGCATAATGTATATATTGAAGTACCCTAGATTGTAGTTATTCTCTTATATTATGTTTAAGTGCAAGCGAAGCGCATGCAGCTCAAAACGGCCGAAGAAGAAGGGCAGAGCTAGCAGCTGTGTAAGCGAGAGTTTTCAGTTGTTATACGAGAGCTTAAGCGGCCGATCGTTTAATTACGCGCAGCAGCCACCAATTACTCTTTAACGCCTTTGCAGTCTCACTTTGATAAATAAAATTATAAAGTTTAATTGAAACTCCGGTCTTTTTACTTGTCCCTTTGTTTTCGAATTTTTCATTGGCGCCCGAGCAGGGACCTCAATCGCGTTTTGTCGGTCTTTATTAAAAAGACAATTTTCAAGAGTTGGTTGGCTGTTTGCGGTAATTCGGCTCGCCAGATCGTTGTTGTTGTTGCTCCCCTATTGGTGTCGCCGCTGAGTTCCGCTTGCTGTTGTTGCTGGAACTTTATTGTAAATTCCCTTTACATCGAGATGCCAAGGATTGAGACCATCGATGACTCCTCCGATGACCAGTAACGAGTGAAAGCATAGTGCAGCGTAATACATATTTACATACATACATTGGTATATATGTAAGTGCAAGCACATACACATGCATATGTATGTCCATACATATGTGCATAACAATTAAAGTGGTTAACACTTGCAGTTAAAAGTATCACTGCGTTTCGGCACTGACAATATTTTCATTTTTTTTATAAGTGAATCGTAGAAGCAAAATATAAAATATAAATAAAAAACAAATACATTTATTTGCTAGAATCATACATAATTGCATTGTTTGATTTCTGTTCGGTGTACATATGTACTTATGTACATATCTACGCATATATACTCCAACGTGCATGTATATATATATAATATATAGATAGGTTCTTGCCCTTTTTTTTTTGTCGTTAGCCGCTACTTATACATACATACATAAGTTCAAGCGCGCGCTAACATAAAACATATACAAGTTAACATAGAGCGGCCAGGAGTTTAGATTTCCTAGGTTCCATGTTAAAGGTTGTGGCGGGCACGCCCGATGCTAGTGATTTAGAAAGGATCAGGTTTACAGAGTTACAGCTAATAAATTCAAATAACAAACAAATAGAAATAAAGACTAGAATTGAAGACCAAATTAATAAACTAACTTCCACTGTCAATGAAATTCTCAAAGTAACTAAAAAGTCCCAAATAGATACCGGCCATTTGTATGAAGTTGGCAAGAAATAGAATGCTGATGATGGAATTGCAAAATTTAATGCTTGCTGTAACTTTGGCAAAGGCTAACATCGTTAGCCCAAACATTTTAGATCATTCAGATTTGAAGTCGATTTGGTTGGAAGAACCCACCAATACTCCCATAGGGGACCTTATGTCTGTCTCGTCTGTTAAAGTACTCCAATCCGTTAACATGCTTTTTTTTATTATTAAGTTCCCAGTAATCAAGTTTGCTTGCAAGAAAATCACCTTATTTCCCGTCATCCACAAGAACTTTATACTACAATTAAAAGACAACGTCATAGCTGAATGCAATGGAGCGACTCACACCCTTGCGAGTTGCAGCAATTCACCTGGAGCCACATTTTGTCGTATTGCATCAAGGAGCTCATGCGCCAGAGAACTTCACGCAGGGGACACTGCACACTGCGAGATCCAACCGAGCAACCTAGACGCAATCACTCAGGTGGACGACGGGATCTTAATCATAAACGACAGGTCGGCAAAAGTACAGGTTGACAATGGCACCGAAGTCTGGATACACGGAACGCAGCTCATCACCTTCAGCGACCGGGCCACGATCAATGGAACTCTATTCCTTAATCACTACAACACACAAAATAGAGTTCCCGGACCTGCCAACACTCCACAATTGAACATCACCGCCAGTCAAGATGTTCTCAGCCTCCCGTACCTTCATCGCCTGAATGTACGTAATTTGGAGGAGATTCAAAAGTTTAAGGAATCATCCGGAACTGACCATGC
Source organism: Drosophila phalerata (assembly GCA_951394115.2). Lineage (NCBI taxonomy): Eukaryota > Metazoa > Arthropoda > Insecta > Diptera > Drosophilidae > Drosophila > Drosophila phalerata. Next base: position 52,889 of record CATOAP020000090.1, read on the forward strand.
GTACCGTGTGGCTTTTATTGTGATAGCCATATGTTGTGCGCTCATCTGTATTGGCCTCGCCTATCGACGAATCACCGTGGCAAAGAGATCTGCGACGCAGCTAAGAGAGGTGATCGCCGGGATAGGGTCGCCCGAGGACGGCCTTAAACTTGAGGGGGGGGTAGTTAACTAAAGTCAACGTTCTATGGATTGTTGACCGTAACCCGATGCCGGCCAAAATTGCTGAATAAGCTTTTGGCCGGATGTCGTTGCATAGCAGGCAAGCGCTACATATTTGAGTGGCCGCTATGAGACAATTGCGAAACCATAAGTTTCGCTTTCGAGTAAACTTAAAAACAAAAATTGTATCAGTTCAGAATTAAGCTTCAAATAAAAAGCATCGTGCTCCGACTCGACGTCGTTAAAAAATATAAACTTCTTTCTTTTAATTAGAAAAAGACTAATTTACATACATATTGGTTGCGTTATTCTTTGCTTTGCTGTCCGTTAGCCGCTGCGTATACATAAGTGCTAGCGCGCGCAATTTAACACACATACATACACAGAATTGGTTGCGTTACTTTTTTTCGTTGCTCTTCGTTAGCCGCTGCTTAGACATACATACAAGTAAGTGCAAGCGCGCGGGCACCACATATACATGCAAACAAGTGCATGCTATTCTCTCTCTCTCTTAGTTGATTCGCTTCATTTCGGCAGTGTCATTTGACATACATACAAACGCCGCCTACACAGAACATTTGCTATCTCAGCATCTTCGTTGCTTGCAGTTGTTTTTATACCCGTTACTTATAAAAAATAAGTATAAGGTTATATTGTGTTCGTTGGAATGTATGTAACAGGCAGAAAGTGGCATCTCCGACCACATAAAGTATATATGTTCTTGATCAGCATCAACAGCCGAGTCGATATAGCCATGTGTGTCTGTCCGTCTGTCTGTCCGTGTGAGCGCCTAGATCTCAGAGACCATAAGAGATAGAGTAACCAAACTTTCACACGTAGATCACAAATGCGTTGGAGCAGGTCAAATTTGTTTTAAATTTTGGACCCGCCTCCTTCCACGCCCGTAACTCGCGAAAACTGGTCATCCGTCTGTATAAACACAAGGATCTCAGAGACTATAAGAGATAGAATAACCAAATTTGTCACACAGATTTCCATATACCTCACGCAGATCAAGTTTGTTTCAAATTTAAGCCACGCCCCCCTCCGCCCCCGCAAATCGCGAAAAACCACCTCACCCTCAATTGTTCATATAATACGTATTTTTTGGTAGTAACCGATATCTGTTATTATTATCTATTATCGTACTGAATCGCAACAAGATCGGACAAGTAGAACAGCAGTTATTGCGTGTCTAAGTTGTTGAATCAACAGGTGCCCCCTAGAGTATGCGATAGTTTTTGTATTGTTAAACATTATTAAAATGCTTCAAATTCTCAACTAGTTCTGGCAACGCAAATATGACATTAGGATTGAATCGCTAATGTATTGAAATAAGTAACGGGTATCCTATGGTCGGGATCTCGACTATAGCCTTTCCCACTTGTTTTTATTTCCTTTCGCTTCTCTCTACATTAAGTGTTCTGCATATCAGTTGCATAGCTTGTGTGACACACATACACATATACTCGTGTATCAGCGTACACATAAGTGCATTTAAATAGTGCCAGTCTAAGCATGCCTAACGGTGCCGGCAAAATGGATCCCAAAGCGACAGTCGTGGTTGATGGGGATTGCTATAGCGAACGATTAACGGTATTGTTCGCTAAATTGGACAAAGTGGAAGGAGACATTGAGCGTCAAAAAGCATCATTGTCAAACAAAATGGTTACGCAGAGTAAATTTGAAATTCAGTGCAGGTTAGATATTTATTTTTATTTTCGTATATAGCCAAAGCTATGGATCTACAGTCTGAAATCGACGGTATTGATCCGGATAACACTACCCGTGCGATGCTTGAAGAAATGTGTGTTCTTGCAAGATCTTCATATCTGGCCGCTCTAAATGATCTTCAAGTGTCTGAGCATGTGCCGACGGCATCTCATCATTCATAGTTGCCTAAATTAAAATTTCCCAAATTCAGTGGCAAACATGAGGAATACAAGCAGTTCATAACTCTATTTAAAAGTCTGGTAGATTCTGATCGTTCGTTGACAGACATGGAAAAATATAATCATTTAATTTCATGCTTGTCTGATGGTCCTGCGGGAACGATTAAGTTGTTACACGTCTGTGAGGAAAACTATCAAAAAGCATTGTCCACTCTTGACTGCGTTTATGACAAAAAGTACATAATCTTCTCCAACACGGTAGCCCAGTAGAGGAGAGTTCAAGGGCTAGAATGAGTCAAAGGTCTGATTTGAAGCCGGTAAAAAGCACCAAATCGTCTTTCGCATGTACCAATGCAGATAATCGTAATGAGCCAAAGTGCCAGTTCTGCAGTGCAAATCACACTATCGGAAATTGTCAAGGGTTTTCGGCCATACCTGTGTCAGATCGCTTCAACTTTGTGAAATCTAACCAGTTGTGCATAAGCTGTTTGCATTCTGGTATAATTAAATGAAGTGATCATCGCACATATAATTAAATGATCAGGCCATATAATTAAATGAAGTTGTTAATAATCAAAAGACATAGTGTTTTAGGTTTATTTGTGCATTTCGATGTTCAACGTCTGGTGACGTTGATTGGATTTATCCGACTGTCTTGTCGTTCAACTGTTTCATTATACTTAAGTCTAACATATATGTCTCTGTCGCTGAGTACAGCGGCAGAGCGGGAGCATGTAGTGATCGTATGCATATATGTATACACTTATGGCATATACATTGAGTATATACATAACGCAAGACAAAGGAATGGTATGCGGCCGAATATGCAGACGTTGCATATTCTGTGCCGCGGTCAGGCCACTCATAAGTGGACGATCATATTTCAAATGTACTTTGGCTTGTGTTATGCTTAGCAACAAAGTGTCGCTAAATGGGTTTGTAGTATATTTGATTTGATATACCCTTACATTAGTTGGGTATGTTGAATATTAGTGTGATCACGCTACACTGGGCACAGGGTGTCTAATTGCACTTCATCGAAGTGTAGAGTTTGTTCTCGTCCCCACAACACTCTCGGCACAAGCCTCAGCGCATCCTGCTCACGTAAACCATGGTGCGGGTGAGGTGGATCAAGTTATCCTTGCAACAGCTGTCGTGAAAATTCGTGATAGGTTTGGACAAATTCACAATGCTAGAGCTTTGTTAGATTCTGGATCCCAGGTGAACTTTATGACGGAAGAATTGCTCAAGCATTGAGGCTTTCTAGGAAAAACAAGTGCTTGACTGTTACGTCTGTTGGAAAAGGCAGTTTAGTGGCGAAAGGTGAAGTGTCGACAGTGGTTTCGTCTCGAATAAATGCACACCAGTTCAGCGCCGAATTTTGGGTGCTGACTTCCATTGCAGGCAGGCAGCCAGACTATGATCTTCCAATAGGTCAATGGAAAATTCCAGAAAATTTGGAGCTGGCAGATCCTGAATTTTTTAAGCCTCAGAGAATTGATCTGCTATTAGGAGCAGAGTCGTTTTTCGAACTTTTGTGTACGGGACAGATAAAATTATCTGAAAATGGCCCTCTATTGCAAAAAAACGTTGTTAGGTTGGGTAGCATCGGAACGGTGCAAAAAATTGCAGATTCAAAACCCGGTGTGTTGCGCAATTATGCATCCGAGCGAAGAGTCCAGGCTAGAGTCCCTTGTTGAACGATTCTGGGAACTTGAAGCTCTTCCCGAATCAAATATCTCAGCCAAGTACTCAACAGAGCATCTTGCATGTGAGCAAAGTTTCAAAGATAGTGTTCGGAATCTGGCGTCAGGGCGTTTTGAGGTCAGTTTGCCTTTTAAAACAGATCCACAGATATTAGGATCATCGTTTGAAACAGCCAAGAGACGATTTCTATCGTTAGAGCACAGAGTATCCAAAGATTCGGAACTCAGGAAGAGAAAGAATATATTGATCTCGGCCACATGTCTGCCATAGGTACAGAAGTTCCACCAGGACCACACTACGTCATTCCACATCAGTGCGTCCTGAGGCCTGATAGTAGTTCCACCAAGCTTCGAGTTGTGTTTGACGCGTCCTGTAAGACAACCTCGGCAAACTCACTTAACGATCTTCTCATGGTGGGACCTACTATTCAGAGGGAGATAATTTTATCGCTTCTACGGTTCCGTCTGAACCGGTATGCCTTCACGGCGGACATTAAGAAAATGTATCAGCAAGTCAGCATAGCTAAAGACGATCGACGTTTTCAGCTAATTGTTTGGCGTGGAAATCCATCGGATGAGCTTTAAATTTATCGTCTTAATATGGTAACATATGATACTGCGTGCGCACCGTTTTTAGCCATACGATGTTTGCAAGAATTGGGTTTGCGTAATAAGGACACCCATGTTCTTGGTTTGGAAGTCATATGCAATGATTTCTACGTCGATGATATGCTCACTGGCGCCGATAATATTGACACTTTGAAAGCTATTTGCGCTCAGGTGTCCGAAATCCTCGGTTCTGGAGGTTTTTAATTAGCCAAATGGTTTTCAAATAATCCTACTTTAATAGAAGAAGGCGGAAACGAAAAATTTCTTAGCTTCAATGATACCGACTCCACAAAAACGCTGGGCATGAGGTGGACTCCAAATTTGGATACGTTCAGGTATCATTTGGACGATAGTTTCACCGAGTTGAGCCCCACTAAGCGTAATATATTATCTGTCGCTGCACGCATGTTTGACCCACTTGGCTTGTTGAGCCCAATTAGCATAAGAGCCAAAATTCTGCTGCAAGAGCTGTGGCGAATGCAGTTGCCATGGGATGAAACAATGCCCATGGAAATGCATAGCAGATGGGAAAAGTTTAAAGAGAATCTTCTTGATCTGCATCAGATCGAAATTCCCAAATACGTTCATGCTAGCTTCAACACAAGCATTCAAGTGCATGGATTCGCGGACGCATCTAGTCAAGCATATGGGTATTGCCTATATGTTCGAGCTAACGACGGTAAAAAAAACAGTATGCAGATTACTGACCGCAAATGCGAAAGTTGCGCCTCTCAAGACGAAGTCTATTCCCAGACTCGCATTGTGCGCCGCGCCTTTGTTAGCTCAATTATGGTCAACTATCAAACACATGTTGGACCGTTGTAGAGTCAAGAGTGTGAATTTCTGGACAGATTCAGAAATCACACTACATTGGATAAATACCTCCCCTTCATTGTTGGCAACATTCGTGGCTAATCGAGTTGCAGGCATCCAAGAGATGTCTAAAGATGTATCTTGGAGACATGTGCCGACGATGTTGAACCCAGCCGATTTGGCATCTAGAGGTTGCGACACTCATGAAATCGTACCTTCGATTTGGCTAGAAGGACCACCCTTTCTTTGCAAAGAATTTGAACGTTGGCCTCAAAATAAACACTTTTCGCTACCACCAGAATTGAAGAACAGCGAGTGAAAGAAGTCTGCAATAATTTGCCTAGCTAGCAGTGCTGACTTCACATCCAGTCTTGTGTCTCGATTTTCGTCGTGTCGCAAATTAGTTCGAATAGTTGCGTACATGTATCGTTTCATTATGGGTTCAAAAATTGGAAAGTTCACAGCTGTGCTCAGCCCAAAGGAGTTGGATTTTGCGTTTTTGAAGCTGCTGGAACTTGTTCAGCGTTCAGAATTCAAAGAGGATTTCGACAAGTTGAAAAATGGCCTTTTTGGTACAGGCAAAGTTTCAATCTCTGACTCCATTTATTCAAAGGTTGAATGAGTTTGGAAGACGAGTCTCATTGATTCGAGTAGGAGGCAGATTATTGAATGCACCATTGGAGTATGATGCCAAATTTCCAGACTTTATGCCCAAAAATTGTCAATTAGTTGGACTGTATCTGCGAGAGCTTCACTTAGACAATTGTCACGCAGGAGCAAAGGCAATGATCGCACTGTTTCGGCAGCGAATTTGGTTAGTAAATGCTCGAAGAGAATGTACTCAAGTAGTCCGGAAATGTGTTCATTGTTTCAGGTACAAGCCGAAGTTAATGGAACAAATAATGGGATATTTGCCGGCAGATCGATGTTCACCAATACGTCCATTCTCTGTGTGTGGAGTAGACTTTTGTGGCCCAATTAATGTGTCACTTCGAATTCGAGGACGCAGTCCACTAAAAATGTATATTGCCGTATTTGTATGTTTTGCTTCAAAGGCGGTTCACTTAGAACTCGTTGCTGACTTATCGACTAATGCATTTATTTCAACATTAAAAAGCTTCATCGCAAGACCTGGCGTTCCCAATCGGATGTACTCGAACAACGCGACCATCTGCGTGGGGACAAATAACTTGTCGAAGGAGCTGCAGGTGGCGTTCGAGCGACAGCAGACCAGTCTGCAGTTGTTCGCAGCGGAGAGGGGAATGGAGTGGTGCTTCATACCCCCGCGGGCACCTCATTTCGGGGGGCTGTGGGAAGCAGCCGTCAAGTCCGCCAAGCACCTCCTACTGCGGCAAATCGGGAGCGCGTCGCTGGTGGAAGGCGAGGTCAGAGGGCACCTGGCCGACGGGGAGGCCATTCTCAACTCTCGGCCTCTGACTCCGCTAAGCGGGGACCCGAACGACGGAGAGGCGCTGACGCCAGGCCACTTGCTCATCGGTCAGCCGCTTCGTTCGCTGCCGCAAGGGTCAGAGCCGGACACACGAAGCAGCGGAATTTCATTCTCTCGCAGGTGGCAGCTGCTGTCTACGCTCAGACAGCGGTTCTGGCGAGCGTGATCGAAGGATTACGTCCACAGCCTTCAACCTCGTGGCAAGTGGACAGTCGAGCAGCCCAACGCGGCGGTCGGGTCGCTCGTCATAATCCACGACGACAACACGCCACCTCAGCGATGGATAACCGGCAGAGTCACCAGCGTCATTCACGGGGCAGACGGCAAGGTCAGGGTAGCAGACGTCAAAACGGCCGTGGGCGTTTCTAGGCGTCCAATTCATAAGTTGGCGGTGCTCCCAGTGTTTTGAAGATGCGATCATTTCAACGTGGCCGGAATGTTTGGTCACAGACCAGTGATAGGAAGTAGAATTGAATTGAATTGAACAATATCTAAGAAGCATGTAAGAATACCATAATGTATATATTGAAGTACCCTAGATTGCAGTTATACTCTTATATTATGTATAAGTGCAAGCGAAGCGCAGGCAGCTCAAACGGCCGAAGAAGAAGGGCAGAGCTAGCAGCTGTGTAAACGAGAGTTCAGTTGTCATACGAAAGCTTAAGCGGCCGATCGTTTAATTACGCGCAGCAGCCACCAATATTCTTTAACGCCTTTGCAGTCTCAATTTTGATAAATAAAATTATAAAGTTTAATTGAAACTCCGGTCTTTTTATACCCTGAGCCCATTAAAAATGGGCAAAAAAGGGTATAATGCATTTGGCAGAATGTATGTAACAGGCAGAAGGGGGCGTGGCAGACCCCAAAAAGTATATATATTCTTTATAAGGATAAACAGTCGAGTCGATTGAGCCATGTCCGTCAGTCTGTCCGTCTGTCTGTCTGTCCGTCTGTCCGTCTGTTTGAACGCGTCGATCTCAGAAACCATAAGAGCTAGAGAATTCAAACTTGGTATGTAGGTTCCTGGATACCGTACGCAGATCAAGTTTGTTTTTATTTTTGGATCGGACTACTATATCATATAGCTGCCATAGGAACGATACATCGAAAATGAAGTTTTTGTATGAAAAGCTTCTTTAATTTTTGAGATATCTCAACCAATTTCACACGATATATATTTGGGGTGGTATTATACATCCTGACCAAATTTGGTCCAAATCGGCCCACTATATCATATAGCTGTCATACAGTCGCTCTGCCGAAAATCAAGTTTTAGTATGAAAAAGTTTTTTGTTTTTTGAGATACCGTAACCAAACTGATAGAATATGTATCTGGGCTGGTATTATACATCCTGACCAAGTTTGATCCAAATCGGCCCACAATATCATATAGCTGTCATACAGACACTCTGCCGAAAATCAAGTTTTAGTATGAAAAAGTTTTTTGTTTTTTGAGATATCTTAACCAAACTGATAGAATATGCATTTATGATGCTTTTGTACAGCGAGCGAAGCGAGTAGGGGGCGGAGCCCCCTTGTTATTTGTCCCTTTGTATTCGAATTTTTTAGAAAACTCGAAAAAAAATCTGAACTGGGGTTTTAATTTTTTTTTGCAAAGCTGCATTTATTGAGCGTCGTGTAAGATATAATTCATTGAAATCTATGGAAAAACGGCGATATAATAAAATTTTATATCAAGCCATGTTTTTGTCGATTTTGATGACTTTCTTGTAGACGGGATGACCTTTAGTATGAAATTTTGTTGTGTATTTTGAGATATCCTAACCAAACTCACAGGAAATCAATTTGATGTTGTTTTTCGCATAATGACCAAAGTTGGTTAAAATCGGTCGACTATATCATATAGCTGCCATAGGAGCAATCGGCGGAAACTAAAGTGTTAAAATTAAAAACTTTTTTGTTATTTGAGATATTTTAACTAAACTGACTGAATATGCATTTAAGATGGATAGATAGATAACTATTAAATTTGTTTCTACATATAAAAACAATTTAATTACCCATCGATTGATATGCTTACGGTTATAATCTATGGAAGAACGACTAAGTTATTAGCACTTAAACAATGAAAGAATTTTGACGCAAAGGTTGATTTTCGACTGAACGGTCCCATGGCAGCTATATATTATAGTGGTCTGATTCCAACCAAATTTGGAGAGGATGTACAAGACTATACAAGAATTTGAATTTGTAAGTTTAGTACAGATAACTTAAAAAATAAAAAAGTTGTTCATACTAAAGGTAGTTTATCGACCGTTCGTATCGATCGTTCCTATGGCAGCTATATGGTATAGTGGTCCGACTTCAACCAAATTTTATAAGAATATAAGGGGCAATTAATATAACGTAATTCATGAGTTTGATTGAGATATCTCCAAAAATAAAAAAGATTTTTATACTAAAACTTGATTTTGTACCGATCGGTCCTATGGCAGCTATATGATATAGTAGACCGATTTGAACCAACTTCGGTTAGAATGTCTAAGACCATCATAAATGCATATTCTACCAACTTAGTTAAAATATCTCAAAAAACAAAAAAGTTTTTCATACTAAAGCTTGATCTTACACCGATCGGTAACATGACAGCTATATGATATAGTGGAACGATTTGAACCAATTTTGGTAACGATATATAAGATAACAAAGAATACACATTTTGTGATTTTGGCTGAAATTTGTAAAAAAAAATATGAAAGTTTTTCATACTAAAGGTGGATATTCAACCGATTGTTCCTATGGCAGCTATATTGAATAGTGAACCGATTTAAACCAAATTTGGTAGGGATACATACCACATTACTAAATACATAACCTGTGAGACTGGTTGATATATCCCAAAAAACAACAGAGCTTTTCATACTAGCACTTGATTTTCAACCGATCGTTCCTATGGCAGCTATATGATATAGTCGACCGATTTTAAACAACTTTGGTCACTATGCGAAAAACAACATCAAATTGATTTCCTGTGAGTTTGCTTAGGATATCTCAAAATACACAAAAAATTTTAATACTAAAAGTCATGCCGCTCTACAAGAAAGTCATCAAAATCGACAAAAACATCCCTTGATATAAAATTTGATTTTATCGCCGTTTCTCCATAGATTTTAATGAATTATATCTTACACGACGCTCAATTAATGCAGCTTTGCAAAAAAAAACAAAAACCCCAGTTCAGATTTTTTTTTAAGTTTTCCTTGAATTTAAAAAAAAAACAAATGCATTATACCCTTTTTTGCCCATTTTTAATGGGCTCAGGGTATAACAAGGGGGCTCCGCCCCCTACTCGCTTCGCTCGCCTACCCCCGGCTCGCTTCGCTCGCGGTGAGGTGCGGCTACAGTCGAGCACGCTCAACAGCAGAATACCCTGAGCCCAGGTACTCTTTTATAAAAGTTGATTTTCGACCAATTGTTCCTGAGGCAGCTATATGAAATATGGAACCGATTTGAACCAAATCTGGTCAGAATGTACAAAACCAACCTAAATGCATATTCTATCTTCTATGGTTAAGATATCTCAAAAAACCAAAACATTTTTCATACTATCACTTACTTTTCGATTGAGCGTCGCTATTGCAGCTATATGATATAGTGGTCCGATCTGAACAAATTTGGCCAGAATATATGGGACGAACTTAAATGTTCATTCTATCAGTTTGGTTAGGCTATCTCTAAAAACAAAAAACTTTTTCTTACTTAAACTTGATTTTCGACTGAGCGTCTCTATGGCAGCTATATGATATAGCGGTCCGATTTGGACCAAATTCGGCGAGGATGTATAATACCAGCCCAGATGCATATTCTATCAATTTGGTACAGTAACAAAAAACTATTTTATTCTTGATTTTCGGCAGAGCGTCTTTATGACAGCTATATCATATAGTGGGCCGACTTTAAAAAAATTTGGTCAGGATGTATAATACCACCCCAAATGTATATCGTGTGAGATTGGTTGAGATATTTCAAAAGTTAAAGAAGCTTTTCATACTAAAACTTCATTTTCGATGTATCGTTCCTATGGCAGCTATATGATATAGTTGTCCGATCCAAAACTAAAAACAAACTTGATCTGCGTACGGTATCCAGGAACCTACATACCACGTTTGAAGTCTCTAGCTCTTATGGTTTCTGAGATCGACGCGTTCAAACAGACGGACAGACGGACAGACAGACAGACATGTCTCAATCGACTCGGCTGTTGTTCCTGATCAAGAATATATATACTTTTGGGGGTCTGCCACGCCCCCTTCTGCCTGTTACATACATTCTGCCAAATGCATAATACCCTTTTTTGCCCATTTTCAATGGGCTCAGGGTATAATAAAGCTAAAAAAAAAGCTTCAAAAAAACAACATTTTCTTAATTCAAAAATTAATAGCTCTTAAACTACAGACTTTAATCTTACACTGTGTATGGATGAATTATAGGTATATTCATTAGCTTTTAGAAAAAGTAAAGCTTTTGAATATCGGTTTTGGCATTCGGGTGTAATGATGACAAAAGTGGGCGTACCTCTAAAAAACGCCATTAAAACAAGGGGGCTCCGCCCCCTACTCGCTTCGCTCGCCTACCCCCGGCTCGCTTCGCTCGCAGTGAGGTGCGGCTACAGTCGAGCACGCTCGACAGTAGGATACCCTGAGCCCAGGTACTCTTTTATAAATGTTGATTTTCGACCAATTATTCCAATGGCAGCTATATGATATATGGAACCGATCTGAACCAAATCTGGTCAGAATGTACAAAACCATCATACATGAATATTCTATCAGTTTGGTTAAGATATCTCAAAAAACAAAAAACTTTTTCATACTAAAACTTGATTTTCGGCAGAGTGTCTGTATGACAGCTATATGATATTGTGGGCCGATTTGGATCAAACTTGGTCAGGATGTATAATACCAGCCCAGATACATATTCTATCAGTTTGGCAGCTATATGATATATGGAACCGATCTGAACCAAATCTGGTCAGAATGTACAAAACCATCATACATGAATATTCTATCAGTTTGGTTAAGATATCTCAAAAAACAAAAAACTTTTTCATACTAAAACTTGATTTTCGGCAGAGCGACTGTATGACAGCTATATGATATAGTAGGCCGATTTGGACCAAATTTGGTCAGGATGTATAATACCACCCCAAATATATATCGTGTGAGATTGGTTGAGATATCTCAAAAATTAAAGAAGCTTTTCATACAAAAACTTCATTTTCGATGTTTCGTTCCTATGGCAGCTATATGATATAGTTGTCCGATCCAAAAATAAAAACAAACTTGATCTGCGTACGGTATCCAGGAACCTACATACCAAGTTTGAAGTCTCTAGCTCTTATGGTTTCTGAGATCGACGCGTTCAAACAGACGGACAGACGGACAGACAGACAGACGGACAGACAGACGGACAGACAGACGGACATGGCTCAATCGACTCGACTGTTGATCCTGATCAAGAATATATATACTTTTTGGGGTCTGCCACGCCCCCTTCTGCCTGTTACATATATTCTGCCAAATGCATTATACCCTTTTTTGCCCATTTTTAATGGGCTCAGGGTATAAAAACAGCCAAATTTCAAAAAATTCTAAAAAAAATTCTGCCATAGAAAAAAACAAGTGGGAAAGGCTATAGTCGAGATCCCGACCATAGGATACCCGTTACTTATTTCAGTACATTAGCCATTCAATCATAATGTCATATTTGCGTTGCCAGAATTACTTGAGAATTTGAAGCATTCTAATAAGGTTTAACAATACAAAAACTATTGCATACTCTAGGGGGAACCTGTTGATTTAACAACTTAGACACGCAATAACTGCTGTTCTACTTGTCCGATCTTGTTGCGATTCAGTGGGATAATAGATAATAATAACAGATATCGGTTATTACCAAAAGATACGTATTATATGAACAATTGTGGGTGAGGTGGTTTTTCGCGATTTGCGGGGGCGGAGGGGGGCGTGGCTTAAATTTGAAACAAACTTGATCTGCGTGAGGTATATGGAAATCTGTGTGACAAATTTGGTTATTCTATCTCTTATAGTCTCTGAGATCCTTGTGTTTATACAGACGGATGACCAGTTTTTCGCGAATTACGGGCGTGGAAGTAGGCGGGTCAAAAATTTTAAACAAACTTGACCTGCTCCAACGCATTTCTGATCTACGTGTGAAAGTTTGGTTACTCTATCTCTTATGGTCTCTGAGATCTAGGCGCTCACACGGACAGACAGACGGACAGACGGACAGACGGACAGACACACATGGCTATATCGACTCGGCTGTTGATGCTGATCAAGAATATATATACTTTATGTGGTCGGAGATGCCTCCTTCTGCCTGTTACGCATATTCCAACGAACACAATATACCCTTATACTTATTTTTTATAAGTAACGGGTATAACAAAAAATGTTTTTCGGTATTTGGGGCCCCAAATCTATCTAAAAAAGTCGGTTTGGTCCAATTCAGACAGGGTTGCACCACCTTTAAGAAAAATATTATTGTTTTGCACTAAATTAAATACGCGGAGTATTTGCAATGCAATGGCAATACTTGCTTTCCAATATGCCCGCCTTAGCAATTATAGCTTTGGAAATAAATATAAAAGAACGTTAGCTCTGGAAAAGGTTCAGCGTAGGCATCTCAGAAATGCATCCAATTCACTTTCGGTCTCGGATGAAGCGTAAGCATATTAGTGCAATCAAATAATTTACATCCTTATTGCTAGCTTCTGGTACAACTATCGAGTGACGATGGACACTTTTGTTATGATTTTGAACATACTAGAAGCAGATATCCCCAAGACTTAGATTCCACCCATATTGCAACTGGCAATTATACTGAGATTTTTAGGTGTTGGATCATTTCAAAGGGTGATCGGAAAGGATAAAGATCTGGCTGTTTCCAGACCAGATGTCTGTAAAACGCTTTGGAAAATAATTCCAATATTTAATGCCAAGCTGTGTCCTCGGTTCATTCAATTTGACCAACCAGTTGACCAAATAACGCCTCGAAACATAATTTTTATACCAAATTTGGTATTCCTGGTGTTATTGGTTGCATTGATGGAACGCATGTTAAAATAATGAATTTAGCCCGAATCTTCCCAGCGTTACCATATGGTAACAAGCAATAGGAATTTACTAAAACTTCATTTTTAGACAAAATATTAGCGTTAGACTAACTTTAATATGATATTCTAAGAGTCAAATTATGTCTCTAACTGATTAAAAGTTGATTAAAACAATTTCTTAAGGTTAGCTTATCGAAAAATGCTCATTAAGTTACTTATAGTTTTCTTCAGTGCAAAAAAACGACATTTGGCAATTCGTCGCAAGTAAATTGAAATCGTTTAACCAATTTCAGTACTGAACCATATGCAATGCACCCATCATTAGAAAGGTAAAAGTGTGCTCTTTTTAATTATGAAACAAATTCTGAATAAAAAACAGTTTTTTAAAGTTAATTTACGCTTTTTATTTTCGTGTTACCATATGGTAGCGCTTGGAAGTACAGGGTACGGGTTTTTTCCATGCATTTTATTTGCGTTTCGGTACTTTGTTGTTCATAGAATATGATTGCTCCTATGACAGCTATATCATATAGTGGTCCGATTTGAGCCAAATTTGTTCAGGATATATTATATAAGAAAATATTAAATACATTTTCTAAGAGTTTTGTTGAGATGTCACAGAAAAAAAATTTTCCCATACCAGAGTTGAATTTGACCCCGATTGTTCCTATGACAGCTATGCTATATATACGATATACTGCACCGATTAGACCCAAATTTGGTCATATATATCAAGGAGGAGCCCCTGTTGGAAAAAGCATGGTTCATTGCACTTTTCTCAAATATTTGTATTTTTTAGTATGTAAAATACCTGTACCCTGTACTTCCCAGCGTTACCATATGGTAACAGCCGAAAATTTGGTCCTGTCGATTATCCTGACAAGGACGAACAAAATTAATGTGTTTTTCGGATTCAGCGACCTCAAATCTATATGTTCTAAAAGTTTTGCAATGGAAATGGGATGACGGTGACAAAAACTCATGGCTACTCGGGGACTCCGGTTACCCACTGGAGCCGTTTTTAATGACTCCGTGCAGAAGCCCCACAGCTAGATCTCCAAAGCATACATTTAATCTCCGCCGTTCATCTGCTCGCAATGTGGTTGAACGGACAATTGGGGTAGTGAAGAGTCGATTTAGATCCATTCAAGGATGACTTTTATACCATCCCCCTAAGGTGGCCAAACTTGGAATATTTGCTGCGCTCTTCACAATATTTGCCGTACTCGCAATGAACCAGGGTTTCCGCTTGACGATCATAATGCTCAAAATAACGATTCATTTCAAAATGAAGATGCTGACGTTGGAGTTAATTTAATTTTGGTAAATCAATCCAGATTTCGTGACGAAATTGCCTCCAATTTATAATTATTGTTACTTAATTTTGCCTGTGTGCCTGAAAATTTTGAATAAAAGACTGTTAGTTTGATATAAATTAATATTACATTTTGGATACAAAACGCTCCAAAAGAGCAGTTAATTTTTTACGCTCTTCAAGCTGTTGCTCAATGAGAACGCAAAGCCGATTGTCCACAGTTAGGACAGACTCGGTGGCAGCCTTCGATTGCGTCTTTACTTTCCGTTGCTCGTCAACCATGGCCTTGAACAACATGTTCTGCTCCGCAATTTGCCCACTAACGTTGGCACCGACAGCACTCTCCACATGAGGTGTTTTAATTTTTTTTTGCCGCACCCGCATCAACTGAGATACCCTCAGCGCTGTCTACCCCACTTTTTTTTGGCGATACTTACTATAGAAATAGAAAAGACTACTAAAATTGAAAAATATTTTGCTCGCTTGATGCTGTTGCAGAGAGTTGTAATACATTTTCGACTACTTTTTTCAATGACAGCTATATGATATAGTGGTCCGATATAAGCCTACTTCGGACAGGATATATAAAACCAAGTTATATGCATACTGTAATAGTTTTGTTGAGATATCTCTTAAAAAAAAAAGTTATTTATACTAACACTTTTTTTCGCCCGAAGTTTTTCATACTGAGTCTTGATTTTCAACCGATCTGTCCTATGGAAGCTATATGATTTAGTGGTCCGATTTAAACCAACTTCGGACAGGATATATAAAACCAAGTTATATGCATACTGTAATAGTTTTGTTGAGATATCTCATAAAACAAAAAAGTTTTTCATACTAAAACTTGATTTTCGCCCAATCGGTCCTATGGCAGCTATATGATATAGTGGTCCGATCTAAAAAAGAAACACACTTGATATGCCTGTAATATAGAGGAATCTACATACTAAATTTGGTGTCTCTAACTTTGAAAGTGTTCTTATAATTGGGGTACGAAATTTTCTTTTTCGATTTGTGGGCGACAAAGGGGGCGTGGTACAATTTTGAAACAAACTTGAACTGCTTTCAATAAGGACGAACCTACATACCAAGATTGGTGTCTCTAGGTCTTATAGTCTCTGAGATCTAGGTGTTCATACAGACAGACAGACAGACGGACATACGGACAGACAGACAGACGGACATTGCTATATCGACTTGACTATTGATGCTGATCAAGAATATATATAGTTTATAGGGTCTGCCACGCCTCCTACTGCCTGTTACGCACATTTTCGTTAAAACAAACCCAATAGACCCCTGTACTTTTTTTAAGTACGGGGCCTAAAAATACATACACCTTTAATTTGACTTAACTTGATTTCTTTTTATACCCTGAGCCCATTAAAAATGGGCAAAAAAGTGTATAATGCATTTGGCAGAATGTATGTAACAGGCAGAAGGGGGCGTGGCAGACCCCCAAAAGTATATATATTCTTGATCAGGAACAACAGCCGAGTCGATTGAGACATGTCCGTCTGTCTGTCCGTCTGTCCGTCTGTTTGAACGCGTCGATCTCAGAAACCATAAGAGCTAGAGACTTCAAACTTGGTATGTAGGTTCCTGGATACCGTACGCAGATCAAGTTTGTTTTTATTTTTGGATCGGACTACTATATCATATAGCTGCCATAGGAACGATACATCGAAAATGAAGTTTTTGTATGAAAAGCTTCTTTAATTTTTGAGATATCTCAACCAATCTCACACGATATATATTTGGGGCGGTATTATACATCCTGACCAAGTTTGGTCCAAATCGGCCCACTATATCATATAGCTGTCATACAGACACTCTGCCGAAAATCAAGTTTTAGTATGAAAAAGTTTTTTGTTTTTTGAGATATCTTAACCAAACTGATAGAATATGCATTTATGTTAGTTTTGTACATTCTGACCAGATTTGGTTCAGATCGGTTTCATATATCATATAGCCGCCATTGCAATAATTGGTCAAAAAACCAACATTTATAAAAGAGTACCTGGGCTCAGGGTATCCTACTGTCGAGCGTGCTCGACTGTAGCCGCACCTCACCGCGAGCGAAGCGAGCCGGGGGTAGGCGAGCGAAGCGAGTAGGGGGCGGAGCCCCCTTGTTATTTGTCCCTTTGTTTTCGAATTTTTCAGAAAACTCGAAAAAAAATCTGAACAGGGGTTTTAATTATACCCGTTACTTATAAAAAATAAGTATAAGGGTATATTGTGTTCGTTGGAATGTGCGTAACAGGCAGAAGGAGGCATCTCCGACCCCATAAAGTATATATATTCTTGATCAGCATCAATAGCCGAGTCGATATAGCCATGTGTGTCTGTCCGTCTGTCCGTCTGTCCGTCTGTCTGTCCGTGTGAGCGCCTAGATCTCAGAGACCATAAGAGATAGAGTAACCAAACTTTCACACGTAGATCAGAAATGCGTTGGAGCAGGTCAAGTTTGTTTCAAATTTTGGACCCGCCTCCTTCCACGCCCGTAATTCGCGAAAAACTGGTCATCCGTCTGTATAAACACAAGGATCTCAGACACTATAAGAGATAGAATAACCAAATTTGGCACATAGATTTCCATATACCTCACGCAGATCAAGTTTGTTTCAAATTTAAGCCACGCCCCCCTCCGCCCCCGCAAATCGCGAAAAACCACCTCACCCACGATTTTTCATATAATACTTATTATTTGGTAGGAACCGATATCTGTTATTATTATTTATTATCCCACTGAATCGCAACAAGATCGGACAAGTAGAACAGCAGTTATTGCGTGTCTAAGTTGTTAAATCAACAGGTGCCCCCTAGAGTATGCGATAGTTTTTGTATTGTTAAACCTTATTAGAATGCTTCAAATTCTGAACTAGATCTGGCAACGCAAATATGACATTAGGATTGAATCGCTAATGTATTGAAATAAGTAACGGGTATCCTATGGTCGGGATCTCGACTATAGCCTTTCCCACTTGTTTTTTTTTGCAAAGCTGCATTTGTTGAGCGTCGTAAGATATAATTCATTGAAATCTATGGAAAAACGGCGATATAATAAAATCTTATATCAAGCCATGTTTTTGTCGATTTTGATGACTTTCTTGTAGATGGGATGACCTTTAGTATGAAATTTTGTTGTGTATTTTGAGATATCCTAACCAAACTCACAGGAAATAAATTTGATGTTGTTTTTCGCATAATGACCAAAGTTGGTTAAAATCGGTCGACTATATCATATAGCTGCCATAGGAGAAATCGGCGGAAACTTAAGTGTTAAAATTAAAAACTTTTTTGTTATTTGAGATATTTTAACTAAACTGACTGAATATGCATTTAAGATGGATAGATAGATAACTATTAAATTTGTTTCTATATATAAAGCCATATTAATTACCCATCGATTGGTATGCTTACGGTTATAATCTATGGAAGAACGACTAAGTTATTAGCATTTAAACAATGAAAGAATTTTGACGCAAAGGTTGATTTTCGACTGAACGGTCCCATGGCAGCTATATATTATAGTGGTCTGATTCCAACCAAATTTGGAGAGGTTGTACAAGACTATACAAGAATTTGAATTTGTAAGTTTAGTACAGATAACTTAAAAAATAAAAAAGTTGTTCATACTTAAGGTAGTTTATCGACCGTTCGTATCGATCGTTCCTATGGCAGCTATATGATATAGTGGTCCGACTTCAACCAAATTTTATAAGAATATAAGGGGCAATTAATATAACGTAATTCATGAGTTTGATTGAGATATCTCCAAAAATAAAAAAGATTTTTATACTAAGACTTGATTTTGTACCGATCGGTCCTATGGCAGCTATATGATATAGTAGACCGATTTGAACCAACTTCGGTTAGAATGTCTAAGACCATCATAAATGCATATTCTACCAACTTAGTTAAAGTATCTCAAAAAACAAAAATGTTTTTCATACTAAAGCTTGATCTTACACCGATCGGTAACATGACAGCTATATGATATAGGGGAACGATTTGAACCAATTTTGGTAACGATATATAAGATAACAAAGAATACACATTTTGTGATTTTGGTTTAAATTTGTAAAAAAAATATGAATATACTAAAGGTGGATATTCAACCGATCGTTCCTATGGCAGCTATATTGAATAGTGAACCGATTTAAACCAAATTTGGTAGGGATACCAAATATGTCGTGCCGTAAGAAAAACTGCACTATTAAGTGTGCCGATGGTCTTGATCAACCGAGATTTATTAATTGTTGGTTGTGTGACAATCTAATGCATGCCAAGTGTGCTGGACTTTCAGGTCCACAATGTGATAAGATCATTGCCGTTTCTAAAAAGGAATGTGGTGCAGTGAAATGGTCTTGTCCAATATGTATCGAGTTGCAAATTGATTTCTCAAGAATGTATACTTCTGTGAGAAATCAATTCTTAAAACTTAACAAAATAGCTAAGCTTCTTTCGAGTGATTTTGACTCTAGTCTCGATCTGCTTAGTCAATATAAATTTAACTCACCACCTGATTCTCAATTTTTAGCAGTTCCCCCTAATATACCAATTAATCAGCCTCCCGTGACTCCATTGGCATCTCGTCACTATCAAGATGTCTCCCCAACGTTGTCAGTATCGGCCAGTCCGAGTATTGTTAACCTATTCAATTCTCCTACACCTTCTGCAGGTGATTCTATCACACAGACAGTTGAACCAGCCCAAGTCATCGCGTCTTCGGTGCGGACTGGTTCGGGTCGAAAGGGTAGACCTCCTCGCAATGCAACGTCTAACAATACTACTGATAACGTAGCTGCCCTTTATTATATTAAATGTTTATATTAAATGTTGTTGCTCCTCGTAAGCAAGTATTTGTGTCCAGGTTATCCTCGGACACTACTTGTGAATCTGTTGCGGCATACATTTCAAGCAAAATTTCTGCTAGTGTCTCAATCACTAAATTTAATTTTGCCACTGCTCGCGAAATAGCATCTTTTAAAATAAGTGTCCCTCATGACTCATTTTCTGTCATTTGTGATCCAAAATTTTGGCCACAACATATGATTGTTCATGAGTTTAAGCCCAAAAGGCGTAGTGAACCCTTGCCTGTTTCTCTTACTGCCGGCAGCTCCAACGTACAGGACCCCGCCAGTACGGCTTCAAAAAACTAGACCTGCGGCCCGATTTCGCCTGTATTCATTACCAAAATGATAGAGGCCTCCTTACTAAGCTCAAAAATCTATATTTGAGTAGTATGTCCTTTGATTCTGATATAATTGCATTGTCAGAAACTTGGTTTACTCCTACTGTGTCTGATTCTGAAGTTATGTCAAGTAACTACCTTTTATATAGATATGATCGACCGACTCGAAGTGGTGGCGTTCTTATTGCTACTAATTCGGCTCTTCAGTCAGAACGCATTTCTTTTAATGTGACTACTGATATTGAAATTGTTGCTGTCAAAGTAACTTTTTCAACTCGATCAATTTTTATCACCTGCTCTTATATCCCTCCAAGAGCTACTCCTTCAGTTTACTTGCAACATTTTGCCTGTATTGAAGAAATTAACCATAAAGTTAAAGATAACGACTTATTTATTTTTAGTAGCACAAATTACCTTATTCCCTTAAATCAAGATATTTTCTTAGATAACATGCTTGATCTCTCGTTGTTTCAGATGAACTCAATAAGAAATCATAATGATCGAATTCTCGATCTAGTTTTTATTAATGACTTCGCAAATACTGCCGTCTCTAGGTCATCCCCATTAAGTATCCCTGAAGACTTACATCATCCTACTATAGAAATTTCTATCTCAATCTCTAAACCTTTTAGTCAACCTTTATTATGTCAGCAATCACCTCGTCGTTGTTTTCGCAAGGGAAATTATTCATTGCTTAATGAACTTATCCTTGCTACCGACTGGTGCTTTTTAGAAAAAGCGACTGACATCGATAATGCTCTTAGTTCTTTCTATGAGACCCTAAATGCACTCTTAGATGTGTGCATTCCAAATTATATTCCACCGTCTGGTTCTATAAAGCCTCCTTGGTTTACACCTAGACTTTCTTATTTAAAAAATATTAAATCTAAATATTTTAAAAAATATAAGAAGTCAGGTTCAAGTCTCGACTGGTCTAAGTATACAGTGGCCAAGTCGGACTTTGCCAATTTAAACTCGATATGCTACGAGAACTATCTAACTCGTTGCAAAAGACAGTTTTCCCGTGACCCTAAACAATTTTATAAATTTGTTAACTTGAAGCGTAAATCCTCCAGTTTACCTTCCTCTTTTTTTCTTGGGACAGATATTGCTGGCAACGACTCTGCAGCCGCTGAACTATTTGCTAACTTTTTTCAATCCACCTACTCTCCAATCTCCACTTCCAACTCATCTTATCCTTATTCTATTTTTCAATCTAACACTATGTTTGCACCCTCTATTTCCTATAACAATGTAATCTCTTCTATTAGCTCTTTAAAATCTTCTTTCGTTCCTGGGCCAGACAACATTCCTAGTTGTCTACTTAAGGAATGCTGTTCTTCTTTAGCTGCTCCGTTGCATAAGCTTTTTAATCTATCCCTTGAAACTTCAATTTTTCCATATCTTTGGAAAGATTCTTATATCATTCCCCTCCACAAAAAAGGCGGTAAGTCTGATATTTCTAATTACAGAGGCATTGCAAAGCTATCAGCCATTCCTAAATTATTTGAAAAAATCCTTGTTTCTTCTTTGCAGCATCTCTGTAAATCGATAATTTCCCCTGCACAACACGGCTTTATTAAGGGTCGGTCTACTACGACCAACTTGCTTGAATTTACCTCCCTGGTAAATGATGCATTTTCAGAGAAAAAGCAAACTGATGTCATCTACACTGACTTCAGTAAAGCCTTTGACTCTGTGAACCATGACCTCTTACTTTACAAACTTAACTGCATAGGTTTCCCTCCCGCCTTTATACGTTGGGTTTCCACTTATTTAAAAGGTAGAACCCAAAAAGTGCTTCTTAGGTCAACCATTTCGAGTTCGGTTCGTGTAACTTCTGGTGTACCTCAAGGTAGTCACTTAGGACCTTTATTTTTTACACTGTTCATTAACGATCTACCCACTATTCTGTCCCATTCTTATATTTTAATGTATGCAGATGATGTTAAGCTTATTTTTTCATACACTGATCCCCTGTTTCACAATCGTCTGCAAGACGATTTGAACACTATGCAACTATGGTGCTCGGCCAATAAGTTGCATCTCAATTGTTCGAAGTGTATGTTTATGACATTTAGTCGTTCTAGGCCCTACTTAGGTTCTTATACGATTGACAATATCCCTTTGCAACGTATAAAAACTGTAAAGGATCTTGGAGTTTTATATGACTGCAAATTATGCTTCAATTTGCACATCTCCACTATAGTTAATGATGCCAAAGGAGTACTTGGTTTCATTAAACGTTGGTCGAAAGAATTCAATGATCCTTTCACCACTAAACTCCTTTACGTCTCTTTAGTCCGTCCCATCCTTGAATACTGTTCGTGCATTTGGTGCCCACAGTATCAAATAAATCAGAATCGAATTGAATCAGTTCAAAAGCAATTCTTGCTTTTCGCCTTACGTGGTTTTAACTGGGATCCCAACCGGCGTTTACCACCGTACTCCCATAGGCTTCGTCTTATTGACCTTCCGTCTTTAATTAATCGTAGGAAAACTCTTAATGTGGTTTTTCTTCACAAATTAATTAATGGCGACATTGATTCTAGTCCCCTTTTGGGCCGCCTCAGATTTTCGGTCCCCCGCAGGTCTACTAGGAATTACAGGCCTTTATTTTTACCTACATGCACAACTGATTACGCTTCCCACGGTTCGTTCCGGGTTTTATGCTCTAATTATAATAGCCTCTTTCACGTTTTCTACTCAGAACTCTCTCTCCCTATCCCTTCCCTAAAATCCGCACTTTTCAAATATTTTAAATCGTTAAATTCCTAACCTTACTAATACTAATAACATGTTATATTATTTTTAAAACCAATCAATCACTAACAACAACACTAATATTTATTGATCTGATTGGGTTTTTCTGGGTTTTCCCCAATCCTTGCAACAAATGTTGGATCATTTTAAATTATTAATTTTTGCTTACCCCAGATATAATTCTAATTTTAATTTTTTTTTTACAGTATATATCTTATATTTATATTTAATATTAATTTTATTTTAAATTGTAATCTTAATTTTTATATTTAACTAGGGGGCTCCGCCCCCTGCTCGCTTCGCTCACCAACCCCCGGCTCGCTTCGCTCGCGGAATTGAAGCGTAAAAGAGCGGAGCACTTCTTATATTTGTCTTGAATTAATTTTTTATCTATAAAAATAATCTGTTGCCCAGGCACCATACAAATCTGTTGAGTCTGAAATCCGATCACATTAACGTGTTTGCGTGTAGAAAAAAGAATAAAAGTAGCAAAAATATGTGCAAGAGAAGGCATTAAAACTAAAGTTTCTGTCATTTTATAGGAAAGGGTCGTCTCTCTAACATTGGGTTTATTTAATCAGATTTTTTAATCAGTAATCTCTCTTTAATTCTGATGGATCAGTTATCAGTACTTTCTAAATGACATGATACCTTCTTATACATATTAGACTACCACGTTTTTTCACCGTTCGTACAAAGCAATTATTATCAGTAATCAGGTTTTAGAGAAGAATTAAAAATTTTTTGTTGTTGGAAATTCCCTTCTGAATGTTATAAGTAGCAATAAAATTATATAATATAACAATTTAAGTAAAAGAATCGAACAATTGTATGCACGCTGCTAGATTTGACAGAAAAGTTAGAAATTTGGCGTGCAAAAGCAAATCCGTGAGTTTTGTTAAGAAATTGCAAAAATTAAAAATATTTTTCATATTAAAGGTTATTTTGAAACCGACGTTCATATGTCATCTATATTATAACTCATCCGACTTAGACCAAATTTGAACAGGGTTTAACATTTAGTAAATAAAGTGTTTGGTTGAGATAGCTCAAAACGAAAATAATTTTCATAGTAAAAGTTAATTTCCATCCAATTGTTCCAATGGCAGCTATATGATATAGTTACTCGATAATGACCAAATTTGGTCAGGGTGTAGCCATATTGTACTGTAACCCGATTTTCACCAAATTGTAAAATATTATTGAATTTAAAAAAGAACTTAAGAAAAAGTAAATTCTTGCCTTTGCTGGGGTGTGATCGTGCGCCGGCGAACGCCTCGGTCTAACACACCATCCTCTGCACTACCAACTCACTTATGTTAGTCCTCCGCCTCACCAAACGCTGCTATATATAAATCAAAGTAACATTTAAAAAAAAAAAAGAAACGAATAATTATATTCACGCTGCCCGCTGCCACTGAGATAGCTGAAGAAACAAAAAAGTTTTTCATACTGAAGATTAATGTGAGCCCGATGTAGCTATACTATATAGTAACCCGACTTTTATCAAATTGTAAAATATCGTTAAATTAAAAAAAGGATAAAAAAAAATTAAAAAAAAGTTCTTGCCCTTGCTGGGATTTGAACCAGTGCCTGCACGCACCTGGGTCTAACACACTATCCTCTGCACTACCTAACCATTTCGCCTGCCGGCTGACCAAACGCTGTTATATATAAATCAAAGTAAAATTTTTTTTTTATGAGAAACATAATTATATTCACGCTGCCCGCTGCCACTGAGATAGCTGAAGAAACAAAAAAGTTTTTCATACTGAAGATTAATGTGAGCGCGATGTAGCTACACTATATAGTAACCCGACTTTTATTAAATTGTAAAATATCGTAAAACTAAAAAAAGTATTAAAAAAATTAAATTCAAAAAGAAAAATTAAAAAAAAATTCTTGCCCTTGCTGGGGTTTGAACCAGTGCCCGCACGCTCCTGGGTCTAACACACCATCCTCTGCACTACCTAACCATTTCGCCTGCCGGCTGACCAAACGCTGCTATATATAAATCAAAATACACGCGAACTTTGACCTCGATTTTGACGCACTTCCACTTACTATATTACAAAATGGCGTCTTAAACGCCGATGAAATTATCTTAAGTTTATTTTGGCCAAGTTTCAGACTTGTATCTTTAGCCATTTGGCCTGTGCAATGCTAAGTCAGTGAATGAATGAATGAGGTCAAGCAATTTTATATATATAGATAATTTTTTCTTTGCCGACTGCTTTTAGTCGTGCATTAATAAATAAATAAATAAATAAATTACTAAATACATAACCTGTATGACTGGTTGATATATCCCAAAAAACAACAGAGCTTTTCATACTAGCACTTGATTTTCAACCGATCGTTCCTATGGCAGCTATATGATATAGTCGACCGATTTTAAACAACTTTGGTCACTATGCGAAAAACAACATCAAATTGATTTCCTGTGAGTTTGCTTAGGATATCTCAAAATACACAAAAAATTTTAATACTAAAAGTCATGCCGCTCTACAAGAAAGTCATCAAAATCGACAAAAACATCCCTTGATATAAAATTTGATTTTATCGCCGTTTCTCCATAGATTTTAATGAATTATATCTTACACGACGCTCAATTAATGCAGCTTTGCAAAAAAAAACTAAAACACCAGTTCAGATTTTTTTTTAAGTTTTCCATGAATTTAAAAAAAAAACAAGGGGGCTCCGCCCCCTACTCGCTTCGCTCGCCTACCCCCGGCTCGCTTCGCTCGCGGTGAGGTGCGGCTACAGTCGAGCACGCTCGACAGTAGAATACCCTGAGCCCAGGTACTCTTTTATAAAAGTTGATTTTCGACCAATTGTTCCTGAGGCAGCTATATGAAATATGGAACCGATTTGAACCAAATCTGGTCAGAATGTACAAAACCAACCTAAATGCATATTCTATCAGTCTGGTTAAGATATCTCAAAAAACCAAAACATTTTTCATACTAACACTTACTTTTCGATTGAGCGTCTCTATTGCAGCTATATGATATAGTGGTCCGATCTGAACAAATTTGGCCAGAATATATGGGACGAACTTAAATGTTCATTCTATCAGTTTGGTTAGGCTATCTCTAAAAACAAAAAACTTTTTCTTACTTAAACTTGATTTTCGACTGAGCGTCTCTATGGCAGCTATATGATATAGCGGTCCGATTTGGACCAAATTCGGCGAGGATGTATAATACCAGCCCAGATGCATATTCTATCAGTTTGGTTACGATATCTCAAAAAACAAAAAACTATTTCATACTTGATTTTCGGCAGAGCGTCTCTATGACAGCTATATCATATAGTGGGCCGACTTTAACCAAGTTTGGTCAGGATGTATAATACCACCCCAAATGTATATCGTGTGAGATTGGTTGAGATATTTCAAAAGTTAAAGAAGCTTTTCATACTAAAACTTCATTTTCGATGTATCGTTCCTATGGCAGCTATATGATATAGTTGTCCGAACCAAAACTAAAAACAAACTTGATCTGCGTACGGTATCCAGGAACCTACATACCAAGTTTGAAGTCTCTAGCTCTTATGGTTTCTAAGATCGACGCGTTCAAACAGACGGACAGACAGACGGAGAGACGGACAGACAGACGGACATGTCTCAATCTACTCAGCTGTTGTTCCTGATCAAGAATATATATACTTTTGGGGGTCTGCCACGCCCCCTTCTGCCTGTTACATACATTCTGCCAAATGCATAATACCCTTTTTTGCCCATTTTCAATGGGCTCATGGTATAATAAAGCTAAAAAAAAGCTTCAAAAAAACAACATTTTCTTAATTCAAAAATTAATAGCTCTTAAACTACAGACTTTAATCTTACACTGTGTATGGATGAATTATAGGTATATTCATTAGCTTTTAGAAAAAGTAAAGCTTTTGAATATCGGTTTTGGCATTCGGGTGTAATGATGACAAAAGTGGGCGTACCTCTAAAAAACGCCATTAAAACAAGGGGGCTCCGCCCCCTACTCGCTTCGCTCGCCTACCCCCGGCTCGCTTCGCTCGCGGTGAGGTGCGGCTACAGTCGAGCACGCTCGACAGTAGGATACCCTGAGCCCAGGTACTCTTTTATAAATGTTGATTTTCGACCAATTATTCCAATGGCAGCTATATGATATATGGAACCGATCTGAACCAAATCTGGTCAGAATGTACAAAACCATCATAAATGCATATTCTATCAGTTTGGTTAAGATATCTCAAAAAACAAAAAACTTTTTCATACTAAAACTTGATTTTCGGCAGAGTGTCTGTATGACAGCTATATGATATTGTGGGCCGATTTGGATCAAACTTGGTCAGGATGTATAATACCAGCCCAGATACATATTCTATCAGTTTGGTTACGGTATCTCAAAAAACAAAAAACTTTTTCATACTAAAACTTGATTTTCGGCAGAGCGACTGTATGACAGCTATATGATATAGTGGGCCGATTTGGACCAAATTTGGTCAGGATGTATAATACCAGCCCAAATATATATCGTGTGAGATTGGTTGAGATATCTCAAAAATTAAAGAAGCTTTTCATACAAAAACTTCATTTTCGATGTTTCATTCCTATGGCAGCTATATGATATAGTTGTCCGATCCAAAAATAAAAACAAACTTGATCTGCGTACGGTATCCAGGAACCTACATACCAAGTTTGAAGTCTCTAGCTCTTATGGTTTCTGAGATCGACGCGTTCAAACAGACGGACAGACGGACAGACAGACAGACGGACAGACAGACGGACATGGCTCAATCGACTCGACTGTTGATCCTGATCAAGAATATATATACTTTTTGGGGTCTGCCACGCCCCCTTCTGCCTGTTACATATATTCTGCCAAATGCATTATACCCTTTTTTGGCCATTTTTAATGGGCTCAGGGTATAAAAACAGCCAAATTTCAAAAAATTCTAAACAAAATTCTGCCATAGAAAAAAAAAAAATGTTTTTCGGTGTTTGGGGCCCCAAATCTATCTAAAAAAGTCGGTTTGGTCCAATTCAGACAGGGTTGCACCACCTTTAAGAAAAATATTATTGTTTTGCACTAAATTAATAATAATTCGCATTGTTCCACCAAGCAACAATAATCAAGTATGTTTTGAACACATATTGATTAAATTTAATACAAATTAATTTAAATATATGTTTACGCGGAGTATTTGCAATGCAATGGCAATACTTGCTTTCCAATATGCCCGCCTTAGCAATTATAGCTTTGGAAATAAATATAAAAGAACGTTAGCTCTGGAAAAGGTTCAGCGTAGGCATCTCAGAAATGCATCCAATTCACTTTCGGTCTCGGATGAAGCGTAAGCATATTAGTGCAATCAAATAATTTACATCCTTATTGCTAGCTTCTGGTACAACTATCGAGTGACGATGGACACTTTTGTTATGATTTTCAACATACTAGAAGCAGATATCCCCAAGACTTAGATTCCCCCCATATTGCAACTGGCAATTATACTTAGATTTTTAGGTGTTGGATCATTTCAAAGGGTGATCGGAAAGGATAAAGATCTGGCTGTTTCCAGACCAGATGTCTGTAAAACGCTTTGGAAAATAATTCCAATATTTAATGCCAAGCTGTGTCCTCGGTTCATTCAATTTGACCAACCGATGACCAAATAACGCCTCGAAACATAATTTTTATACCAAATTTGGTATTCCTGGTGTTATTGGTTGCATTGATGGAACGCATGTTAAAATAATGAATTTAGCCCGAATCTTCCCAGCGTTACCATATGGTAACAAGCAATAGGAATTTACTAAAACTTCATTTTTAGACAAAATATTAGCGTTAGACTAACTTTAATATAATATTCTAAGAGTCAAATTATGTCTCTAACTGATTAAAAGTTGATTAAAACAATTTCTTAAGGTTAGCTTATCGAAAAATGCTCATTAAGTTGCTTATAGTTTTCTTCAGTGCAAAAAAACGACATTTGGCAATTCGTCGCAAGTAAATTGAAATCGTTTAACCAATTTCAGTACTGAACCATATGCAATGCACCCATCATTAGAAAGGTAAAAGTGTGCTCTTTTTAATTATGAAACAAATTCTGAATAAAAAACAGTTTTTTAAAGTTAATTTACGCTTTTTATTTTCGTGTTACCATATGGTAGCGCTTGGAAGTACAGGGTACAGGTTTTTTCCATGCATTTTATTTGCGTTTCGGTACTTTGTTGTTCATAGAATATGATTGCTCCTATGACAGCTATATCATATAGTGGTCCGATTTGAACCAAATTTGTTCAGGATATATTATATAAGAAAATATTAAATACATTTTCTAAGAGTTTGGTTGAGATGTCACAGAAAAAAAATTTTTCCATACCAGAGTTGAATTTGACCCCGATTGTTCCTATGACAGCTATGCTATATATACGATATACTGCACCGATTAGACCCAAATTTGGTCATATATATCAAGGAGGAGCCCCTGTTGGAAAAAGCATGGTTCATTGCACTTTTCTCAAATATTTGTATTTTTTAGTATGTAAAATACCTGTACCCTGTACTTCCCAGCGTTACCATATGGTAACAGCCGAAAATTTGGTCCTGTCGATTATCCTGACAAGGACGAACAAAATTAATGTGTTTTTCGGATTCAGCGACCTCAAATCTAGATGTTCTAAAAGTTTCGTGAAATAAATCGAAAATACGTTGCAAAAGCAAAAGATTTTTTGCAATGGAAATGGGATGACGGTGACAAAAACTCATGGCTACTCGGGGACTCCGGTTACCCACTGGAGCCGTTTTTAATGACTCCGTGCAGAAGCCCCACAGCTAGATCTCCACAGCATACATTTAATCTCCGCCATTCATCTGCTCGCAATGTGGTTGAACGGACAATTGGGGTAGTGAAGAGTCGATTTAGGTCCATTCAAGGATGACTTTTATACCATCCCCCTAAGGTGGCCAAACTTGGAATATTTGCTGCGCTCTTCACAATATTTGCCGTACTCGCAATGAACCAGGGTTTCCGCTTGACGATTATAATGCTCAAAATAACGATTCATTTCAAAATGAAGATGCTGACGTTGGAGTTAATTTAAATTTGGTAAATCAATCCAGATTTCGTGACGAAATTGCCTCCAATTTATAATTATTGTTACTTAATTTTGCCTGTGTGCCTGAAAATTTTGAATAAAAGACTGTTAGTTTGATATAAATTAATATTACATTTTGGATACAAAACGCTCCAAAAGAGCAGTTAATTTTTTACGCTCTTCAAGCTGTTGCTCAATGAGAACGCAAAGCCGATTGTCCACAGTTAGGACAGACTCGGTGGCAGCCTTCGATTGCGTCTTTACTTTCCGTTGCTCGTCAACCATGGCCTTGAACAACATGTTCTGCTCCGCAATTTGCCCACTAACGTTGGCACCGACAGCACTCTCCACATGAGGTGTTTTAATTTTTTTTGCCGCACCCGCATCAACTGAGATACCCTCAGCGCTGTCTATCCCACTTTTTTTTGGCGATACTTACTATAGAAATAGAAAAGACTACTAAAATTAAAAAATATTTTGCTCGCTTGATGCTGTTGCAGAGAGTTGTAATACATTTTCGACTACTTTTTTCAATGACAGCTATATGATATAGTGGTCCGATATAAGCCTACTTCGGACAGGATATATAAAACCAAGTTATATGCATACTGTAATAGTTTTGTTGAGATATCTCATAAAAAAAAAAGTTATTCATACTAACACTTGATTTTCGCCCGAAGTTTTTCATACTGAGTCTTGATTTTCAACCGATCTGTCCTATGGAAGCTATATGATTTAGTGGTCCGATTTAAACCAACTTCGGACAGGATATATAAAAAAGTTTTGTTGAGATATCTCATAAAACAAAAAAGTTTTTCATACTAAAACTTGATTTTCGCCCAATCGGTCCTATGGCAGCTATATGATATAGTGGTCCGATCTAAAAAAGAAACACACTTGATATGCCTGTAATATAGAGGAATCTACATACTAAATTTGGTGTCTCTAACTTTGAAAGTGTTCTTATAATTGGGGTACGAAATTTTCTTTTTCGATTTGTGGGCGACAAAGGGGGCGTGGTACAATTTTGAAACAAACTTGAACTGCTTTCAATAAGGACGAACCTACATACCAAGATTGGTGTCTCTAGGTCTTATAGTCTCTGAGATCTAGGTGTTCATACAGACAGACAGACAGACGGACATACGGACAGACAGACAGACGGACATTGCTATATCGACTTGGCTATTGATGCTGATCAAGAATATATATAGTTTATAGGGTCTGCCACGCCTCCTACTGCCTGTTACGCACATTTTCGGTAAAACAAACCCAATAGACCCCTGTACTTTTTTTAAGTACGGGGCCTAAAAATACATACACCTTTAATTTGACTTAACTTGATTTCTTTTTATACCCTGAGCCCATTAAAAATGGGCAAAAAAGTGTATAATGCATTTGGCAGAATGTATGTAACAGGCAGAAGGGGGCGTGGCAGACCCCCAAAAGTATATATATTCTTGATCAGGAACAACAGCCGAGTCGATTGAGACATGTCCGTCTGTCTGTCCGTCTGTCCGTCTGTTTGAACGCGTCGATCTCAGAAACCATAAGAGCTAGAGACTTCAAACTTGGTATGTAGGTTCCTGGATACCGTACGCAGATCAAGTTTGTTTTTATTTTTGGATCGGACAACTATATAATATAGCTGCCATAGGAACGATACATCGAAAATGAAGTTTTAGTATGAAAAGCTTCTTCAATTTTTGAAATATCTCAACCAATCTCACACGATATACATTTGGGGTGGTATTATACATCCTGACCAAATTTGGTCAAAGTCGGCCCACTATATGATATAGCTGTCATAGAGACGCTCTGCCGAAAATCAAGCATATGTATGAAATAGTTTTTTGTTTTTTGAGATATCGTAACCAAACTGTTAGAATATGCATCTGGGCTGGTATTATACATCCTCACCGAATTTGGTCCAAATCGGAACACTATATCATATAGCTGCCATAGAGACGCTCAGTCGAAAATCAAGTTTAAGTAAGAAAAAGTTTTTGGTTTTTAGAGATAGCCTAACCAAACTGATAGAATGAACATTTAAGTTCGTCTCATATATTCTGGCCAAATTTGGTTCAGATCGGACCACTATATCATATAGCTGCAATAGAGACGTTCAATCGAAAAGTAAGTGTTAGTATGAAAAATGTTTTGGTTTTTTGAGATATCTTAACCAAACTGATAGAATATGCATTTAGGTTGGTTTTGTACATTCTGACCAGATTTGGTTCAAATCGGTTCCATTTATCATATAGCTGCCACAGGAACAATTGGTCGAAAATCAACTTTTATAAAAGAGTACCTGGGCTCAGGGTATTCTACTGTCGAGCGTGCTCGACTGTAGCCGCACCTCACCGCGAGCGAAGCGAGCCGGGGGTAGGCGAGCGAAGCGAGCAGGGGGCGTAGCCCCCTGGTTTAACTTACCAATGGTATCCAGATCCTCTTGAGGTGGTTTGCTTAATCCGCAGGGATGGAATTGCAGAGCACCATCCACCATCGCATAGAGCCCTGCCACAAGTGCTTCAGCTTCCTCATTGGCAGTGAGGGGCTCCATATTGAATGGGCCGCCACCAGTGGCTCTCGTCTCCCTCTTATTCTTTCCAAATCTTTAAAGAATATTAGTTTTTAGTAAAATACTTAATTTAATCTTAATTTATGCTTACTCGACGCCACTCATCTGTGGTCTTAGAAGGCTGACCAGCACTGTTAAGTGCAACTTGCAGGTCATTCCAAGCCTAATTGACCATCACCCGGTCGCCTTTTGTGTATCCATTTGCGATGTCCGGGCGCTTCTGCAAGAACGCAACCATGATGCCTTCTTGGTCCGGAGTTCGATGTTTTCCCCTATTAACATATGTACATTTCTAAATACATAAATAACCATTTTTCAACTTACTTACATTTTGCGCACTCAATTGATTTTCTTATTACTTTATTTTAGCCATCAAAATCAGAAATACCACCTAGTTTTTACACTCCGAAAATAAAATATTAGCCACTTTGGCGTAAGTTGGCATGTCTACGCATGGTTGCTTTCGGCAGCTTGATTGTTTTTCCGATGTTTTAATAAAAACTATAAATTACTAAATTGTAAACAAATTTTGATGCATTTCATAGGGGAATACATCTTAATATTTATTGCCATAATTTATTTTTACACTTAATTCAATAGGAGCGGATATTTTATCAAATGTAATCAGAAATGTGGAGAGGTTTGAAAGCAGCAAAAAACGGTTTCAGGAACACCAACAAATGGTTTTGGGTTGCTTTCAGGTTGCTAGAGGTTTGTAGAACACCCCTGATAGTCTCTGAGATCTAGGCCCTCACTCGGACGGACGGACGGACTAGCAGACGGTCAGACACACATCAATATATCGAATCGGCTGTTGATGCTGATCTAGAACATATATACCTTATGGGGTCGGAGATGTCTCCTTTTCCCTGTTACATACATTCCAACGAAAACAATAAACCCTTTTACTTTTTTTTTAAGTTACGGATATAAAAATCCAAATGATCTGTATTTAAAATTGGCATATTCAAACACAGCAGAAGAAAAGTTCCTACTATTAGAAAACTGATATTCTCAAAAAAATCAGTTCTAATGAATATGAGAATGCCTCTCTTTGGTAGATTTCCGTGAGCTAACGACTGGCAATCTAGTTGCACTGTAAAACCAGTAATATTGTATGTTTTGGTTGAGTATGTAGGAGTCTCAACAAATCACAAAATAGAATGTGGTAGTGAAATCTATCCGTGTTATGAAAGAAAATATTCAAGCTTGAACTATTAAAAACCGTTCATGCTAGTTAACCAGCGATTTAAACGAGTTGAGAATTAAAGGACACAATAATGAAAAAAGGTTTGGAAGGCATCATGTGTTGCTGTTACTTAGTTGAAAACCTCCTAGAGTTTATTTTAAACCAACTGGTTAGCCACCTGTCGTCTGCTGTGAAACAGGGGACATGACTCAACCAACAACACACAACACTTGCACAGAAGCATGAAGCATGGAGCATGACATTTTACAGCTGATTTAAGAGATGCCACTCCATATCATCAGTACCATTTGTATTGCCGCAACTTTCAAGCCGATGTCATCTGTACTTCGTCAGAACTAGTTGAGAATTTGAAGCATTATAATAAGGTCCATGTATTACTTAAGAACTTTGGCACGCCATTACTGCTGTTCTACTTGTCCGATATTGTTGCGATTTAGTGGGATAATAGATAATAATAAAAAAACATCGGTTATTACCACAAAAGACGTGTTATATGTAAAATTGTAGGTGTGGTGGTTTTTCGCGATTTGCGGGGATGGAGGACAACTTGATCAGCGTGGGGTATATAGTAATCTGTGTGTTAAATTTGGTTACTCTACCTCTTATAGTCTCTGAAATCCTTGTGTTTATACAGACGAACAACCGGTTTTTTTGCGATTTACGGGCGTGGAAGGAGGCGGGTCATAAATTTAAATTAAACTTGACCTGCTCCAAGGCCTTTGTGATCTGCGTGTGAAAGTTTAATTACTCTATCTCTTATGGTCTCTGAGATCTAGGTGCTCACACGGACGGACAGACGGACGGACAGACAGACACACATGGCTATATCGACTCGGCTATTGATGCTGATCAAGAATATATATACTTTATAGGGACGGAGATGCCTCCTTCTCCCTGTTACATATGTACATTCCAACGAATTCAAAATACCCTTATACTTATAAGTAACGGGTATAATAATTGAATGTAAAATTGAATTAACAGAAGAAATGTATATAAAGATAAAATTAATTAACATAACATTGATATAACATGTCTAACATAGATTATACTATGTTAATATAACATTGATATAATATGTGTAAGTAAGGTTATATTATGTTATTGTAACGATCCTTAAAGCTTCACCGGGCTAACTCGGTCGGCGTTGTGGGTTTCGTGCAACAAATTTATATTTTGCAGCACTTGCGAATAAATAAGAACTCAGATATATTTTCAATATTTCAATGATGTGGTTTATTTGCGACTTCGATGCCGACTCTTAATTGTACAAAGGAAATGGTTATGTAAATTGATTATGCTGGTGTATCCTGTTTGGTCCGGTCGTCGTCCTGCTGAGTCGATCCTTGGTCGTCGGTTATAGTGCGGTTTGTTCCGCCGGCCCTGGGGGGGGGGGGGGGGAAATCATGGTAATATAACTCGGAATGTCTTGACGGGGTCCTGGCAACGCGAGGACAATTGGCTGGGGATCCTGGCAACGCGAGGATATTCTGAACTAGGCCCTGACAGCGCGAGGACAATTGACTGGGGATCCTGGCAACGCGAGGATATTCTGAACTAGGTCCTGACAGCGCGAGGAAAATTGGCTGGGGATCCTGGCAACGCGAGGATATTCTGAACTAGGTCCTGACAGCGCGAGGACAATTGACTGGGGATCCTGGCAACGCGAGGATATTCTGAACTAGGTCCTGACAGCGCGAGGACAATTGACTGGGGATCCTGGCAACGCGAGGATATTCTGAACTAGGTCCTGACAGCGCGAGGACAATTGACTGGGGATCCTGGCAACGCGAGGATATTCTGAACTAGGTCCTGACAGCGCGAGGACAATTGGCTGGGGATCCTGGCAACGCGAGGATATTCTGAACTAGGTCCTGACAGCGCGAGGACAATTGACTGGGGATCCTGGCAACGCGAGGATATTCTGAACTAGGTCCTGACAGCGCGAGGACAATTGACTGGGGATCCTGGCAACGCGAGGATATTCTGAACTAGGTCCTGACAGCGCGAGGACCATTGACTGGGGATCCTGGCAACGCGAGGATATTCTGAACTAGGTCCTGACAGCGCGAGGACAATTGGCTGGGGATCCTGGCAACGCGAGGATATTCTGAACTAGGTCCTGACAGCGCGAGGACCATTGACTGGGGATCCTGGCAACGCGAGGATATTCTGAACTAGGTCCTTCGCTACTTCTCAGAGACTGACTCGCATCTGTGACTGCATGCCCTTTTATAGTTTGTGAGCCGAAAACTAACGGCACATGCACTCACCAGTCAATTGTTTGTGAGCCGAAAACTAACGGCACATGCACTCACCAGTCAATTGTTTTGTGAGCCGAAAACTAACGGCACATGCACTCACCAGTCAATTGTTTTGTGAGCCGAAAACTAACGGCACATGCACTCACCAGTCAATTGCTTGTGGGCCGAAAACTAACGGCACATCTGTCACGAGCGTCGCTATAACGGTGACGTGTTCCATGGGCGTCGCTGAGGGGGTTTCAAACTGTTGCTGCTGAAATAACTTGTATATTTTGTGAGAAACAAATATGTTTCTCACACTCCCCTCTTTCTTCGGGAAATGAAGAAGCCACTGCCCGCCCCATAAGTAAACATTCACCTATTATATTTCCTTTTTTGTTTTATTCATTTATTACAGTGTTTGTCTTTTTTTTTTTTTTATTAACGTTCATTTCCCTGTACACGAGGATTCGCCCTGGTCCGGCCTTCACGCGGTATCGTTTGTCGGCGTGCCATACCAAGCGCACCTGCCGGCGGTACGGGTGCAACCTGCCCGCCTCTTCCCGTACCACCGGCGGTCAGCTGTTGGGTCCTACCTCGCTCCAAGGATTTTTGGGTGCACGTACGCCTGGTGTGGGGAAGCGTACCGGTTCGTGCCTGCGTCGACTCGGCACCGCTTCAATCGCCGTAGCTGGTTGGACCGCTGGTGCAGCCACCGGTACATGCGGGATGTACCAGGACGGGGCGAAGCGCGGCGTCATTGGCCGGTAGCCTGGTGACTTCACCCACGTCCCGGCCGGTGGTGATGGCGGCGCGTAGTGCGGCGACGTCGGGTATCCACTGGGGATCGGTGCACCGGGTGTTGTTGGTCGTCGCGGCGTCGGTGGTGGTGCGCTCCTCGGTGTGGGGGATTGACCGGGCCTGGTCATCGAATCGGCCGGTCCCCCTTCCTCCTGCTCCGATTCCGACGACAGTTCTATGTAGGCCACCGGGTCGGGGAGCGGCCAAGGTCCGAACACCGGTGCCGTTGAGGTGGTCGCCGCCTCGGACGTCTCCACCGTCGCCTCCACCTGTTCCGGCCAGGTGAACACGCCCGCCTCGATGTCCCCGGTTGGTGGCGGCGTCATTGGGCCTTCCCAGGTGGGCGACGGCATCAGCTTCAGTACGTCCGTCATCGTCTCATCAGGCGATGTATGGGCCCGCCTTGCCTTGGTGCTTCGCTGCGGGTGGAACGGTAACCGCGTGGGTTTCCGCTGCACTCGTGTCCGCCTGCTTTTGGCCTTCGTCGAGGTGTTGCCTTGGTTACTCATGCGTGGGCGTTTGTCCCTTTTATAGGCCGGTGCACGTGTTTCGGCTAAACCGCGTTTCTCTTGGTTCGTCCCGCTCTTAGTGTCGAAACACTGAACTCTTTTGCCTGTCTCTCCTGTGTGGGGGGGGAGAAACATTTCCCTTCGTATATATATATATATGCATATATATAACTCGCGGTTGGTGTACTTGGCACTTGAAATCATTTTAGTTAATTATCGAATATTATTAACTGCGAATTAATAATTATTAATTCAATTGGAACTAATATTTCTATTAGTGAGCGAGAGTTAATATTAACTAATAGTTAAACCGAACATAACGAGCGGGGAAAAGGGAAGGGTTTGCAATTTGGTTGACCGGCCGCTCTCTGCAGAGCGCCACGACAGATGGTCTCTTGCTGCATTGTTAATGGCAAACATAATGCAGTTGTTTCGTCTGCTGACGTCACGCTACATGTATGCAGATAAGAGCTTTCGTTTCTCTTATCTGTTCTAGCTTTGACGGTGGCTGCTGCTATGCAGGCAAAAGCTTTTATCTTCTTATCTGTGCTTTGCTCTGACGCCGGCTGCTGTTCGCCCTGCAGTGTATATGTATGTTTGGTTCTCTTTTTGTTTTTCTTGCATTGTCAGCATTCTGGTTTGCCAATTTTGATGATGGTGTGACACATGTTTACAGTGGTCTGATTCCTATGTTCCGTTGCTGAATTCACTTGTTTGTCTTGTTTTTTTTTATATATATTTATATATGCTCATATAAATATATATATTCCCCTCCTTCTTCGGGAAAACAAAATTGTGTGGGCGTGGTAGAGTTGCCACCCTTAATAAAAAAAATTTGATTTTTAAGTTAAAAAAAAAAATCCTTGTATATTTTTTTTGTTGTCCCTTCGAGTGTGTTCGCCGTGTGTGGTGGAAATAAAAAAATTTGGGTGTGATAGGGTTGCCACCCAAAAAAAAAATTTTTTTTTTTTAAACAAATCCTTGTGTTTTGTGCATGTGCCCGACGTGTAAAAAAAATTTTTGGTGTTGTAGGGTTGCCACCCAAAAAAAAGTTGGGTCAAATTTAAAAGGGAATTCGCGCTTGCTCATGAAGCGAGCAGAATACACAGGAGGACAGGAACTGGACCGAGCCTATGAAAACTTGTTGCCAGAATATCAGCTGTATATTCGCCGACACGAGGCGATTTCTCTAAACCAGTTGATGCAGTTCGCCACGAGTTTCGAGTTCGTACGGGATCGGGAGCGTCAAAGCCTTCAACCTAAACCCGCGGCGCCAGTTTTCACAGCAACCTCGCCGGGGGCTATGGCAGCCAATGCGCAGTCGACGACCAGACCGCGTAATCCTTTCCGGGACCAACCGACCGGGTCTAGCGCTGGTGAACCACCCGCCGCCAACAGAATGATGCGAGAAACCGGACCTCCGATCGACGTGCAACGGGCTTGCAGGCGGTGCGCTGAGATCGGTCATATGATGCGGGAGTGCCGGAATCGACAGGTTTACTTCTGCTGGCGGTGTGGTAAGAGAGACGTGAGGACAATCCAGTGCTGCGGTACGCCATCGGGAAACGGACAGCGGCCCCACTTGCCCCAGGACCAGGTGGGAGCAGCCGGCAACCAGTCCCGGGATTAGGTCCAGCTATGAGAGTGGAGCGGGCGCGCATCGTGGCAAGAGTCGTGATCGAGGGGCAGGAGAGACTAGCTACCATCGACACTGGAGCGACGAGGAGTTTCATCAGCGAGGGGGTAGTTGATCAGTTCGGCGAGTCAGGCCTTCGGGATGTGCGTGCTAGAATCAGGATGGCGGATGGAAGTCACACTATGGTTTGCAAGTCACTTATCGCGGCGGTGCAATTGGGTGAGAAGGTTGCGTGTATACCTTTCCTAGTATTGCCTACCGTCGTCGATGACGTGATTTTGGGTATCGACTTCTTGTGTGCCGTCCAAGCCGCCCTACACTGCGGCACTGACTTTTTGCAATTGTCCCCAGCTTCTTTAACCAGTCCCACAGGTCGTCAATCCACCATCCGCGCCACAACGGCGGGGCAGGATGCATTTCCCGGATGTAGGACAGCGACTAGCGAAGTGGACAACGTTAATACTCCACGAGCGATGACGAGGACCGCGGCCACGGGCGGTTCAGGAGAGGTCGGCGTTCTCCCGACCGCGACCACGGGCGTTGCCGACGAGGCACGCGTCCCATCGGCAAAGACCCCAGGCGATGCCGAAGAGGCATGCGCTAAGCATTCGAAGACCAAGCAGAGATCCACGGGCGGTGCCGACGAGGCATGGGTCCCATCAACGACGACCCCAGGCGGTGCCCACGAGGCATGCGCTAAGCATTCGAAGACCAAGCAGAGATCCACGGGCGGTGCCGACGAGGCATGCGTCCCATCAACGACGACCCCAGGCGGTGCCGACGAGGCATGCGCCAAGCATTCGAAGACCAAGCAGAGATCCACGGGCGGTGCCGACGAGGCATGCGTCCCATCAACGACGACCCCAGGCGGTGCCGACGAGACATGCGTCCCATCAACGACGACCCCAGGCGGTGCCGACGAGGCATGCGCTAAGCATTCGAAGATCAAGCAGAGATCCACGGACGGTGCCGACGAGGCATGCGTCCCATCAACGACGACCCCAGGCGGTGCCGACGAGGCATGCGCTAAGCATGCGAAGAC
This sequence comes from Drosophila phalerata, assembly GCA_951394115.2. NCBI lineage: Eukaryota > Metazoa > Arthropoda > Insecta > Diptera > Drosophilidae > Drosophila > Drosophila phalerata. Next base: position 92,995 of record CATOAP020000090.1, read on the forward strand.
CAAGCAGAGATCCACAGGCGGTGCCGACGAGGCATGCGTTCCATCAACGACGACCTCAGGCGGTGCCGACGAGGCATGCGCCAAGCATTCGAAGACCAAGCAGAGATCCACGGGCGGTGCCGACGAGGCATGCGTCCCATCAACGACGACCCCAGGCGGTGCCGACGAGGCATGCGCTAAGCATTCGAAGACCAAGCAGAGATCCACGGGCGGTGCCGACGAGGAATGCGTCCCATCAACGACGACCCCAGGCGGTGCCGACGAGGCATGCGCTAAGCATTCGAAGACCAAGCAGAGATCCACGGGCGGTGCCGACGAGGCATGCGTCCCATCAACGACGACCCCAGGCGGTGCTGACGAGGCATGCGCTAAGCATTCGAAGACCAAGCAGAGATCCACGGGCGGTGCCGACGAGGCATGCGTCCCATCAACGACGACCCCAGACGGTGCCCACGAGGCATGCGCTAAGCATTCGAAGACCAAGCAGAGATCCACAGGCGGTGCCGACGAGGCATGCGTCCCATCAACGACGACCCCAGGCGGTGCCGACGTGACTTGCACTAATTACTCGAAAATGACCATGACTGCGCCCACGGGCGGTTCCGGAGAAGTCGGCGTCTTCCCGACCGCGACCACGGGCAGTGCTACAGAGAAAAGGGATAAAGAAACCCAGGGAAATTTCCAACGATGTTCACGGGGGCCACTTGAAGATGGCGTGCCATCTCAACGTCCCCGCCCCTTCGGGGGAACCATCCTAATGACTACCGAGACCCAGACTGCGACCACGGGCATTACACAACAGACGGAGGAGCATGCCCAGCTATGTTCACGAGGTTTTCGAGGGTGTGAGGCAGCATTCCGCTGACCCCACAATATTTACCTTTATGTCATGAAGCCACCTACATTTTTTTTTACGGCACGGAGCCAATAGTTCGTAAGAACCGAACTATAATCGAGAACTAGTCATTCGGCATGGAGCCGATAGTTCATTTCGATCTTTAGGTCATCGTCCACCTTTAGGACGATGATCCACGTTTCGCTCATTTTGCAAGGGTGACAACATTGCATAGCAGTATCGATATCAGGAGGGTTGATATCGGCGATCGGCGGCCATCATGCGGCGGGAGGGTCACTATTCTGGTGAGCTTGAAGTGTGCAGACGGGTTGGCGGACAAGGTCACTTTTCTGGCGGACTCGCAAAGTGCAGACGCATCGTTCGGGAAAATTACAAAGTGACAGTGAAAAAAAAACGACAAGTGGTGCAAGTGCATGAAGGAGACGACAACCAGACAGCGAACAGAGACAACGAGGGAACAGCAACAGCGACAACGACGAGGACAACTTGCCAGTGACAGCGTGGGATTGTGTGTTGAGGGGGACGCCGCCAACCAAAACGTGTGTGTGTGTGTGAGTGCTAGGTGTGAGCCGCCGCTGCCTCTGCACCAGCAACAACAACAGCTACCGCACAGTTCGCCGCCAACGCGACGACCGCTACCGCGCCGGCAGCAACGACGCCACTACCCGCAGCGAGGCAACGCACGACGTTTCCTACGGCGCCCGCGTCTGTCGGAAGTGGCAACCTGGAGAGGCACAGTGGCTGGTGCTGCCAAGGAGGAGAAGTTTGGAAAAGTATTTCCCCTCCTCTAGGGCAACTTCGATTTTGGTAAGCGCATGTAATTTGTGACAATTTTGGCCCTTTTCGCATCGGGGACAACAAAGCAAAGACCCCCGTCCTCTTCTTTTTTTTGAAAGAATAAATATTATAACGTTGCGTGGAAATATTTTCTATTCTTGGGTTTAGGGGATTTCAGGTGGCAGAACAATGGTGCACGACCTGGACGGGATCGGGCAGGGTGGTCGGGGCATCATGGCGAGATTATAAAGGGCATTGCCCCTACGTCTCCCGTGATAGCCCTACCACCCTGCAGGATCTTGGCCAGCATTTGGAGGCGTCCGGTCCAGGGGCTCAGTCTGACACGGCGCCAGGGGTGTCGTGGTCGGGACAATAAAGGGCGTTGCCCCTACGTCCCTCGACGGTCGCCTCCTGGTACCGGTCGGACTGGGACCTGGCCCGGATGCAACGTGTGTGTGCCCTGCCGGGAGGTTCAATGGGGTGTCTCCACGGACTCGAGTCTGGGGGATCCTCCCTTGCGCCCGACGGTAGGCTTCGGTAGGACAACTGGGTCAGCCTTCGGAGGAGTCCGGTCCGGGGCCCGGCCTGACACGGCGCTGGGGGTGTCGTGGTCGGGACAATAAAGGGCGTTGCCCCTACGTCCCTCCACGGTCATCCTTGGTACCGGTCGGACCGGGACCTGGGCCGGATGCAGCGTGCGTGCCCTGCCGGGAGGCTCAATGGGGTGTCTCCACGGACCCAAGTCTGGGGGATCTTCCCTTGTGCCCGACGGTAAGGTGCCGCGCCCTCCTGGGCCGGGCCCGGATGCGACGTGTGTGTCCTGCCGGAAGGCTCAATGGAGTGTCTCCACGGACTGAAGTCCGGGGGGATCCTCCCTTGCGCCCGACGGTATGGTACCGCGCCCATCTTGGCCAACCAGTTGTGAAAGGGCAAATACAAATAGGGAACTATGCCGATCCTTACGAGAGCGCACGCATACCCTCTTGCGCTCCCGTAGCTCCTCTAGTTGTTCCAGAAATTTACAAATTTTCTGTAAATGGGCCTGGCCAGACTGAGACGTCGACCTCGGCTGGAAAAGCTTCGTTACAATATAGATTACCAGACTCCTCCAAGTAGTCTGGGAATTTTCTTGGGTCTTTGCCTATCTTGTGTAGCATCTTCTGTACCCATTTGCAGTCCGTGCCGCCGATATTTGCTGTTTCATTTTGGGCATCGACTCGTGCGCAGATCACCTGTTCCAGTGGTTGCCTGGATAGCGCGTCTGCCACTACATTCAGCTTTCCTTTCCGATAAGCCACTTCGTAATCGTACTGCTGTAACTCAAACGCCCATCTGGCGATACGACCGGTGGGGCTGAACCATTAACCATTTTAACGTCATGTGGTCTGTCACGACCGCGAAATGGTAACCCTCTAGGTATGGTCTTCGGTGCGTTGTGTGTACTGTTAGAAGCCTCGATACATCCTTTGGCGAGCAGTTCGTCGATCTGCTTGTTGATCTCCTCCTGCATTCTTGGATTCTTCGGGAAGTACCGTTGCTTAATCGGTCGGTCATCGTTCATCACAATTCGATGTGCCGTTCATTACCGTGAATGCGGCTAATTCCTGCCAAAGAAATTCATCCACAGCTGCATCTGGATGTAAGTGTTCGCCACGTTCCCTGTTGATACTTGTTGTCTCCTTCACGATTGGTTCTTCTTCTTGTGTTACTTATTCTTGTGTTACTTGCTCCTGTGTTACTTGTTCTTGTGTTACTTGTTCTTGTGTTACTTGCTCTTGTGTTACTTGTTCTTGTGTTACTTGCTCTTGTGTTACTTGCTCTTGTGTTACTTGTTCTTGTACGTGTGCCGTGGTGACCACCAAGAGTCTCTCCTCTCGTCCTTTGGTGATTTGTCGACGAGAAAATCCCATCCCAGCACCAATTCGTCGATGACTCCTGGTAGGACTAATAGCGGCATCTCCACCTTTTTGTTTCCTAGTTTGATCTGCACCTCCACTTGTCCCGTCACGACACCAGTTCGGCCATCTGCCAATCGCACCTGTTTTTGTGTTGCTTCCAATTCAAATCCTTCGTCGCACAACGTCACTGCTAACTGCTCGCTTATGAAACTGCTCGTTGCCCCCGTGTCGATGGTAGCGTTGTAGAGGTTTTTGCCGATTTGAACTGTTGCCGACAGGTGTTGGCCCTCGTCCTTCAACATGCCGATTAATTGTGTGGAGCCGCTTACAACGAGGACATGGGCCTCTGGTTTCTGTTGGCCTGGTGTCTTCTGTGGCCATTAGTCTGGGACGGTTTACACGAGTTTGTTGCCGCAATTTCTCCCTGTCTCGCTCCAGCTCTTCAAACTCTTCCGCTAGTTGCATTAGCTCGATCACTCTGCCGTTCTGATATGGTCTTGCGAATGCTCGGAAGTCGGGAAGGCTGCTGTTGTATATCTTTTCCCGTTCCCTCTCCTTTGAAAGCCTTAAAGGCCTCATCAAAGTCTGCATCTCTACCATGAACTTCTTGAACGGTTCATCCATGCCTTGCTTTCTCCGGGCAACCTCCTCCGCCAGCTTTGAAAAGTAATCTCTCGGCAGGAAAAATTCCTGGAAGCTTATAGCGAACGATGTCCAGGTCCTCCAGTGCTCGTGGGATCTGGTCCAGTTCTAAGCCATAGGTTTCCGCTGACCATTCCTCTTGCTCCAGAAATTCTAAGATCTTTGAGGTGCCATCAAATTTGAAGCTCCATTCCCTCACTTGTTTGGCCACTGCTGCATAATCCCGTGTTGGATTCCTTTCTGTGTATTGCCGGTAATCGTGGTTCATGGTTGATGTGCTCTGTCGTTGCGATTCTTGGTATTCTCGTCTCTGTTGTGGTTCCCGTCGCTGTGCTTCCGCGCTTATTGAAGCGACATCCATGCTCTCCAAATCTGCCACTATTGTGTTTTTTTCTGTCTTTTCCCTTGTTGTGGTAGTCTCCCTAAATGGAGATGCGCGGGCGTGTTTCTTGGCCAATGTATCTAACCGTACGGCGTGAGGCATCTGTCCTTCTTGTGTTTGGACCCATTCGCCGAAGTCGCTTCGCATCACATCTACATTTCCGGTCAATGGGATCCCGAACTCGGTGCCATATTGCAGCAGTTCTTCCTTTTTCAGGTTGTAAACCCATGCTCGTACCATCTTGAAATCTATCTGTTCTATTATTCGCAAGACCCTTCGCAAGAAATTGGGTGCCAGTTGTAACGATCCTTAAAGCTCCACTGGGCTAACTCGGTCGGCGTTGTGGGTTTCGTGCAACAAATTTATATTTTGCAGCACTTGCGAATAAATAAGAACTCAGATATATTTTCAATATTTCAATGATGTGGTTTATTTGCGACTTCGATGCCGACTCTTAATTGTACAAAGGAAATGGTTATGTAAATTGATTATGCTGGTGTATCCTGTTTGGTCCGGTCGTCGTCCTGCCGAGTCGATCCTTGGTCGTCGGTTATAGTGCGGTTTGTTCCGTCGGCCCTGGGGGGGGGGGGGGAAATCCTGGTAATATAACTCGGAATGTCTTGACGGGGTCCTGGCAACGCGAGGACAATTGACTGGGGATCCTGGCAACGCGAGGATATTCTGAACTAGGTCCTGACAGCGCGAGGAAAATTGGCTGGGGATCCTGGCAACGCGAGGATATTCTGAACTAGGCCCTGACAGCGCGAGGACAATTGGCTGGGGATCCTGGCAACGCGAGGATATTCTGAACTAGGTCCTGACAGCGCGAGGACAATTGACTGGGGATCCTGGCAACGCGAGGATATTCTGAACTAGGTCCTGACAGCGCGAGGACAATTGACTGGGGATCCTGGCAACGCGAGGATATTCTGAACTAGGTCTTGACAGCGCGAGGACAATTGACTGGGGATCCTGGCAACGCGAGGATATTCTGAACTAGGTCCTGACAGCGCGAGGACAATTGACTGGGGATCCTGGCAACGCAAGGATATTCTGAACTAGGTCCTGACAGCGCGAGGACAATTGACTGGAGATACTGGCAACGCGAGGATATTCTGTAGTAGGTCCTGACTGCGCGAGGACAATTGACTGGGGATCCTGGCAACGCGAGGATATTCTGAACTAGGTCCTGACAGCGCGAGGACAATTGGCTGGGGATGCTGGCAACGCGAGGATATTCTGAACTAGGTCCTGACAGCGCGAGGACAATTGACTGGGGATCCTGGCAACGCGAGGATATTCTGAACTAGGTCCTGACAGCGCGAGGACAATTGGCTGGGGATCCTGGCAACGCGAGGATATTCTGAACTAGGTCCTGACAGCGCGAGGACAATTGACTGGGGATCCTGGCAACGCGAGGATATTCTGAACTAGGTCCTGACAGCGCGAGGACAATTGACTGGGGATCCTGGCAACGCGAGGATATTCTGAACTAGGTCCTGACCGCGCGAGGACCATTGACTGGGGATCCTGGCAACGCGAGGATATTCTGAACTAGGTCCTTCGCTACTTCTCAGAGACTGACTCGCATCTGTGACTGCATGCCCTTTTATAGTTTGTGAGCCGAAAACTAACGGCACATGCTCTCACCAGTCAATTGTTTGTGAGCCGAAAACTAACGGCACATGCACTCACCAGTCAATTGTTTTGTGAGCCGAAAACTAACGGCACATGCACTCACCAGTCAATTGTTTTGTGAGCCGAAAACTAACGGCACATGCACTCACCAGTCAATTGTTTGTGGGCCGAAAACTAACGGCACATCTGTCGCGAGCGTCGCTATAACGGTGACGTGTTCCATGAGCGTCGCTGAGGGGGTTTCAAACTGTTGCTGCAGAAATAACTTGTATATTTTGTGAAAAACAAATATGTTTCTCACATTATAATAATATTAGCATAACATGTGTACCTACTGTTACCCCCACCCCACCAGACTGTCCGTACCACGGCGTGCAAAGCGAAACTTATTTGCTTAATATATTCTTTGTTTATTATCCGATCGCAATTTAATTTTCAGCATACATTAAAATGGTGCTAATCTATATGTGTGCTGTTTAATTTGAAATCTCTACCTATCAAATTTTCCTTGTAATTGGATACTTTAGTTTTTTGTCGATTGCAGCAAAATTTGGGATCGTGGTAAAATTCTTAAGCAAATTTGATCTGCGTGCTCAACATAGCAGTATTGTCATCAAATTTGGTAGCTCTATCTTTAATTGTCTCTGAGATCCAGGTGATTATATGTCCTCCATGCATCATATTTCCTTAAATATCTTGTCTGTTTATTATCCGATCTTGATTAAATTGATCAGCACAAGTCAGGACTCGTCTCCCCATCCTGTATGCCAAATATCAAGGCTGTAGCTTTAAAATTGCTCTAGTTATTCGATTTTATATAATTATTGGGCGGACATGGGCGTTGCCAAACTTTGAAATAAACTTGATACAGGTCAGTAACCTAGAAGTATTGTCACATATCATTTCTCTATAGCAGGCCATCCACAGTCGAATTTGTTGGACGAACTGTTCGTCGAACAAGAATTACATTTTCCCACTAACTATTTCAAACATTGCCTGCAAGCATCATTTGTTGAAAATTTTCAGAGAATATACATGTCATCGGATAACGATACAACAATTGCCTTGATGGCCATATGTACATATTTATTTAAAGAAATAAAAGAAAATGGTTTAAGCGCAACAAAGGAAGCACAGTATATGGATGAAAGAGTGGTACGCAAAGCGCCAAAAATTCATAGAGGAAATGTAGTTCATGGAAGTACCAGATGTTTGGCTTATAAATATCATCCACTCCAGCGCCAGATCTTTCGCTCCTTTTTATTTTTTGAAGCTCGCGTCTGTTGATGCAAGCAGGGAACTCACCTTTTTTTAACAGTCTCAACGGTTGCCTCTTTATCAACACGATTTTTTTTCGCATATTCTTGTTTTTGTATGCCTCGCTTTTTGCTTGCCACAGTGCTGGCTCATTTTGCATACAATGAATGAATTCTACCAAAAATTGCTTCGACATTTTTGACATGTGTTTACGCAACGGGAAAAAAAATCAGTTCTAGTTTTCTCGAACAAAACGTACAACACAAAATTTCGACACGAACACTACCACCAACGACGAATATTTCGTCGAATCGAACACGTTCGTCAAACAAATTCGACTGAGGACGGCCTGCTTAACTTTCATAGTTAAGTTTCATACTTATTTCCACCAGTATTTGCATTTTCGATAGTTAGTGCGGGATCTCTGACTGTTGAGCATACTCGAGTATCAATTACGCACGTCAACGGGGTAAAAGAAGATATTTCAAAAATTATATAAATCACTTTAGCCCTGACATCATAATATATAACACACCCAAAAATATTTGTATGTTTAAAGATAAAATTATTTTTAATTTAAAAAAAACTGCAATATGTCAAAAATATGTGAGAAAGGGCGTCGAAAATCTAAAAAGGATCTACAATCTTTTAAAAAAGATTTGGAAACAGATAACCACAAAATATCGGTAGAGGAGCTACTGCAGCGTCTTAACACAGATCAATATATGGTATGTCCATTATTTACCGCTCATCAAATATCAAATGATTTACTTTTACATGTTAGGGCTTGTCGCACTCAGTTGCTAAATCAAGGCTTGAGATAGACGGTCCAAATATGCTAACGCCAGCTCCTAAGACCCCATGTTGTATAATTTTTTTAAAAAACATGTTTGGAGGCTTCGCTATGCTGCTATGGTCTGGCGCTATTCTGTGCTTTGTAGCATATATTATACAATTGGCTACACAGAACGTGCCAGCTGATGACAATTTATATCTTGGTATTGCCTTATTGACTGTAGTTATAATTACAGGACTATTTTCATTCTGCCAGGTAATTTTGACTACAACTTCGGTTCGTCAACATTAATCCCATTGTGTAAGATAGGTGCATAAGTCGACTGCTATAATGGACTCCTTTAAGAATCTCGTACCACAGTATGCCACAGTAATACGTGAAGGGGAGATTAACACTATATCAGCTGAAGATCTTGTCATAGGAGATATCGTAGAAGTGAAGTTTGGCGACCGGGTACCAGCTGATGTACGCATTTTAGAGTCTCATAGTCTCAAGGTCGACAATTCGTCACTTACAGGAGAATCTGAGCCTCAAATACGATCTACTGAGTTTACACATGATAATCCATTGGAGACTAGAAATCTTGCATTTTTCTCTACCAACGTACTCGAGGGAACATGTCGTGGAGTTGTTATCGCAACTGGTGAAAGTACTGTAATGGGAAGAATTGCGAATCTTGCCGTAGGACTGGATGAAGTGCAATCACCTATATCTCGAGAAATTGAACATTTCATCCGAATTATTACTATATTCGCTATTGTCCTTGGACTAACCTTTTTTTTTATTGCTTTAATGCTTGGGTATACTTTCCTTGATGCTGCAATATTTCTCATTGGAATTATAGTTGCTAATGTCCCCGAAGGACTTCTTGTAACTGTGACAGTGTGCTTGACCCTAACTGCTCGACGAATGACAAATAGAAATTGTTTAGTAAAGAGCTTAGAGGCCGTCGAGACATTGGGATCAACATCAACTATTTGCTCAGACAAAACTGGTACTTTAACACAGAACCGTATGACAGTGGCCCACTTGTGGTATGATCAAACTATTGTGGAGTCCAATACAGCAGACTCTTTTAAAGGGTCGAAATTTAATATTGATGATAAATCATTCAACGCACTTTTGTTATGCGCTGCTTTATGTAGTTCAGCTGACTATAAAGGTGGCCAAGAAGATGTGCACCCACTTAAAAAAGAGGTCATCGGTACAGCATCTGAAGCTGCACTTCTAAAATTTGCAGATATAGTTTATGGTAGCATAGGATCAGTTCGACGTGCGCACGTTAAAATTACCGAAATACCTTTCAATTCAACTGAAAAATTCCAAGTATCAGTACATACATTTAATACAGAAAATGCATCATTTATAGTGGAAATGAAAGGGGCGCCGGAGCGCATTTTGGAAAGATGTATTATGATTATAATACACGGCGAAACCATGCCATTAACTTCAAGCCTAAAGCAAAAGTTTGAAGAGGCATACATGAATATGGGAGGAATGGGAGAGCGAGTACTGGGATTTGCAGATCTTGTTCTTTCCAAAGAGCAGTATCCCGATTCTTACGAGTTTACTACTGAACCGCCAAATTTTCCACTAACAAATCTTCGCTTTCTAGGTCTGATTTCGCTGATTGACCCACCACGTGCAGCTGTTCCTGAAGCAGTTGCTAAATGCCGAACAGCAGGTGTGAGAGTAATCATGGTTACAGGTGACCATCCAATTACAGCAAAAGCTATTGCCCGTAGTGTTGGCATTATAACAAATCCGACCGCCGAAGACATAGCTAAAAAGCAAGGTCTTCCTATCAGTGAAGTAGATCCACAGCAGGCAAGCGCAATTGTAGTAAATGGTGGTGAGCTTCGTGATATGAAGGCTGAGGATTTAGATGCTATTATTTATCATCACAATGAAATCGTATTTGCGCGAACTTCACCACAGCAAAAACTTTTAATTGTCGAGGCCTGCCAAAGACGTGGAGAAATTGTAGCAGTAACAGGAGATGGTGTAAATGACTCACCAGCACTGAAACGTGCCGATATTGGAGTAGCCATGGGAATAACAGGGTCAGATGTTTCAAAGCAGGCTGCCGACATGATTCTACTTGATGATAATTTTGCCTCTATTATAGTGGGGATTGAAGAGGGTCGGCTTATTTTTGATAATTTAAAAAAGTCAATAGCATATACTCTTACATCCAATCTTCCAGAGATTACGCCATTTTTATTTTTCATGATGTTCGACATTCCTCTAGCTCTAGGCACTATTGCAATTCTGTGTATCGATATTGGAACCGATATGATGCCAGCAATATCTCTTGCCTATGAAAGAGCAGAATCGGATATAATGTCTCGTATGCCTCGAGATCCATTTGGAGACCGTTTGGTAAACAAGAAGTAAGACTTTGATAATATACAAAAAATTGCTTATAGCGAGAGTTTTTCTGTGCAGGCTTATCTTCATGGCATACCTTCAAATTGGAACTATTCAGACCGTTGCGTGCTTTTTCACTTTTTTTGCAATAATGTCTGAGCACGGCTTTCCTCCCTCAGTTCTCTTAGGTATAAGGCATGATTGGGACTCAAAGGACGTTGAAGATCTTGTAGATGGATATGGACAAGAATGGGTATGTTTACTATTTTTCCTATAAGTATTCCAAAACCAGAACCAATTTAAACAAAATTTGTTTAACATAATCTATGGTCAGGATGTATTAAACCGGCAAGGATAAATATTTTGTCAGATAGGTTGAGGAATATCAAAAACCAAGAAGCGAATCCTACAAAATCTTTATTATGATCTCCAAAAATATTGATAGGCGTACGGTATACAGGAACGTACATAACAAGTCGAACCCTTTTTGCCAAAGTATCGTTTCTTACATTTCTTTTCAAATTTCACTTTTTGATGCAACCTTGTTCTAAACGTCTTGCAAAATATAATTGCACAAATCGCTATAACTACGCTGGAATCCTAACGTCAATTTTATCGTATCGAATAAGCAGGAAATTATCTTATGTTCCCTAAAAAATTAACACAAAATTTATTTTGTAAATTAATTTGCCTTATTTTAACTAACATCTTCATTTAATTTTAAGCCAATTCTATTCGATTGTTTTAATCGAGTAAGGATTTCATAGAATTAAATTATACCGGTATTTATATGTGAAAAATAATTTTTAATTTAGCTCCACCAAATGGATTAAAGTAAATTTTGAGCCTGCTATATACTGGTACTTTTCAAAAAATTCCATTGGCAATCGAAATTAATGACCAATTAATCTGCAATTGCAATAAAATTATTTTAAGAAATTTAGACTTTAACCAGATATCAAGGCCTCCAAATCCATATCCAGTTGAAAATTTCTACAAAAAATATATGGATTTAACAAATTTAAAATTTTAAAATTATATTTTCTCCAAATATCATGCGGAATACCCAAGTCTTAAGCATTCAAGCAATATTATAGAAGACTTGGCCGAAACGGTCGAAGATAGTTAATTTTTGATTGATCATTTTGTATAAAAAATATACTTAAATTAACTACTTGTTTGATTTTATTAATTTTAAACGTTATAAATTAAATTAATTTGTTAAATATTTTATGTATCGTATGTAATATATTTTCTGACAAAGCTATCAAAACTATAAGCACAAAGGTATTGTCTTTTATAAATTTTGTTTTATAATAAAACTATACATATTTTACTACATTTATTTTTGGAAGCGATGTCTTTACTCTTTCCCGAGGAAACTAAAAAAAACGTCTCCTGAACAATTTACTTTTAGTGAAATACGATACTTTCGCCAAAAGCGGTCGATACAGCTAATATGGAAAATTTGCTGCCCGATCAAATACGAAAACTAGTTCAAAAGCTAATTAAATTTGAAAGTTTTTGTGAACTTCTCAAAATTTAGTTTATTATAAAAATTTTAAATAAAAATATAAATTAACTAGGGGGCTGTGCCCCATAGTCGCTTCGCTCGCCAACCCCCAGTTCACTTCGTTCGCCTGGGTCGCTGGTTGGAATACAGTCTGATTTGCACTGGATAGTCCTAGGTAGGTTAGAAAATAGATTATTTGCCGTTACGATTGATTTTTAAATACGTACTATTATATTTATCCCTGTCCGTCTGTCTGTCTGCTTCAATCTCATAGACTTTAACTGCTATGGATTTCAGACTTGTTACTTGTTCTTTCCTGTATACCGTACGCCGATCAATACTGACCAGGTAAGATCTGACTCCTATATTATAAAGCTGTCATGGGATCGATAGATCTAAATCAGTGGTCGGCACACGCCGTGCCCTGGGCATAGGTAATTTTTCTGCCGCAGCGCTGCCTGCACACGTACAGAATACGGCTACGAAATTTTGCTGTTAAGTCGCTGTCGTGGAGCTGTTATTGGGCTGTTACGCTGTAGGCAAAGTAGTCAGCAGCAAGCGTCACATGCTTGACGTCTGTAAATATTCTGTCAACTCTCTCACTAACGCACTGAATCATATGCGTGTGTTTTTGCCGACCACTGATCTAAATCTATGATTTTGTATGATAAACATCTGACACAATATACATTTTACTGGTATTATACATCCTGAGCAAATTTGATTTAAATCGGACCACTGCAGTGGTACAGACTTACAGAATATTCATAAAGTTATTTCTTATATCTCCAGATCAGACTTATTTTTAATCTGTTCCCTATATCTTATATTTGCCATACGAACAATATGTCGAAATTTAACTTTTAGTAAGAAAAAAACCGAATACACCGTGATGGATTGCACCCGAACCTCACTGCGATCAAGGTACCCCTGTTTTTTTTTGTATTTGTGTTTGTGTGTCTATGTGTCCGTCTGTCTGTCCATCTATTTTAACGCTTCGATCTTTAACAGACTTCAAACTTGGTACATATGACAGCTATATGATATAGTGGTCCGATTTCAACCAAATTTGGTCAGGACATATAAAACTAAGTTAAATGCATACTTTATCAGTTTGGTTGAGATATCTCATAAAACCAAAAAGTTTTTTTATACTAAAAAGTAAATTTCTTCCAAACCCTTAGCCAAAATTTATGTTTCATATCTAAAAAAACGGAAAACTTTACGTTTACGTATATTAAAAATAAATAAAAATGGTTAAAGCCGTTTTGTCATAATTCGCCAAAAAGTAATTTAAAAAACCTTATTTCACCTGTAAAATGTTACCTGAGAACTTAAAAAAAAAAGTGTAAATATACGCCTGAAAGCCCTCAAACACACCTTTCCAATATCATAGCCTATGATTTGGAAACGGTTTGTTCTTTAATTTTTGCAAGAAATGGCGCTTTCCCGCTAAACTAGCGGGAAGTTAAAAAAGTCGTAGAACAAACGTTTCTAGGATTCCAAATAGGAATAAATCCCCATCATTACATCTTAGCTTTTTTGGCGCTTTGATGCAAACAGACAAACAAACTAAAAATTTTAAATTTAATTATCTTTTGTATATGTTTTTGGGTGATCGAGGTATTAATCGACGCGTATTTTTAATAAGAATTTTTATTTAATTAAATTTTTACCAAAGGACGCCAAAGGCCCCATACGCTGCAATCATTTAAATTTTTTCCCTCCCACTTACACACCCCCTTATCTCATGAACCAGGTAGGTTAGCAAAAGTTTTAGTATATAACTCGATCTTGCATTTATTTATTAATGCACGACTAAAAGCAATCGGCAAAGAAAAAATTATTAAATATAAAAATTAAGATTACAATTTAAAATAAAATTAATATTAAATATAAATATAAGCAATATACTGTAAAGAAAAAATTAAAATTAGAATTATATCTGGGGTAAGCAAAAATTAATCAGGGGTGCCACAGAAATCACTTCCGCTTGAATTTCACATCAATTTCATTCCGCCCTGCCACAGAGCAATCCCCAAAATATTTTTGGGCGAAACGAAACAGCTCTCAATCCACTGGCATCCGATGCTGCCACCTGGTACGATTTAGATTTTCGGTGTCAGGTTCAGCTATACCATATTTTTCAATTATAATTCGAAGTAAGGGATTTTTTAAAATTTATATGGAACCACTTCTGTTTACAATTGAAATATAAATAAATTAAACATGAAAACAATTGAAAACCAACTGTTCTGCAATGATAAACTTAAAAAAAATAATAAACAAATCCTTGGGTAATTTAATCTGAGAAAGTGGCAGCCCTTAGCAACCGAGTTCGAAAAGGTTTGTGAAAATGCTAAAAAATCAAAATCACTCGAAGTTCTGTGGCACCCCAAAAATTTCCGCGCGGAATTGCTTTCAGAGAAATTCAATTTCACTAGTGATTTCTGTGGCACCCCTGAATAATTAAAAATGATCCAACATTTGTTGCAAGGATTGGGGAAAACCCAGAAAAACCCAATCAGATCAATAAAAATTAATGTTGTTGTTAGTGATTGATTGGCTATTAAAAATAATATAACATGTAATTAGTATTAGTAAGGTTAGGAATTTAACGATTTAAAATACTGGAAAAGTGCGGATTTTAGGGAAGGGATAGGGAGAGAGAGTTCTGAGTAGAAAACGTGAGTAGAAACGTGATTTATTTGATACTGCGGGCACCAAATGCACGAACAGTATTCAAGGATGGGACGAACTAAAGAGACGTAAAGGAGTTTAGTGGTGAAAGGATCATTGAATTCTTTCGACCAACGTTTAATGAAACCAAGTACTCCTTTGGCATCATTAACTATAGTGGAGATGTGCAAATTGAAGCATAATTTGCAGTCAAATAAAACTCCAAGATCCTTTACAGTTTTTATACGTTGCAAAGGGATATTGTCAATCGTATAAGAGCCTAAGTAGGGCCTAGAACGACTAAATGCCATAAACATACACTTCGAACAATTGAGATGCAACTTATTGGCCGAGCACCATAGTTGCATAGTGGGGATCAGTGTATGAAAAAATAAGCTTAACATCATCTGCATACATTAAAAAATAAGAATGGGACAGAATAGTTGGTAGATCGTTAATAAACAGTGTAAAAAATAAAGGTCCTAAGTGACTACCTTGAGGTACACCAGAAGTTACACGAACCGAACTCGAAATGGTTGACCTAAGAAGCACTTTTTGGGTTCTACCTTTTAAATAAGTGGAAACCCAACTTATAAAGGCGGGAGGGAAACCTATGCAGTTATGTTTGTAAAGTAAGAGGTCATGGTTCACAGAGTCAAAGGCTTTACTGAAGTCAGTGTAAATGACATCAGTTTGCTTTTTCTCTGAAAATGCATCATTTACCAGGGAGGTAAATTCAAGCAAGTTGGTCGTAGTAGACCGACCCTTAATAAAGCCGTGTTGTGCAGGGGAAATTATCGATTTACAGAGATGCTGCAAAGAAGAAACAAGGATTTTTTCAAATAATTTAGGAATGGCTGATAGCTTTGCAATGCCTCTGTAATTAGAAATATCAGACTTTCCGCCTTTTTTTGTGGAGGGGAATGATATAAGATTCTTTCCAAAGATATGGAAAGATGTAAGTTTCAAGGGATAGATTAAAAAGCTTATGCAACGGAGCAGCTAAAGAATAACAGTATTCCTTAAGTAGACAACTAGGAATGTTGTCTGGCCCAGGAACGAAAGAAGATTTTAAAGAGCTAATAGAAGTGATTACATTGTTATAGGAAATAGAGGGAGCAAACATAGTGTTAGATTGAAAAATAGAATAAGGATAAGATGAGTTGGAAGTGGAGATTGGAGAGTAGGTGGATTGAAAAAAGTTAGCAAATAGTTCAGCGGCTGCAGAGTCGTTGCCAGCAATATCTGTCCCAAGAAAAAAAGAGGAAGGTAAACTTGAGGATTTACGCTTCAAGTTAACAAATTTATTAAATTGTTTAGGGTCACGGGAAAACTGTCTTTTGCAACGAGTTAGATAGTTCTCGTAGCATATCGAGTTAAATTGGTTAAGTCCGACTTGGCCACTGTATACTTAGACCAGTCGAGACTTGAACCTGACTTCTTATATTTTTTAAAATATTTAGATTTAATATTCTTTAAATAAGAAAGTCTAGGTGTAAACCAAGGAGGCTTTATAGAACCAGACGATGGAATATAATTTGGAATGCACACATCTAAGAGTGCATTTAGGGTCTCATAGAAAGAACTAAGAGCAATATCGATGTCAGTCGCTTTTTCTAAAAAGCACCAGTCGGTAGCAAGGATAAGTTCATTAAGCAATGAATAATTTCCCTTGCGAAAACAACGACGAGGTGATTGCTGACATAATAAAGATTGACTAAAAGGTTTAGAGATTGAGATAGAAATTTCTATAGTAGGATGATGTAAGTCTTCAGGGATACTTAATGGGGATGACCTAGAGACAGCAGTATTTGCGAAGTCATTAATAAAAACTAGATCGAGAATTCTATCATTATGATTTCTTATTGAGTTAATTTGGATCTAAGAAAATATCTTGATTTAAGGGAATAAGGTAATTTGTGCTACTAAAAAGTGACCAAGAAATTTTAGGCAAATTAAAATCACCTAGCACAATAAATAAGTCGATATCTTTAACTTTATGGTTAATTTCTTCAATACAGTCAAAATGTTGCAAGTAAACTGAAGGAGTAGCTCTTGGAGGGATATAACAGCAGGTGATAAAAATTGATCGAGTTGAAAAAGTTACTTTGACAGCAACCATTTCAATATCAGTAGTCACATTAAATGAAATGCGTTCTGACTGAAGAGCTGAATTAGTAGCAATAAGAACGCCACCACTTCGAGTCGGGCGATCATGTCTATATAAAAGGTAGTTACTTGACATCACTTCAGAATCAGACACTGTAGGAGTTAACCAAGTTTCTGACAATGCAATTATATCAGAATCAATGGACATACTACTCAAATATAGATTTTTGAGCTTAGTAAGGAGGTTTCTAACATTTTGGTAATGAATACAGGCGAAATTGGGCCGCAGGTCTAGTTTTTTGTAGCCGTACTGGCGGGGTCCTGTACGTTGGAGCTGCCGGCAGTAAGAGAAACAGGCAAGGGTTCACTACGCCTTTTGGGCTTAAACTCATGAACAATCATATGTTGTGGCCAAAATTTTGGATCACAAATGACAGAAAATGAGTCATGAGGGACACTTATTTTAAAAGATGCTATTTCGCGAGCAGTGGCAAAATTAAATTTAGTGATTGAGACACTGGCAAAAATTTTGCTTGAAATGTATGCCGCTACAGATTCACAAGTAGTGTCCGAGGATAACCTGGACACAAATACTTGCTTACGAGGAGCAACAACATTTAATATAGGGACCTCAGATGTAGGGGCAGCTACGTTATCAGTAGTATTGTTAGGCGTTGCATTGCGAGGAGGTCTACCCTTTCGACCCGAACCAGTCCGCACCGAAGACGCGATGACTTGGGCTGGTTCAAATGTCTGTGTGATAGAATCACCTGCAGAAGGTGTAGGAGAATTGAATAGGTTAACAATACTCGGACTGGCCGATACTGACAACGTTGGGGAGACATCTTGATAGTGACGAGATGCCAATAGAGTCACGGGAGGCTGATTAACTGGTATATTAGGGGGAACTGCTAAAAATTGAGAATCAGGTGGTGAGTTAAATTTATATTGGCTAAGCAGATCGAGACTAGAGTCAAAATCACTCGAAAGAAGCTTAGCCATTTTGTTAAGTTTTAAGAATTGATTTCTCACAGAAGTATACATTCTTGAGAAATCAATTTGCAACTCGATACATATTGGACAAGACCATTTCACTGCACCACATTCCTTTTTAGAAACGGCAATGATCTTATCACATTGTGGACCTGAAAGTCCAGCACATTTGGCATGCATTAGATTATCACACAACCAACAATTAATAAATCTCGGTTGATCAAGAACATCGGCACACTTAATAGTGCAGTTTTTCTTACAGCACGACATATTTCCAACAGGGGTTAAAGGTAAATAAATTAGGTCGAATAGGCAGAATTGCGCACGTAAATAGAGCGGGAGGCACTCAAATGAAGCTCTAAGCAAGAGAGCAAAATACAAAAACAATTTGCTTGTGAGAGCGCGCTGCTAAACAAATACGAAATGTGTGTGTTCGCTACACACAAACAAATGTATTAAGATGTGCGAAGCGCCAAAACTGAGATAAGGAGATGTAAACACAAACAAAAACAAACGCTGTGCTTACAATAACAACAATCTTGTGAGAGCGAGGTGTAATGCAAACGCATGTACGCATACATACACAACAACGCGGCGTCACTCCAGAATATGCGAATTCCAAATTGTTCCTCCTTTTGCTACCTTGATCCTAGTGCCGGCTTTGATCCTTTCCCTTCGGGGAACGACAGTTGGAAGCGGAAAATTTTATCTCTCATTGTTTCGGTTCGGGTAAACTTGCGGACAAAACACCGCCAACAGCCAATCACTTCCAAATAAGAACTCGCTCAACTTAATGGTTTGTTATGGTTGCCAGATAGCCATCGATAGCTATCAGCTGTTGCTGGCGCCATCTATGGGTTGTCAACAACAGCTTATTGGTTATCCGCAACCAAAATAAATAAAACTTTGGATTATGGTAGGTCTAGGGAATGAAGAAGAGATTAGGATAGAAAAAGAATTAGAAGGGATAAGAAAAAAAAGGGTATGAGGTTAGGGCTAGTCTGTTTCGCGTGGCACAATTTTGATGAACGCGAAATTTAAAGTATACAGTTATAAATAACCAAAAAAAAGAATTGTGGAAAAACATCGACACTCACGATACATATCAGCCACGCAGCCGTAATTAACACGCACACAACAACCGCAATTCACACACACGAAACACGCACAGCAGATCAACAGCACAGCAACACACAATCTCTGGAACACACGCGATCCATCCACGGGCAGCATACACACCGACATACTCAGGCATAGTCATCAGAGTGAGTTCGTCCCTGCGAGTCACTTGGCGCACCTCTATTCCCTATGCCACTACCGTCAGCCCGCACTCGTCCCCAGCAGTCGTCTCAGCCTTTCACCAACCAGTTGTTGCGGTCCAGTTGCTGTCACGGCGAGCGGTTGCCCGCAGAATCCAGACGAGCCAGACTTCATTGAATTAATACTGTTCCTATAAGTTATCGAATTCCTGTATTTGAATTGTCACTACACACATATGAGCGTGTGTACACATCTGTTTAACTTGCCATTGTCCATGCCCCTCCCCTCTGACCAACAAGAGCTCTTTGGTTAGGGAAGGCCATATTTGCTGTAAACACATAATACATAAAATTGATATAAACACACACTACACATATAACAACATACATGCATATTACATTATTTACATTTAATATTAACATTTACCCGGATATTAAGCAATAATTTGCACAAATTGTAAATTTTTCCGCATTTAAATTGCTTGCGCCACCAGCGATTGTGGGGATTCCAGATTGTTAGAATTAGTATTTTGTTTACATTTATTGTTAAGGGTATTCCGTAATTTTGTTAATTGTGATATATGCTGAATGTTAGAGCACGAACACGAAATATCGAAATATTAAATTAATAATTAACTAGGGGGCTCCGCCCCCTGCTCGCTTCGCTCGCCAACCCCCCGCTCGCTTCGTTCGCAGTGCTACAGTCCAGCATACTCGACTGTCGGAGACCCCGTATAGAAAAGACTACTAAAATTAAAAAATATTTTGCTCGCTTGATGCTGTTGCAGAGAGTTGTAATACATTTTCGACTACTTTTTTCAATGACAGCTATATTATGTAGTGGTCGGATATAAGCCTACTTCGGACACGATATATTAAACCTAGCTATTTGCATACTGTAATAGTTTGGTTGATGTATCTCATAAAACAAAAAAGTTTTTCATACTGAGTCTTGATTTTCAACCGATCTGTCCTATGGAAGCTATATGATGTAGTGGTCCGATTTAATCCAACTTCGGACAGGATATATAAAACTAAGTTATATGCATACTGTAATAGTTTTGGTGAGATATCTCATAAAACAAAAAAGAATTGATTTTCGCCCTATCGGTCCTATGGCAGCTATATGATATAGTGGTCCGATCTAAAAAAGAAACACACTTGATATGCCTGTAATATAGAGGAATCTACATACTAAATTTGGTGTCTCTAATTTTGAAAATGTTCTTATAATTGGGGTACGAAATTTTCTTTTTCGATTTGTGGGCGACAAAGGGGGCGTGGTCCAATTTTGAAACAAACTTGATCTGCTTGCAATATAGACGAACCTACATATCAAGATTGCTGTCTCTAGGTCTTATAGTCTCTGAGATCTAGGTGTTCATACAGAAAGACAGACAGACGGACAGACAGACAGACGGACATTGCTATATCGACTTGGCTTTTGATGCTGATCAAGAATATATATAGTTTATAGGGTCTGCCACGCCTCCTTCTGCCTGTTACGCACATTTTCGGTAAAACAAACCCAATAGACCCCTGTTCTATTTTTAAGTACGGGGTCTAAAAATGTTAGGGATAATGATAATTATTATTTATAATTAAATATTATAACGTATTTTAAAAATAAGTAATTAATTTATTTATTCAGGTGAGATGGGTATGTGGTGAGGTTGTGTAAAGTTTGGAGTTAGGGAGTCGGCACAAACTATCGAAAGCCGACTAAAGGTTGGGAGGACGTCGTTGAGGTGGATGATGACATCGATTCACCTAATCTTTGCCAGCAATTGTCCGTGAAGGTGTTATGAGACCAAAGTCTGCGTTTGATTCCGATCAGTAACAATATAAATTATTGTTACCCGACTCGCCAAGTATCGATGGTCGTACTCATCCGTGAGTATACCGATAGTTAGCCGGGAAATCGATATTTGGCTGCTATAGATAAGTCGGTTAATAACAGGTTACTATATTTAATGAAATGATAATAGCTATTGCGGACGGTTTTATCTCCTGTTTGGATAAAAATGCAATGTCAAAACTTAAAAGTAAATTAATTATTCTTCTCTAATAACTTACGCTTCGTTGCGTTATACCCTTTCTTATATCAATAACAAAACAATTCGATGGTACATCTAACTTAATATCGATAGTCGATAAGCATTACATGGAGCTGCCACCCAGGCGTGAAAATACTTAAATGTAAATTAACAAAATCGTTCAAATTCAAATTCGATTCAAATAATGCTTAAGTGTCTGCAACACTTTTGGTTCATTCAGAAATAGGGGGGTGGACCTCTGCCATTGGCGTGAATGGATCGGAAACTTTGGTATTCTAGCTTCAGACACAGATGTAATGCACTAGGGAGATTTATTGGTTCCTTGATTCCTAGTAAGCCTTTTTCATAACAGTTTCTGTCTCTTGGCCCAATCCCAAGCATTTTTTTTATTTAGAATGAGAAAAAAGTGTTTGTAAACAACTTGGAAAAATTCTTCAACTGATTGTTAATTTCCCTGAACTATTGTGATCATTTGATATTTTAGAGTACTTTAGAGTATATTAGTATGTTGTAAAATTTTTCACTTAGCTTATTTCTTGGTTAAATATGTTGTAAAAATTTTCCACTTAATTTATTTTATACACTTAATTTTAATTTCTTTGTTGCTTTAATTTGGTAAATGTCTTATAATTATACCAGTTACTTATAAAAAATAAGTATAAAGGTATATTGTGTTCGTTGGCATGTATGTAACAGGGAGAAGGAGGCATCTCCGGCCCCATAAAGTATATATATTCTTGATTAGCAACACCCGAGTCGATATAGCCATGTGTGTCGGTCCGTCCGTCCGTCCGAAGACTTTACTCTTGCCCGAGAAAACTCAAAAAACGTCTCCTGAACAATTTACTTTTTGTAACATACGATACTTTCGCAAAAAGGGGTCGATACACATAAACAATACGATTGAAAGGAAACAATCCAAAGCCCAACATGCGTACACAAAAGGTAAATCTACTGAAACCGAGGTGTCCGAGCTATAGCATACGCAGAAGACGTGGTATTGCTAGTATCCGGACCCTTCGTAGACACAAACAGCAACGTACTAGAGGCAGCACTTAAGAAACTTAGCGACTGGGCTAAGTCGCGCGGCCTAGGTGTAAGCCCCGATAAAACAAAACTGTTGCTTTTCACAAGAAAAACAAAAGTTCCCAGCTTCAACCTGCCAATGCTCAACGGACGCACGCTGAAGTTATCTCATAAGGCAAAGTATCTAGGATTGATACTGGACCCCAAGCTATCATGGAATCTAAGTATTGAAGAAAGCGTTAGGAAAGCATGCATAGCTTACTACCATGCGAGAGAATCTAACGAGCCATGTGCAGGAGCCACTGGTGCATTGAGATCATGCTTAATGACGGATGCATGTGGTAGGTGTCATAGACTAATTAATTTTTTTTTATATTTTACAATTTGGTCAAAATCTGGTTACTATATTATATAGCTGCTATAGGAACAATCGGTTTCAGATTCACCTTTAGTATGGAAAACTTTTCTATTTTTTTAAGTTATCTCAACCAAACTCACAGATTGTGTGTTTGAGACTGCCTGATACATCCTGACCAAATTTGGTCTAGATCGGGTAATTGTATCATATACCTTCCATTCTAACAATTGAATGGAAATTAGCTTTTAGTATGAAAATTATTTTTGTTCTTTGAGCTATCTCAACCAAACTTACAGAATATTTTTTTTTTACTAAAAGTTACATCCTGCTCAAATTTGGTCTAAATCGGATGTCTATATAATTAGCTGCCATATGAACATCAGCTTCAAATTAACCTTTAATTTTTTCAATTTCTTAACCAAACTTACAGATCCGCTTTTGCATGCCAAATATAGAACTTTTATTGTATATATATGTTATATTATATACATTTTTTGCTACTTATTACATTTATGTTGTACAAATTTTTTTCTACTTATTACTTTTAGGGCCGTTATCTCATCTTAATTTTAAAGCCTACTTTACTTATAGGGAACTTTACTCTAAATGTAGGCTTTAACTTTTTTCGTTCTCTCATCTTGATTTTAACGTCACATTTAGAAATGTGACTAAGTTGGCAGCTCGGTTCCACAAAAAGGGTCACACTTTTTAAAAATGAGCAATTCTTGTCAGAAGGTTTGGCGCAAAATTTAAAATCCTGAAATTTTTGTGTGAATTGTGCCTATATCTCAACCGCTTTGAGAACTAGTACAACCAAATTTGGTAGTCGGACTACCATGAATGTGGAATAATTCAATAGCCTTTCAAATTTATTCCACGCCACGGTTGTCCAATGCAAATCGCAAAAACAACATATTGCACCCACATTTTTGAGTATAAAACTCTTTTGTTTTTAAATAACGTTTCGTGTTATTTTTAGCCATTATTCTCATTAATATCAGATAAAAATTGCGGTTATAAATAAGGATAAATGATGATAAGCAATTCAGGACCCTAAAGGTATGCAATAATTGATATACTTTATGGCGTTGTTTGCGAATGTTAAGTCCTTATTGTATGGATCAAAGTGTACTTATATAAGGTGACGTCTTCGTTGACAGCTGAGGTAGTTAAATTGTCAAAAGTGCTCGCTCGGCTCTCAGAGAGAGAGGTCATGGAACGAAAATTTGCTTAAACTGTCAAAATTGTTACCTCAAAAGAGGGCAACTGTATCGAAGTCGTCACCTTAAATAAGTACACCTTTACAGCCTGCCTGCAACTAAATTTGTGACAAGAAAATCAAAGTTCCCTTCAAGGCCAATTTGTCTAGACTGTAAGGTTAAAAGCATGATGAGAAAACGGCCCTAAGAAGGGAATTTCCAACAAAAAGAAATTTTAAATTCTCATCTAAAACCTGATAATCAAGGGTGCCACAGAAATCACTAGTGAAATTGAATTTCTCTGAAAGCAATTCCGCGCGGAAATTTTTGGGGTGCCACAGAACTTCGAGTGATTTTGATTATTTAGCATTTTCACAAACCTTTTCGAACTCGGTTGCTAAGGGCTGCCACTTTCTCAGATTAAATTACCCAAAGATTTGTTTATCATTTTTTTTAAGTTTATCATTGCAGAACAGTTGGTTTTCAATTGTTTTCATGTTTAATTTATATAATTTAATTTATTTATAAATCAATTGTAAAGGCCTCTCTCCAGCAGGCCAGGAACTAAAAATTCCTGTCAAACTTCATATAAAAAAAACGTTGGCAAGAATTTTTAGTTTTCTTTTTCGTTTCGTGTGTATCCAGCAACTGAAACGAAATCCACAAATTCATATCGATATTTGCCATAAGAAAATATATATATCAATTTTTCCTGGTGGACTCATACAAATGTCAAACATGGAGACTCAATGTGCTGTGCGCAAAACAAAAAAAAGAGATTTGAATTTTCAACGCGAGGAAAGATAACTTTAATTAAAGCAGTGGAGGCGCGACCATGTCTTTGACGAATCGCAAATTAGAATCATTTTGATAAAATATATGTGAAAAGTGCATGAAAAAGTGTTGCTGGAAAAGTAATTGAATAATAATTGGCGCAACCAACACAATCACTTCATCATCCAAATTTATTTGCTTTATTTTTTAATTTTAGTTGACCTTTCAAATTTGGCGCTGCTTACAAGCCAAACTGATTTGTCAGAGTGACCATGTACGTTTTTGGTGATTGGTCAAAAATATGCCAGTTTTAGGTAAATATTTTATGCATATTAGGTGCTTGTTCTCACTGTTTTAGTTATGTTCCACAAACACAAAAAATAATTGTGAAATTCCTGACAAGGAATTTTAAGTTGCTGGAGTCAGGCCTTAAACAGAAGTGGCTCCATATAAATTTTAAAAAATCCCTTTCTTCGAATTATAATTGAAAAATATGGCATAGCTCAACCTGACACCGAAAATCTAAATCGTACCAGGTGGCAGCATCGGATGCCAGTGGATTGAGAGCTGTTTCGTTTCGCCCAAAAATATTTTGGGGATTGCTCTGTGGCAGGGCGGAATGAAATTGATGTGAAATTCAAGCGGAAGTGATTTCTGTGGCACCCCTGAATAATTGCTTCGAACGAACGGTGAAAAAACGTAGTAGTCTGCTTAGTATAAGAAGGTATCATGTCATTTAGCGGTTATTGATTACTGATCCATCAGAATTAAAGAAGCGATTACTGATTAAAAAACCTGCCGAATAAACCCAGTGTAAGAAAAACGACCCTTTGCTCTTGAATGACATTTGAATGCCTTCTCTTGCACATAGATTTGTTACTTTTATTCTTTTCTTACATGAAAACACGTTAATGTGATATTATTTCAGACTCAACAGATTTGTGTTGCAGAATATTTTATAGATGTTACTTAAGTGTCCTAATGATCAGTTTGTCCGAATTGACAAGTGTCCGAATTGGTGACATGACATAACGCCCAAAGACTTATTGCCCAAAAAAATTTTGGGCAATATGTCCGTTTTCATTTTGGACATAAAGCCCAAATTCAGTTTTGGGCGTTATGTCCGAAATGAAAACGGAATTAACGCCCAAATTATTTGGGCGTTAATTCCGTATTCATTTCGGACATAAAGCCCAAATTTTATTCGGTCATAACAGCCAAATAATCGAAAGGGAAAAATTTTGTTTTAATAAACTTGAAATTTAACAAAAAATATTAAATAGGGACCATTATTATTGTAATTTTTTTTGATTGAAAAGTAAAATATAACAATTATTTTTATTTTTGAAGCAATGATTTTTATTTATAATTTATATTTATAATAAAATAATTATTATATTTAAATTGTTATATAAACATCTATTCATAGCTTATAATAAATTTATATTATCAAAAATTAATAATTATAATACAATACTTATTAATTTAAAAAAAAATAAAAATAAAACGAAATTTAAAATAAATTTAATTTTTTTTTAACAAAGTTAGAAAATTTTTAAATTTTCATTATAAAAATTGACAAGAAATTCTTATTTTCGATTTTTATAATTAAAATTAAATATCAAGTTACGCTTTACACATTTTAACCAAATTGGATTTTGTTTGCTTGTGAATTATTTTGGAAACGTATTATAGGTGAAAAAAATCTATAACTTGAAATAATTTATTTGAAAATTATGTTTATTTAAAAGAAATATAAAAACAACTAGGAATAAGATATAATTAAAAAAAATATATTTTTAAACGGAAGACACAGCTTATAGATATAATATACAAAAACCAAAAATATAGGTCGTTTTCTGAATAGTTCAAACATTGATTTCCGGAATATAGAAAATTTTATTGCAACTTATTTTCAAAATTAAACAATGTGTAAACATTGCTATTAATAGTATAATTAATAGGTTTTGGTCAGGACGCTGCTTGATTTTTCTAAATTGCTAAACATTTCGATGCCACATTGCAATTATCTATAATATTTATTTATTTATTCATTTACTTACACCGATTGAATAAATTATATTATGTACAATACAGTAATATATATATCTCAATAACTTTGGTATTCCTTATAACTCTTAATTTCTCCATCGATAATGTCAATAGCTTTTGAGTTTCAAATATAACGCTCGATAATGTTATTTAAATGAACTAAAATGTAGCCCTTATGAACAAGTGAGCCAAATAACGAACTAAATGATCTACATTCACGGACTAAGTCAATAGACTACATTAAAACTTAAACGAAAATTAAAAACGTTAAGTCTGGGGTCAACAAAAGTTATAATTGATCCAACATTTGTTGCAAGGATTGAGGACAACCCAAAAAAAACCAAGCAAATAAATTCTATTATTTTCTATGAAAATTTTTCTTTTTTAGACTCTGTTATAAAAAGTTATAATACAAAGAATATTAAGTCCATTCCAATAGTTTAAATTGATTTTTAAAAAAATTAATTATTAACGCACGAATCAATAATTATTACATCAACGCGAAATTGTCTACGAACGATCATGGTATTTTTCCCTTTTTGGTATAGTCATTTTTTGTCGTTGATTATTAAATTTAAAAAATTAAAATAATAATAATTATGTATTTATAATATATATATATCATATATAAATATATGTAAGCATAAATAATTTATCAATAATGGTAAACATTTATAGAAACATTACCAATTAGCATCAAATGGCTCTAAAAACATTTTTATTACATTCTAATTCTATTCCTTTCTTTCTTAATCACATTATTATTCTTTTCTCGAGGACATAACGCCCAAAACTGAATTTGGGCGTTAATTCCGTTTTCATTTCGGACATAACGCCCAAAACAGAATTTGGGCTTTATGTCCAAAATGAAAACGGACATAATGCCCAAAAAATTTTTTGGGCGATAAGTTTTTGGGCGTTATGTCATGTCATCGTCCGAATTACTGAAGTAGTAAAGTATTTTATTTTTGCTTTAAGATATAAGAAGTGCTTCTCTTATTCACGTTTCAATTCCGCGAGCAGGGGCGGAGCCCCATAGTTTTTATGTAAGTTAACTTCATTGTTGTTGCACAATTCTCTCAGTGGCCGCCCTACAAATTATTAACGTAAACACATCAGCTACCAATCGCTCTGGCGCCAACGCCGACGTCGCTGCATCTGCCGCCTACGTTAACGTCGATGCCAATAATCCACAACTAGATTAGGGATAGATTGCTTAAGTCGAATTCAGTCACAATCTTGGATTCGAATAAAGCATTGAAACGTTAATTACACTAGGCAACAATTTTCAACTTTTTGTCTATTACACGAACCAAACCCACTTTTTTGGATAGATTTGGGGCCAAAAACGACGAAAAACATTTTTTTTTTTTTTTCTATGGTGAAATTTTTTTATTAGAATTTTTTGAAATTTGCCTTTTTTTTTCGTACTTTTTTTCAGAGGTGCGCCCAGTTTTTTCATCATTACTCGAGAACGCCGAAACCGATTTTCCAAAACTTTACTTTTCCTGAAAGCCATTAAATATATCTATGATTCACTTATTCAAAGTTTTGGATTTAAACTTAGAGTTTAAGAGATATCAATTTTTGAATTAAGAAAATGATGATTTTTTTTAAGCTTTTTTATTAGCTTTTTTTACTTTAAAATTCGAGGAAAAGTCGAAAAAAATTTATTACATTTTGTCTTTAATTTTATTTGCATAGCTGAATTAATTAGCTGAATGATATGTCTTATCAAAATCTGAGGAGAGACGGCGATGTATTATTTTTTTTTGTCTAGGCATGTTTTTGTCGAATTTTATGACTTCCTTGTAGAGCGGCATGACATTTAGTATGAAAAACTTTTTTGTTTCTTAAGATATCTTAATTAAAATCACAGATAGTGTATTTGGGACTGTCTCATACACTCTGACTAAATTTGGTCTAAATCGGATTACTATATCATATAGCTGCCATAGGAACGATCGTTAGAAATACAAGGGTTAGTATGAAAAAGTTTTTTGTTTTTTTGAGATATATCATCCAATCTTGCTGGTTATGTATTTAGTAATGTGGTATGTATCCCTACCAAATTTGGTTCAAATCGGATCACTATTCAATATAGCTGCCATAGGAACAATCAGTCGAAAAATCACCTTTAGTATGAAAAACTTTTTTATTTTCTAAGATATTTTAATCGAACTCACAAATTGTGTACTCTTTGTTGTCCTTTACATCTTTATTTATTTTGGTTCGAATCTGTCTACTATATCATACAGCTGCCATAGGACCGATCGGTCTAAAAACAAGTTTTAGTATAAAAAACTTTTGTGTTTTTTGAGATATCTTAACTAAACTGATAGAATATGCATATAAGTTGGTCTTATGCATCCTGACTAAAGTTGGTTCAAATCGGTCCACTATATCATATAGCTGTCATAGGACCGATCGGTAGAAAATCATTTTTTAGTATAAAAAACTTTTTTGTTTTTGGAGAAATCTCAATAAAACTCATAAATTGGGTATCTTTAATTGCCCATTACATCCTTACGAAATTTGGTAGAAATCGGACCACTATATCATATAGCTGCCATAGGAACAATCGATACGAACGGTCGATAAGCAACCTTTAGTATGAAAAACTTTTTTGTTTTTTAAGTTATCTGTACAAAACTTACAAGTTATAAGCCTTCTATTGCCTTATACAACCTGTCCAAATTTGGTTGGAATCGGATCACTATAACATATAGCTTCCATGGGACCGGTCAGTCGAAAATCTACCTTTGCGTAAAAATTGTTTTATTGTCAATATACTAATAACTTAGCCGTCCTTCCATAGATTTTAACGGTAAACATACGCAACGATTGGAAATTAATATAGCTATATATTTATAAACAAATTTAATAGTTCAGATGACCATCTTATATGCATATTCTGTCAGATTGGTTAAAATATCTCAAAAAAAAAAAAACTTTTTAATACTAAACCTTGATTTTCGAACGATCCTTCCTATGACAGCTATATGATATAGTAGACCGATTTCAACCAAATTTGGTCAAAATGTGTAAAATAACATCAATTTGATATTGTGTGAGATTGGTGAAGATATCTTAAAAATCACAAAAAATGTTCATACTAAAGGTCATGCCGCTCTACAAGGAAGTCATCAAAGTCGACAAAAACATGCCTACACACAAAAAAATATTATATCGCTGTCTCTCCACAGATTTTGATAAGACTTATCTTTAACGACGCGTAATTAATGCAGCTATGCAAATAAAACTAAAGACAAAATGTAATAAATTTTTTTCGACTTTTCCTCGAATTTTTAAGTAAAAAAAGCTAAAAAAAAAGCTTTAAAATAATCATCATTTTCTTAATTCAAAAATTGATATCTCTTAAAGTATAAGTTTAAATCCAAAACTTTGTATTAATGAATTATAGATATATTCATTGACTTTCAGAAATAGTAGTCGGTTTAGTCATTCTCGAGTAATAATGACATAAGTCGGCGCACCTCTGAAAAAAAATACGAAAAAAAAGCCAGATTTTTAAAAAATTCTAAAAAAAAAATTTCACCATTGAAAAAAAAAAAAAAGGTTTTTCTTCGTTTTTGGCCCCAAATCTATCCAAAAAAGTGGGTTTGGTTCGTGTAATTTTTGGGCTGTTGCCTAGTGTTATCTTCAAGAGTTTTTATTAACTGGCGCCCGAGCAGGGACTAGTGTGGTATTCGAAAGATTAAGTTCGCGGAAAGTATTAAGTAAATTATACTGGCTACGTTGGTCTACTATAAGTTCGCGATATCGAAGTGACTCTTTTCAATTAATTTTGGAAATCTCAGGGAACTTGGTCGGTAAATTAATTTTTATCGGAGGAGTAGCTGCATCAACCATGTAACTTAAGTATTAGTGTTAGGACTTACCTTAAAGAAACAAACAGAAAGAAAAACAAGTGGGGAAAAATTATAGTCGATATCCCGACGATAGGATTACCGTTACTTATTTCAATATATTGTGAGGCAGCATTCCGCTGACCCCACAATATTTACCTTTATGTCATGAAGCCACCTACATTTTTTTACGGCACGGAGCCAATAGTTCGTAAGAACCGAACTATAATCGAGAACTAGTCATTCAGCGTGGAGCCGATAGTTCATTTCGATCTTTAGGTCATCGTCCACCTTTAGGACGACGATCCACATTTCGCTCATTTTGAAAGGGTGGCAGCATTGCATAGCAGTATCGATATCAGGAGGGTTTGATATCGGCGATCGGCGGCCATCATGCGGCGGGAGCGTCACTTTTCTGGTGAGCTTGAAGTGTGCAGACGTGTTGGCGGACAAGGGCACTTTTTCTGGCGGACTCGGCAAGTGCAGACGCATCGTGCTGAAAAATACCAAGTGACAGTGAAAACAAAAAGCAAGTGGTGCAAGTGCATGAAAGAGACGGAAACCAGACAGCGACAACGAGGGACAACAACGCACAAGTGTGCGGTAAAATACAAGTGGTGCAGGACAAACAACAGTGAAAACAACGAGAGAAGAAACGTACAAGTGTGCGGTGGCAGTGTCAACAAGAGTGCAAACCACGACTGCGGCGAGGGATAAAAGTGCAAGTGCAAGTGTGTGTGAGTGGCTGTGCGTTTTGAGAGACGCCGTTGTCCGACAAAACAGCACGCCGTCTCGACACGTAAGTGCGTGTGTGTTTGCTTGGTGGCAGCCGCCCCTGCAACAGCAACAACAACAGCTACCGCACGGTTCGCCGCCAACGCGACGACCGCTACCGCGCCGCATAACACCCAGAGAGGCACAGTGGCTGGTGCTGCCACGGAGAAGTTTGTGAAAAGTATTTCCCGCCCCTAGGGCAAATTCGATCTGCGGTAAGCGTTTGTAAATTCGAAATCAACCTGGCCTTTTCGCATCGGGAGCACCAAAAGAAAAACCCCCATGCGCTGCGATCTCCCTGACTTACTTTTCTGGAACGAATAAAATTTATAACGATGCGTGCAATTATTTTCTATTCCTGGGTTTAGGGGATTTCAGGTGGCAGCACAATGGAGCACGACCTGGCCGGGATCGGGCAGGGTGGTCGCGGCATCATGGCGAGATTATAAAGGGCATTGCCCCTACGTCTCCCGTGATAGTCCTACCACACTGCCGGATCTTGGCCAGCACTCGGAGGCATCCGGTCCAGAGCTCAATCTGACCTGGCGCCAGGGGTGTCGTGGTCAGGACAATAAAGGGCGTTGCCCCTACGTCCCTCCACGGTCGCCTCCTGGTACCGGTCGGACTGGGACCTGGCCCGGATGCAACGGGTGTGTGCCCTGCCGGGAGGTTCAATGGGGTGTCTCCACGGACTCGAGTCTGGGGGATCCTCCCTTGCGCCCGACGGTAGGCTTCGGTAGGACCACTGGGCTAGCCTTCGGAGGAGTCCGGTCCGGAGCCCGGCCTGACACGGCGCTGAGGGTGTCGTGGTCGGGACAATAAAGGGCGTTGCCCCTACGTCCCTCCACGGTCATCCTTGGTACCGGTCGGACCGGGACCTGGATCGGATGCAGCGTGCGTGCCCTGCCGGGAGGCTCAATGGGGTGTCTCCACGGACTCAAGTCTGGGGGATCCTCCCTTGCGCCCGACGGTAGGGTACCGCGCTCATCTGGGCCAACCAGTGGTGATAGGGCAAATACAAATAGGGAACTATGCCGATCCTTACGAGAGCGCACGCATACCCTCTTGCGCTCCCGTAGCTCCTCTAGTTGTTCCAGAAATTTACAAATTTTTCTGTAAATGGCCCTGGACAGACTGAGACGTCGACCTCGGCTGGAAAAGCTTCGTTACAGATGGCGCCCGAGCAGGGACACTGGAGACAGAATTATCCATCATGAGCATAAAGATCGGCATTTTTTTTTTTATTTTTTTTTGCTATAGACCAGAGACACCAAAGCCACGCCCCGCACGCATCGTTAATATTTCTTTCTTAGCTCAGATTTAGTTATATGGCTACTTGGATCATAGATAGGGAGCCGCCAGAAAAGTCAGAACCACCCCGATCTCGTCCAGAAAAGTCCAAGACGCGTCACGACGCCAACAAAAGAAATGTCCTAGGTAGCTACGGGGAAACATTAAATCCCGTAGAGATTGCATCCGAGCACGCAACCAGAATTTTTTGACCCAATAGGTATATTTTTATATAGCCACGTGCTCGGCGTTTTCGTTTGGGGATCGCATCTTGGGGCATATATTTTTTGTTGTTTCCATCGAAAACGAAGGAGCAGAGCGACAAATACAACGGCAGCAGAGAAGCAGCAAGTATAGCGCGGCTACAAAGCTACATCGCGGGCTAAGAACGCGAGCAGAGCTACAAGCGAACTCTGTCGCTACAAGGACGGGCAGAGCTACAAACGCGAGCTCTGGCGTCACAAGAGCGAGCAGAGCTACAAAGCGAACTCTGTCGCTACAAGGGCGGGCAGAACTACATACGCGAGTTCTGGCGTCACAAGAGCGAGCAGAGCTACAAGCGAACTCTGTCGCTACAAGGGCGGGCAGAACTACATACGCGAGTTCTGGCGTCACAAGAGCGAGCAGAGCTACAAGCGAACTCTGTCGCTACAAGGACGGGCAGAGCTACAAACGCGAGCTCTGGCGTCACAAGAGCGAGCAGAGCTACAAGCGAACTCTGTCGCTACAAGGACGGGCAGAGCTACAAACGCGAGCTCTGGCGTCACAAGAGCGAGCAGAGCTACAAGCGAACTCTGTCGCTCCAAGGGCGGGCAGAACTACATACGCGAGTTCTGGCGTCACAAGAGCGAGCAGAGCTACAAGCGAACTCTGTCGCTACAAGGGCGGGCAGAACTACATACGCGAGTTCTGGCGCCACAAAAACCCGCGAGCAGAATTTTTCATAGAGAATTCTGCCGCTACACGTCGGGCAGCGCAGCCAACAACCTCTGCCGACGTCGGCGCTTGCGAGCATAGGCATAAAAGCGTCACGCGAGGACAACGAGGGATGAGTTACGCATAGACCCTCAACGCGATCGGATCGACATAGCTAAGCCAAAGTAACACTTACGTACGGACATTCAAAGCGATCAGTGATACACAGCTACACAAAGCAACAGAAGTCCCCTCGGGGGGGACTTCTCATAGCAAGCCACGATCAAGAAACATCTCCAACAATTTCGCACGGGCGGTTTCACGCTACGCTCTTCGAACAACCATCGAACAATTTTGCTCGGGCTTCGACAAAATTTTGGTGGATCCACTATCCGCGCCAAAACGGCGAGGCAGGATGCATTTCCCGGATGGACAACAGCGACTAGCGAAGCCGACAACGTATGTGTTAACGGGCGATGCCGACGAGGCATGCGCTAAGCATACGGAGACCCAGCAGAGATCCACAGGCGGTGCCGACGAGGCACGCGTCTCATCAGCAATGACCCCAGGCGATGCCGACGAGGCATGCGCTAAGCATACGAAGACCCAGCAGAGATCCACGGGCGGTGCCGACGAGGCACGCGTCCCATCAGCGAGGACCCCAGGCGATGCCGACGAGGCATGCGTCAAGCATACGAAGACCCAACAGAGATCCACAGGCGGTGCCGACGAGGCACGCGTCTCATCAGCAATGACCCCAGGCGATGCTGACGAAGCATGCGCTAAGCATTCGAAGACCAAGAAGAGATCCACGGGCGGTGCCGACGAGGCATGCGTCCCATCAACGACGACCCCAGGCGGTGCCGACGAGGCATGCGTCTCATCAACGACGACCCCAGGCGGTGCTGACGAAGCATGCGCCAAGCATTCGAAGACCCAGCAGAGATCCACAGGCGGTGCCGACGAGGCACGCGTCTCATCAGCGATGACCCCAGGCGGTACCGACGAGGCATGCGCTAAGCATTCGAAGACCAAGCAGAGATCCACGGGCGGTGCCGACGAGGCATGCGCTAAGCATTCGAAGACCAAGCAGAGATCCACGGGCGGTGCCGACGAGGCACGCGTCTCATCAGCGATGACCCCAGGCGATGCCGACGAGGCATGCGCTAAGCATACGAAGACCCAGCAGAGATCCACAGGCGGTGCCGACGAGGCACGCGTCTCATCAACGACGACCCCAGGCGGTGCCGACGAGGCATGCGCCAAGCATTCGAAGACCAAGCAGAGATCCACGTGCGGTGCCGACGAGGCATGCGTCCCATCAACGACGACCCCAGGCGGTGCCGACGAGGCATGCGTCCCATCAACGACGACCCCAGGCGGTGCCGACGAGGCATGCGCTAAGCATTCGAAGACCAAGCAGAGATCCACGGGCGGTGCCGACGAGGCATGCGTCCCATCAACGACGACCCCAGGCGGTGCCGACGAGGCATGCGCTAAGCATTCGAAGACCAAGCAGAGATCCACGGGCGGTGCCGACGAGGCATGCGTCCCATCAACGACGACCCCAGGCGGTGCTGACGAAGCATGCGCCAAGCATTCGAAGACCAAGCAGAGATCCACGGGCGGTGCCGACGAGGCATGCGTCCCATCAACGACGACACCAGGCGGTGCCGACGAGGCATGCGCTAAGCATTCGAAGACCAAGCAGAGATCCACGGGCGGTGCCGACGAGGCATGCGTCCCATTAACGACGACCCCAGGAGGTGCCGACGAGGCATGCGCTAAGCATACGAAGACCAAGCAGAGATCCACAGGCGGTGCCGAAGAGGCACGCGTCTTATCAGCGAAGACCCCAGGCGATGCCGACGAGGCATGCGTCAACGACAGGACGATGACTGCGACCACGGGCGGTTCCGGAGAAGTCGGCGTCTTCCCGACCGCGACCACGGGCAGTGCTACGGAGCAAAAGGCCAACGAAACCCAGGAAGATGTCCAGCGATGTTCATGGGGGCCACTTGAAGATGGCGTGCCATCTCAACGTCCCCAGCCCTTCGGGGGAAACATCCTAATGACTACCGAGACCCAGACTGCGACCACGGGCATTACACAAGAGACGGAGGAGCATTCCCAGCTATGTTCACGAGGTTTTCGTTTTCTCCCCTGAAGTAAAGGGGGGGTGTGAGGCAGCATTCCGCTGACCCCACAATATTTACCTTTATGTCATGAAGCCACCTACATTTTTTTACGGCACGGAGCCAATAGTTCGTAAGAACCGAACTATAATCGAGAACTAGTCATTCAGCGTGGAGCCGATAGTTCATTTCGATCTTTAGGTCATCGTCCACCTTTAGGACGATGATCCACATTTCGCTCATTTTGAAAGGGTGGCAACATTGCATAGCAGTATCGATATCAGGAGGGTTTGATATCGGCGATCGGCGGCCATCATGCGGCGGGAGCGTCACTTTTCTGGTGAGCTTGAAGTGTGCAGACGTGTTGGCGGACAAGGGCACTTTTTCTGGCGGACTCGGCAAGTGCAGACGCATCGTGCTGAAAAATACCAAGTGACAGTGAAAACAAAAAGCAAGTGGTGCAAGTGCATGAAAGAGACGGAAACCAGACAGCGACAACGAGGGACAACAACGCACAAGTGTGCGGTAAAATACAAGTGGTGCAGGACAAACAACAGTGAAAACAACGAGAGAAGAAACGTACAAGTGTGCGGTGGCAGTGTCAACAAGAGTGCAAACCACGACTGCGGCGAGGGATAAAAGTGCAAGTGCAAGTGTGTGTGAGTGGCTGTGCGTTTTGAGAGACGCCGTTGTCCGACAAAACAGCACGCCGTCTCGACACGTAAGTGCGTGTGTGTTTGCTTGGTGGCAGCCGCCCCTGCAACAGCAACAACAACAGCTACCGCACGGTTCGCCGCCAACGCGACGACCGCTACCGCGCCGCATAACACCCAGAGAGGCACAGTGGCTGGTGCTGCCACGGAGAAGTTTGTGAAAAGTATTTCCCGCCCCTAGGGCAAATTCGATCTGCGGTAAGCGTTTGTAAATTCGAAATCAACCTGGCCTTTTCGCATCGGGAGCACCAAAAGAAAAACCCCCATGCGCTGCGATCTCCCTGACTTACTTTTCTGGAACGAATAAAATTTATAACGATGCGTGCAATTATTTTCTATTCCTGGGTTTAGGGGATTTCAGGTGGCAGCACAATGGAGCACGACCTGGCCGGGATCGGGCAGGGTGGTCGCGGCATCATGGCGAGATTATAAAGGGCATTGCCCCTACGTCTCCCGTGATAGTCCTACCACACTGCCGGATCTTGGCCAGCACTCGGAGGCATCCGGTCCAGAGCTCAATCTGACCTGGCGCCAGGGGTGTCGTGGTCAGGACAATAAAGGGCGTTGCCCCTACGTCCCTCCACGGTCGCCTCCTGGTACCGGTCGGACTGGGACCTGGCCCGGATGCAACGGGTGTGTGCCCTGCCGGGAGGTTCAATGGGGTGTCTCCACGGACTCGAGTCTGGGGGATCCTCCCTTGCGCCCGACGGTAGGCTTCGGTAGGACCACTGGGCTAGCCTTCGGAGGAGTCCGGTCCGGAGCCCGGCCTGACACGGCGCTGAGGGTGTCGTGGTCGGGACAATAAAGGGCGTTGCCCCTACGTCCCTCCACGGTCATCCTTGGTACCGGTCGGACCGGGACCTGGATCGGATGCAGCGTGCGTGCCCTGCCGGGAGGCTCAATGGGGTGTCTCCACGGACTCAAGTCTGGGGGATCCTCCCTTGCGCCCGACGGTAGGGTACCGCGCTCATCTGGGCCAACCAGTGGTGATAGGGCAAATACAAATAGGGAACTATGCCGATCCTTACGAGAGCGCACGCATACCCTCTTGCGCTCCCGTAGCTCCTCTAGTTGTTCCAGAAATTTACAAATTTTTCTGTAAATGGCCCTGGACAGATTGAGACGTCGACCTCGGCTGGAAAAGCTTCGTTACAATATATAAAAGTGCTTTAAAGAAAATTAAAAAAAAAAAAGATTTTTTAGAAATAACTATTATAGGCCCTATTAGGCCATGCCTTGTTGCTCAAATTTCCTCCTCGCCGCGCGCTTTAGCTTGCCACCCAAACGGTACTAGGTGTGTCGACTTGAGAATAGCTGGAAAAAGGATCATGCTGGCATTAACCAAGTTGAATGCAATACGTCGTTTTGCCTTGTATGATATCCCTCATCTCCCTCCGAACATATAACCATATAATAATAATAAATAAATGTTACTTTGAATACACCGTTGTTCAAATTTGAATATTAAAAGCATCTTCAGGTTAAAAATTGATATTGGTTATCAACTGCTTTATGTTCAAAATTGTTCAATGCAGTTTTTTATACCAACCATTCATGTAACAACTGCTTCAGGTTGTAAAAAAAAATATATATTGTCTTGAAAAAATGATTCAATAAAAGTGTTGTCAACTTTTTCTGGTTAACAACGATTTTTGGTTACAGCTGCTTTATATTAGCAACTGCTTCAGGTCAACAAAAAACAAAATCCTGCATAGTTTGAAATGTATTTATTTATTTATTTATTTATTAATGCTCGACTAAAAGCAGTCGGCAAAGAAAAAATAATTAAATATAAAAATTAAGATTACAATTTAAAATAAAATTAATATTAAATATAAATATAAGCAATATACTGTAAAGAAAAAATTAAAATTAGAATTATATCTGGGGTAAGCAAAAATTAATAATTTAAAATGATCCAACATTTGTTGCAAGGATTGGGGAAAACCCAGAAAAACCCAATCAGATCAACAAATATTAGTGTTGTTGTTAGTGATTGATTGGTTTTAAAAATAATATAACATGTTATTAGTATTAGTAAGGTTAGGAATTTAACGATTTAAAATATTGAAAAACTGCGGATTTTAGGGAAGGAATAGGGAGAGAGAGTTCTGAGTAGAAAACGTGAAAGAGGCTATTATAATTAGAGCATAAAACCCGGAACGAACCGTGTGAAGCGTAATCAGTTGTGCATGTAGGTAAAAATAAAGGCCTGTAATTCCTAGTAGACCTGCGGGGGACCGAAAATCTGAGGCGGCCCAAAAGGGGACTAGAATCAATGTCGCCATTAATTAATTTGTGAAGAAAAACCACATTAAGAGTTTTCCTACGATTAATTAAAGACGGAAGGTCAATAAGACGAAGCCTATGGGAGTACGGTGGTAAACGCCGGTTGGGATCCCAGTTAAAACCACGAAAGGCGAAAAGCAAGAATTGCTTTTGAACTGATTCAATTCGATTCTGATTTATTTTATACTGCGG
This sequence comes from Drosophila phalerata, assembly GCA_951394115.2. NCBI lineage: Eukaryota > Metazoa > Arthropoda > Insecta > Diptera > Drosophilidae > Drosophila > Drosophila phalerata. The sequence goes on from CATOAP020000090.1 coordinate 131,807, forward strand.
GCTCCAAATGCACGAACAGTATTCAAGGATGGGACGAACTAAAGAGACGTAAAGGAGTTTAGTGGTGAAAGGATCATTGAATTCTTTCGACCAACGTTTAATGAAACCAAGTACTCCTTTGGCATCATTAACTATAGTGGAGATGTGCAAATTGAAGCATAATTTGCAGTCAAATAAAACTCCAAGATCCTTTACAGTTTTTATACGTTGCAAAGGGATATTGTCAATCGTATAAGAGCCTAAGTAGGGCCTAGAACGACTAAATGTCATAAACATACACTTCGAACAATTGAGATGCAACTTATTGGCCGAGCACCATAGTTGCATAGTGGGGATCAGTGTATGAAAAAATAAGCTTAACATCATCTGCATACATTAAAATATAAGAATGGGACAGAATAGTGGGTAGATCGTTAATAAACAGTGTAAAAAATAAAGGTCCTAAGTGACTACCTTGAGGTACACCAGAAGTTACACGAACCGAACTCGAAATGGTTGACCTAAGAAGCACTTTTTGGGTTCTACCTTTTAAATAAGTGGAAACCCAACGTATAAAGGCGGGAGGGAAACCTATGCAGTTAAGTTTGTAAAGTAAGAGGTCATGGTTCACAGAGTCAAAGGCTTTACTGAAGTCAGTGTAGATGACATCAGTTTGCTTTTTCTCTGAAAATGCATCATTTACCAGGGAGGTAAATTCAAGCAAGTTGGTCGTAGTAGACCGACCCTTAATAAAGCCGTGTTGTGCAGGGGAAATTATCGATTTACAGAGATGCTGCAAAGAAGAAACAAGGATTTTTCAAATAATTTAGGAATGGCTGATAGCTTTGCAATGCCTCTGTAATTAGAAATATCAGACTTTCCGCCTTTTTTGTGGAGGGGAATGATATAAGATTCTTTCCAAAGATATGGAAAGATGTAAGTTTCAAGGGATAGATTAAAAAGCTTATGCAACGGAGCAGCTAAAGAAGAACAGCATTCCTTAAGTAGACAACTAGGAATGTTGTCTGGCCCAGGAACGAAAGAAGATTTTAAAGAGCTAATAGAAGTGATTACATTGTTATAGGAAATAGAGGGAGCAAACATAGTGTTAGATTGAAAAATAGAATAAGGATAAGATGAGTTGGAAGTGGAGATTGGAGAGTAGGTGGATTGAAAAAAGTTAGCAAATAGTTCAGCGGCTGCAGAGTCGTTGCCAGCAATATCTGTCCCAAGAAAAAAAGAGGAAGGTAAACTGGAGGATTTACGCTTCAAGTTAACAAATTTATTAAATTGTTTAGGGTCACGGGAAAACTGTCTTTTGCAACGAGTTAGATAGTTCTCGTAGCATATCGAGTTTAAATTGGTAAAGTCCGACTTGGCCACTGTATACTTAGACCAGTCGAGACTTGAACCTGACTTCTTATATTTTTTAAAATATTTAGATTTAATATTTTTTAAATAAGAAAGTCTAGGTGTAAACCAAGGAGGCTTTATAGAACCAGACGATGGAATATAATTTGGAATGCACACATCTAAGAGTGCATTTAGGGTCTCATAGAAAGAACTAAGAGCAATATCGATGTCAGTCGCTTTTTCTAAAAAGCACCAGTCGGTAGCAAGGATAAGTTCATTAAGCAATGAATAATTTCCCTTGCGAAAACAACGACGAGGTGATTGCTGACATAATAAAAGTTGACTAAAAGGTTTAGAGATTGAGATAGAAATTTCTATAGTAGAATGATGTAAGTCTTCAGGGATACTTAATGGGAATGACCTAGAGACGGCAGTATTTGCGAAGTCATTAATAAAAACTAGATCTAGAAAAAGTGACCAAGAAATTTTAGGCAAATTAAAATCACCTAGCACAATAAATAAGTCGTTATCTTTAACTTTATGGTTAATTTCTTCAATACAGGCAAAATGTTGCATGTATACTGAAGGAGTAGCTCTTGGAGGGATATAAGAGCAGGTGATAAAAATTGATCGAGTTGAAAAAGTTACTTTGACAGCAACAATTTCATTAAAAGAAATGCGTTCTGACTGAAGAGCCGAATTAGTAGCAATAAGAACGCCACCACTTCGAGTCGGTCGATCATATCTATATAAAAGGTAGTTACTTGACATAACTTCAGAATCAGACACTGTAGGAGTTAACCAAGTTTCTGACAATGCAATTATATCAGAATCAAAGGACATACTACTCAAATATAGATTTTTGAGCTTAGTAAGGAGGCCTCTAACATTTTGGTAATGAATACAGGCGAAATCGGGCCGCAGGTCCAGTTTTTTGAAGCCGTACTGGCAGGGTCCTGTACGTTGGAGCTGCCGGCAGTAAGAGAAACAGGCAAAGGTTCACTACGCCTTTTGGGCTTAAACTCATGAACAATCATATGTTGTGGCCAAAATTTTGGATCACAAATGACAGAAAATGAGTCATGAGGGACACTTATCTTAAAAGATGCTATTTCGCGAGCAGTGGCAAAATTAAATTTAGTGATTGAGACACTAGCAGAAATTTTGCTTGAAATGTATGCCGCTACAGATTCACAAGTAGTGTCCGAGGATAACCTGGACACAAATACTTGCTTACGAGGAGCAACAACATTTAATATAGGGACCTCAGATGTAGGGGCAGCTACGTTATCAGTAGTATTGTTAGGCGTTGCATTGCGAGGAGGTCTACCCTTCCGACCCGAACCAGTCCGCACCGAAGACGCGATGACTTGGGCTGGTTCAAATGTCTGATTGATAGAATCACCTGCAGAAGGTGTACTAGAATTGAATAGGTTAACAATACTTGAACTGGCCGATACGGACAACGTTGGGGAAACATCTTGATGGTGGCAAGATGCCAATGGAGTCACGGGAGGCTGATTAACTGGTATATTAGGGGGAACTTCTAAAAATTGAGAATCAGGTGGTGAGTTAAATTTATATTGGCTAAGCAGATCGAGACTAGAGTCAAAATCACTCGAAAGAAGCTTAGCCATTTTGTTAAGTTTTAAGAATTGATTTCTCACAGAAGTATACATTCTTGAGAAATCAATTTGCAACTCGATACATATTGGACAAGACCATTTCACTGCACCACATTCCTTTTTAGAAACGGCAATGATCTTATCACATTGTGGACCTGAAAGTCCAGCACACTTGGCATGCATTAGATTATCACACAACCAACAATTAATAAATCTCGGTTGATCAAGAACATCGGCACACTTAATAGTGCAGTTTTTCTTACCGCACGACATATTTCCAACAGGGGTTAAAGGTAAATAAATTAGGTCGAATAGGCAGAAATTGCGCACGTAAATAGAGCGGGAGGCACTCAAATGAAGCTCTAAGCAAGAGAGCAAAATACATAAACAATTTGCTGTGAGAGCGCGCTGCTAAACAAAACGAAATGCAGCAGCGAACACACACACAAACAAATGTATTAAGATGTGCAAAGCGCTAAAAGTGAGATAAGGAGATGTAAACACAAACAAAAACAATCGCTGTGCTTACAATAACAACAAACTTGTGTGAGCGAGGTGTAAAGCAAAAGCCGAAATACACAAACAAACACACGCACAAGAATGTAAAGCAACACCACTTGCATAAATGAAAGGAGCACGGTATCTAGAGATGTTCATTCTCCATCTTCAGAACCCTTTCTTCTAGTTGACCAGCAATTTAATCTTAATGTTATTTTTTTGTCGCAAAAACCAGTTGGGAATTATAAGGCTCAATAAAGAAAAAAAAGTTTGGATGCCATCGTGTATTGCTGTTACTTAGTTGAAAATCTCCTAGAGTCGATTTTAAACCAACTGGTTGCAACTGCTTAATATTAGCAACTGCTTCAGGTTTAAATCAAGTAGTGTAACGATCCTGTCGATTCCTACCGAGCTAACTCGGTCGGCGAGTGGATACGTACAACAAATTTATAAGATGCAGCACTTGCGAATAAATAAGAACACAGAGTGATTTCAATATTCAATGAATTCCTTAGATTTAATAGCGGCTTAAAAACCGACTCGTAATTGTACAGAGTAAATATGTATAGATGACGCTGGTGTATCCTGTTTCGGGCCGGTCGTCTACTCCCGAGTCAATCCTGGGTCGTCTGCTGCAGTGCGGAATATTCCGTCGACACTGGGGGGATCCTGGTAATATAACGCGGAGATATCTTGACGGGGGTCCTGGCAACGCGAGGACAACTAACTGGGATCCTGGCAACGCGAGAATATCTTGACGGGGGTCCTGGCAGCGCGAGGACAACTAGGAGGGATCCTGGCACCGCGAGGATATCGTGACGGGGATCCTGTCAACGCGAGAATGTACTGACGGGATTCCTGGTGACGCGAGGATATCTTGACGGGGATCCTGGCAACGCGAGGATATACTGACGGGGATCCTGGCAACGCGAGGATATACTGACGGGGATCCTGGCAACGCGAGGATATCGTGACGGGGATCCTGTCAACGCGAGAATGTACTGACGGGACTCCTGGCAACGCGAGGATATCGTGGTGGGGATCCTGACAACGCGAGGATATACTGACGGGGATCCTGGAAACGCGAGGATATCTTGACGGGGATCCTGGCAACGCGAGGATATACTGACGGGGATCCTGGTAGCGCGAGGATATCTTGACGGGGATCCTGGCAACGCGAGGATATACTGACGGGGATCCTGGCAACGCGAGGATATACTAAGCTGGGTCCTGGGCAACATCGCTGCCGAAATGCATCAAAGAAAAATTGCAAATGTCCGACAGAGCGGGGAATCGAACCGCGGCCTACGGTTTGCAATTTCGGTTGCTCTCTGCAGAGCGCCACGACAGTCGATCTCTTTCTGTGTTGCTAATGGCAAACATAATGCAGTTGCTCTGCCTGCTGAAGTCACGATACATATCTGCATTCGTCTGTATTCACATACATGTGCCCGTTGCTTATCTCTGCACATGCACTTGCTCTCTCTGCTCTTCTCTGTTCTGTCGACGGCTGCTGCGATGCTAACGGCGCTTGCTTGTCGTTTTTTTATCTGTTCGCGCTCTGTCGCTGGTTGCTGCTCGCTCTGCAGCATACATGTATGTCTGGTTTTCTCTTCTCCTTGTCTTGCATTGCTTGCATTTTGGTTTGCCAATTTTGATGTTGGCGCGACACATGTGTGCAGTGGGCCGATTCCTATGTTCCGTTGCTGAATTCACTTATTTTCCCTGTCTCTATATATATTTATATATATGCACATATAAATATATTTATATATATGCACATATAAATATATTTATATATATGCACATATAAATATAGTAACGTAGTTATAGAGCTAGATGCACGTACCAATACAAACATAACTCAACCGACAGAACCACAGCCAGATACAATTCATAACATAAACACTTCTCAGGAAGCTCAAATTCAAAACATAACAATTAAGAAACAGAACGGTTCACAGGCAGATCATATAAGCCAAATGTAAACATAAAATATCTTGATAAGTCCCGCAGCTGCCGATTCAACTTATAAATAAATAATTTGCATCGACAGCATAATTTCTCCAACATATGCGCCTCGCGACAATGGTCACGTAGGCCGCAGCTGAAAATGAATTGTAAACATAACTTTTGAGGTTTCTTTATTCATTTCGATCGAAGATCGAGTTAGTCTTAATTTATTCTTAAGCTCACAAAGAACACGCTGAATAAAAACTTATCTGCACTCAAATGTGTTTGTGTTTTTTGTTCTAATATTAATTTCGGTACTTAGCGAAAACAAGTGCCAAGTAAGTGGCGCAGCCGGTAGGATAGAAATTATTTATTGACGTATACGATAAAGTTTCTATCTGCTAAAGAACTACATTTCCAATACCGCGTTAATTACAACATTCGGTTAGTGAAATATTAAATCAATCAAAGCTCTAACGAAGCTTTTTGGTGAAAATAATAAACTTAAAAATAAAAATCTTAATTTCCTAAACCGCGTTAATTGTAACATTCGGTTAGTGAAATATTTAATCAATCAAAGCTCGAACGAAGCTTTTTGGTGAAAAATAATAAACTAAAAAAAAAATAAAAATAAAAAAAAGTTAATAAATTAAAAAAATGGCACCAGATCCAGATGCAGCCAGCAGTGCTAACGCCGAGCTTAGCGTTGAGCAAATAGGAATGTGCTTAAAATATATTAACAGCCTACGGAAATTCGATGGCAACCCAACGCACCTGTGCTTGTTTGTGAAGAGCATCGATTCAGCGCTTTCGCCGTTTTACACCGGTAGACCAATCCAGATGACACTCCAGCTGAATGCAGTGAAGGGGCTTCTCATCGGAGACGCTATGCGGGTATTGATGAAGGCGAACTACGAAACATGTTCCACCTTAAGGGCAGCCCTACTACAACATTTTGAAGACCGGGCACCATTACATCAGTTAATAGCGAGCATCAGGACGATTAAATTTAAAGGAGATCTCAGTAAGTTCATAAACGATCTTGAATTTACATCAAATCGGGTTTATAATCGACTAAATTTAAGCGGAACTCCAAGTGAGAAATTAATGTATTCGTCATCCCTTGATGACTTTTTCAGTGATTGCATTTATGAAGAATTACCAGAAAGAATTTTGATTAGACTAAGTAGATTTGACATAAGTACACCTATGAAATTAAGACAAATAGCTATGGAAAAGGGATTATTAAACAATTGTCCACAAAATAATGAATATTCCAAGAATGATCAATTTAATAAGATCAAATACAACCAGACCAATTTTAGACCAAATTATACTTTTCAACCAATTCCACAAAACGCAGTACCGCTGTATACACCAAGATACAGCTTCAATCCAAATTATATACCACGACCAAATTTTGTCCAAAATCAGCCATTGAATCAAATTCAACAAACTTTACCTCGAACAAGCAAATATCAACCCAGACCACAGTTTAACCCGGCACAAAACAATCAAACTCAGCAACAGCCAGAATTTAGAGTTCCATTTAAAAGACAAAGAGAAAGTACACAACAAAGACGCGTAGAGCCAATGGAAGTTGTTGAAAATTTTCGGCTACAAGCCTCGGACAATCAGCAGGAACAGTTACAGAACCAAATGAGTCAGGAGGAATACCAAGAGGATCAAGAATATCCTCAAATGTTCAACCAAATAGGTCAGCAGAATCAGGAATACGTAGTCCAGGAGCAGAGCTATATAACTCCGGAAGAATACAACCAATACCAGCAAGATTTACAACAGCAACCATAGAATTGTTTATTGAAAGGCAGCGTTGCAAATGTTTAATCGATACAGGGTCAAATATTAGTTTTTGCACGCCAAATATTTGGAATCATATAGTGGCCATTATATTAACTCATCCATTAAAAGTCATTACATTGGCAGGAACAATTAATATACCATACATGAAATATGTTAAATTACCAAATATACTGAACACAACATCGAAAATGTATGTTCACCACTTTTCTGATAACCACCACGTACTGATAGGCAGAGACTTATTACAACAATTGCAATCGATTTTATAAAGGGATCAGTAACTTTAAATAACACAGAATTTGAATTCATAAGCCCAGACCCAAAACCAACACTTGAAGTTAATCAACAATACGAGCTTACACACCCACACGAATGGTTAGGTAATATTGAAGAAGTAAAGGAAAATAAGACATTAACCCGAATCGTCCTGAGCAAAATTTTTTCGAATTTCTTAATGAAAATTTCAGGACTGATAAATTTGAGTTCGCTGAATCCGAAAAACATATTCATTTTGTTTGTCCTTGTTAGGATAATCGACAGGACCATATTTTCGGCTGTTACCATATGGTAACGCTGGGAAGTACAGGGTACAGGTTTTCTTAATGCTACAAAATACAAATGTTTGAGAAAAAGTCTAATAAACACAGCTTAATTTAACAGGGGGGCTCTTCCTTGATATATAGGACCAAATTTGGGTCAAATCGGTGCAGTATATCGTATATATAACACAACTGTCATAGGAACAATCGGGGTCAAATTCACCTTTAGTATGAAAAACTTTTTTCTATTCTGAGATATCTCAACCAAACTCTTAGAATTTGTGTCTTATATGTTGCTACACATCCTGGCCAAATTTGGTTCAAATCGGACCATTATATCATATAGCTGCCATAGGAGCAATCATATTTTGTAATCAAAACAATACCTAAAAGCGAAAAAATGTATGGAAAAAACCTGTACCCTGTACTTCCCAGCGTTACCATATGGTAACACGAAAATAAAAAACGCAAATTAAGCGAAAAAAAGTGGTTTTTATTTAGAATTTTTTTCATAATTAATAAGTGCACTCTTTTACCTTTCTAATGATGTGTGCATTGCATATAGTTCAGTACTAAAATTAGTCACACGGCTTAAATTTACTTGCGACGAATTGCCAAATGCCGTTTTTTTGCACTGCAGAATATAATGAACAACTTAAAGCTAATTTTTCGATTAGCTAACTTCAAGAGATTTGTTCAATCAACTTTTTATTAGTAAGAGACAACAATTTACTATTAGAATATCAAATAAAAGTTAATCTAACGTTAATATGTTGTCTAAAAATAAAGTTTTAGTAAATGCCTATTGCTTGTTACCATATGGTAACGCTGGGAAGATTCGGGTTAAACGAACTTAATACAGAAGAACAAAATGTACTACAAAAAATTCTTACCGATTATAGAGACATTCAATATAGCGACGGCGACGTGTTAACTTTCACAAATAGTGTTAAACACGAAATAAAAACAAAAACAGAAGAACCAATTTATAGAAAATCATACTCTTATGCACAAATTCACGAAAACGAAGTAAATGAACAAATTAATGACATGTTAAAACAGGGTATAATCAGGTATTCGAACTCACCATATAATAGTCCGCTACTAGTGGTAGGAAAGAAAGACGGTAAATTTCGTCTGGTAATAGACTATAGAAAACTAAATGAAGTTACAGTAGATGAAAGATTTCCAATCCCAAACATCGACGAGATACTAGACAAACTGGGCAGATGCCAATATTTCACCACACTTGACTTGGCCAAAGGGTTTCATCAAATCCAAATGCATTCAAATTCAATTAAAAAGACAGCTTTCTCAACAAAACATGGTCATTACGAGTATACTCGTATGCCATTCGGCCTAAAAAATGCACCCGCAACATTCCAACGATGCATGAATCACGTTTTAAATGGTATCATTGGAAAACATTGTCTTGTTTATCTTGACGATATCATCATCTTTTCGACTTCACTCCAAGAGCATGAGATTTCAATAAGAAAAGTTTTAGATCGTTTAAAACAATACAATCTTAAACTACAATTAAGTAAATGCACATTTATGCGTAGAGAGACTTCATTTCTAGGACACATCGTAACTCCCGACGGCATTAAGCCAGAACCGCAAAAAATAGAATCAATTCAACGTTATCCAATACCAAAAAATCCAAAAGAAATAAAATTATTCTTAGGTTTGGCAGGATACTACCGAAAATTTATAAAAGACTTCGCAAAAATAGCAAAACCAATGACAAATTATCTTAAAAAAAATCAAACTATTGACGTTAATAATGAAGACTATAAAAATTCGTTTAATAAATTAAAGACCTTAATAGCCAGCGACCCCATATTAATAAGACCCAATTTTAATAAAAAATTCACCCTTACTACAGACGCAAGTAATTTTGCATTGGGTGCAGTTTTGGCACAAGAAAATAAACCAATATGTTTTGCCAGTCGAACTCTAAATGAACATGAAACCAGATATTCAGCAATCGAAAAAGAGTTATTAGCTATAGTATGGGCCACTAAATATTTCCGACCCTATCTATATGGACGCCGATTTACAGTACAAACAGATCACAAACCTTTAGTTTGGTTGGAATCTCTTAAAGAACCCAACATGAAACTTCAACGGTGGAAAATAAAGCTTAACGAATTTGACTTTGAAATAAAACACATACAGGGAAAAGAAAATCATGTCGCAGATGCTCTGTCTAGGATAAAAATAAATGAAACATTTATGGGAGATGCGCATAGTGAAGACAATGATAGTCAGGCTGATACGACCTTAGCAACAATACATAGTGCATCAGAGGATGGTAGTCAGTATATCCAGATAACAGAAAGACCAATAAATCATTACAATAGGCAAATAATAATGACTAAACGAACCGGGCATAAAGTAAAAACAGAAAAATATTTTAACAAGAACATAACGCAAATAGAATACCTATCGCCATTAAATGAAACCGAAGCAAAAGACATACTAGAAAACGTCGTAGGAACCAAAAATACAACAATTTATATTACCGACGATCAAGACTTCGCGCTAATACAAAGAAAATACTTGACCTTTTTAAATCCCAGAACTAGAGGAAAATTGACAAAATCCACAACATTAAAGAAAAACATGGAAAGCTACGCAGATTTTAAAGAAATGATTTTAAAATTACATGAAGAAATTTTACACCAAGGTATAGAAAAAGTTGTAAGCGAATTTAAGGCTTCAGATTTTTACTTCCCCGACTACCATAATTTAATACAGAATATTATTAATAAATGTGAAATTACAATATTTAACGCAATGGGGAAACCAAAACTAATTAAATCAGACAGAGATACAGGAATGAACAGTTTAAGCCTTCGAAACTGGTTAGAAAGTGAAAACGTAGCCATAGAATACAATACAAATAAAACAGGAGTTGCAGACATTGAAAGAATTCATAAAACAATTAATGAAAAAATGAGAATAATATTAACTACCAAGGATATTGAACAATTAGGTACAGAAATGCAGGAAATAGCTTATACTTATAACCATAAAATAATACACGGAACTACTGGTAGAACGCCCGCCGACATATTTTTGTACAATAAACAACCAATAAAAAATGTGCAAGATAATAAAAAAATTAAGATCGATAAAATAAATGCAAATAGAAAAGAACATGAAATTGACCCACAAATTTCAAAAAATTTACAAACTCAGAAATCGCACAACCCATTTAGAAACAAGGGGGCTCGGCCCCCTGCTTGCTTCGCTCGCCTACCCCCGGCTCGCTTCGCTCGCGGTGAGGTGCGGCTACAGTCGAGCACGCTCGACAGTAGAATACCCTGAGCCCAGGTACTCATTTATAAAAGTTGATTTTCGACGAATTGTTCCTGTGGCAGCTATATGATATATGGAACCGATTTGAACCGAATCTGGTCAGATGTACAAAACCAACCTAAATGCATATTCTATCAGTTCGGTTAAGATATCTCAAAAAACCAAAACATTTTTCATACTAACACTTACTTTTCGATTGAACGTCTCTATTGCAGCTATATGATATAGTGGTCCGATCTGAACCAAATTTGGCCAGAATATATGAGACGAACTTAAATGTTCATTCTATCAGTTTGGTTAGGCTATCTCTAAAAACAAAAAACTTTTTCTTACTTAAATTTGATTTTCGACTGAGCGTCTCTATGGCAGCTATATGATATAGTTTTCCGATTTGGACCAAATTCGGTGAGGATGTATAATACCAGCCCAGATGCATATTCTAACAGTTTGGTTACGATATCTCAAAAAACATAAAACTATTTCATACATATGCTTGATTTTCGGCAGAGCGTCTCTATGACAGCTATATAATATAGTGGGCCGACTTTAACCAAATTTGGTCAGGATGTATAATACCACCCCAAATGTATATCGTGTGAGATTGTTGAGATATTTCAAAAATTAAAAAAGCTTTTCATACTAAAACTTCATTTTCGATGTATCGTTCCTATGGCAGCTATATGATATAGTAGTCCGATCCAAAAATAAAAACAAACTTGATCTGCGTACGGTATCCAGGAACCTACATACCAAGTTTGAAGTCTCTAGCTCTTATGGTTTCTAAGATCGACGCGTTCAAACAGACGGACAGACGGACAGACAGACGGACGGACATGTCTCAATCGACTCGGCTGTTGTTCCTGATCAAGAATATATATACTTTTGGGGGTCTGCCACGCCCCCTTCTGCCTGTTACATACATTCTGCCAAATGCATTATACCCTTTTTTGCCCATTTTTAATGGGCTCAGGGTATAAAAATACTAACGTTACACAAGTAGACAGCAAACGATACGAAATACAGAACCGAGGACATAAAACAGTTCACTACAAGACGGCATTTCAGAAGAAAAAGAAAATAAACAAATCTAAATATTCCAGGGAACCCGACGAAAATATTCCAGACCATGATGCAGATGACAATAATCCTGTTAATAATACAATCAATCGGGAGCCAGACAATACAGAAGACGGAAATAAAAACTAATAATGGATTTATCCTACTTGAAGTGGATAAAATTAAATTACCGTATAACTATTCGTACCACTTTATCCGTATTAATAAGACATCTATCTTAGAAACCTATAACAGTATAATCACATAGTATAGTAAACAAAACCAAAATAAAAGATTTAGATTGGGAACTACACAAACTAGATTTACAAGTGAAACTAATTACCAACACAGGAAGACAAAAACGGGGATTAATAAATTTTATGGGGAAAACTTTCAAATATTTGTATGGAACTCTAGATGCCGATGACTTAGAAGATTTAAATGAAAACATTAACGATATTCGAAAAAATATAATCAGTAATGACCAAATTAATGAAGTAATTGACCAGATAAATGTAGCTCTAAATAAAATTGAATCTGCTAAAAAAGATGCAAACACAGCGAATTTGGCCCGCCAACAAATAGAGAGACTATTAGAGTATATTGATGACATTCAAATGGGCATGCAATTGGCAAGACAAGGCTTACTTGATCCAAAACTTTTAAATCATGACACAGCAATTCAGTTAAACCAGGACCAACTCCTACATATTGAAACATCAGTTTGGGTATCAATAGATAATAATTTATACATTATTTTACAAATTCCATTAAAATCTCTTGAAATCCCAGTGTATACAGTGGTACCGTATCCGGACTATAATGAAAACCTTATTGAACACACGTTAATAAATAATATTGTATCAGCATACTTATACAAAGACAATGTCATAGATTTTAAAACTAAAACATTAATAACTGATGAATGTATTATATCAATACTTAAGAAATCAAAATTACAATGTAAAACAAAACAAGGGCATGTACCTTTGATTCAATATGTCTTTCCAAATATTTTAATTTCTTACAAAATAAGTCCAACGCCATTATTTACAGATTGCAAATCAGTACCATATTCGGTTACAGGGAATCAGTTAATTCAAATAAATCAATGCGGCGTTCAAATTAATAATGTAACAATAACAGTAGAAGAAATTTATCCGTACAAAACGGAAGTAATTTTAAGTGATACTTCTAATTTTGAACCAATGTAACACATAAACAAAGAAATGAAATACTATGTAAAAAAATCCAATCAGCAAGAAATAATTTTGTACATTATAATTTTTGTTATCATCTTCATAGCCATTTTATACGTATATTTGCGAATTCGAGGACGTAATTCGAACAAGGAAAGGGGGAGTAACGTAGTTATAGAGCTAGATGCACGTACCAATACAAACATAACTCAACCGACAGAACCACAGCCAGATACAATTCATAACATAAACACTTCTCAGGAAGCTCAAATTCAAAACATAACAATTAAGAAACAGAACGGTTCACAGGCAGATCATATAAGCCAAATGTAAACATAAAATATCTTGATAAGTCCCGCAGCTGCCGATTCAACTTATAAATGAATAATTTGCATCGACAGCATAATTTCTCCAACATATGCGCCTCGCGACAATGGTCACGTAGGCCGCAGCTGAAAATGAATTGTAAACATAACTTTTGAGGTTTCTTTATTCATTTCGATCGAAGATCGAGTTAGTCTTAATTTATTCTTAAGCTCACAAAGAACACGCTGAATAAAAACTTATCTGCACTCAAATGTGTTTGTGTTTTTTGTTCTAATATTAATTTCGGTACTAGCGAAAACAAGTGCCAAGTAAGTATATATATATTCTCCTCTTATTTTCTCATAGCGAAGCCGATTTGGTGTTGGATCCTAGGCTGGATATAGTATTGTTGTTTAAAATTTTGAGCATAATAGGGTTGCCGACCACGGAAAAAAAAATTAAAATAAAAAGAGTGTCCGCCGTATTTTGTGAGCATGGTAGAGTTGCCACCAGGAAAAAAAATTTAGACTTTTAATAAAAAATTTTTTTTTTTTGTCACTTCGTAAGTGTGCCCGCCGTGTGAAAAAAAGTTTGTGAGCATGGTAGGGTTGCCACCCCCAAAAAAAATTGTTCTTCTCCTTTTCCTTTCGTGAGTGTGCCCGCCGTGTGAGGAATTTTTAGACCCCGTACTTAAAAAAAGTACAGGGGTCTATTGGGTTTGTTTTAACGAAAATGTGCGTAACAGGCAGAAGGAGGCGTGGCAGACCCAATAAAGTATATATATTCTTGATCAGCATCAATAGCCGAGTCGATATAGCAATGTCCGTCTGTCCGTCTGTCCTGACGTCTGTATGAACACCTAGATCTCAGAGACTATAAGAGCTAGAGCCACCAAACTTGGTATGTAAGTTCGCCTATATTGCAAGCAGATCAAGTTTGTTTCAAAATTTGGCCACGCCCCCTTTATCGCCCACAAATCTAAAACAAAAATTTCATATCCAAATTATAAGAACAATTTAAAAGCTAGTGACACCAAACTTAGGTTCCTCTATATTGCAGGCATACTAAGTCCATTTCTTTTTTGGATCGGACCACTATATCATATAGCGTCCATAGGAACAATCTGTCGAAAATCAAGTGTTAGTATGAAAAACTTTTTTGTTTTATGAGGTATCTCAACCAAACTGATACAATATACATAAGATTGAGTTTTATATATCCTGTCAAAAGTTGGTTTAAATCGGACCACTATATCATATAGCTGCCATAGGACCGATCGGGCGAAAATCAAGTCTTAGTAGGAAAACTTTTTTGTTTTATGAGATATCTCAACCAAACTGATACAATATGCAAATAACTTGGTTTTATATATTCTGTTCAAAGTTGGTTGAAATCGGAGCACTATATCATATTGCGCCCATAGGAAAAATCGGTCGAAAATCAAGTTTTAGTATGAAAAAATTGTATGTTTTATGAGATATCTCAACAAAACTTATGGAATATGTTATTAAGTTAGTCTTATATATTCTGACAGAAGTTGGTTTAAATCGGTGTAATATATCATATAGCTGTCATTAAAAAAAGTAGTCGGAAATGTATTACAACGCTCTGCAACAGCATCTAGCGAGCAAAATATTTTTAAATTATTGTAGTCTTTTCTATTTCTATAGTAAGTACGGGGTCTCCGACAGTCGAGTATGGTCGACTGTAGCACCGCGAGCGCAGCGAGCGGGGGGTTGGTGAGCGAAGCGAGCAGGGGGCGGAGCCCCCTAGTTTTCTCTCTGGTAGTTAATAGCTGTTGTTCTGGCCTTGTTCCTCCACCGTAGCGTGTGGTTTCAGGTCTCCCACGTGTGCCCGTCGTATCTTTTTGTCCACTTGGGATTGTAATTTACAAATTACCGGTGATACGAAGTCCACGATCGTATATGGTCCTCCAAACCTCGGTGCCAATTTTGCCGCAAATCCGTCCGTCGTGTTGGACAGATGATGCTCCTTCAACCACACCTGCTCCCCCACGCTAGGTTTCCATGGCCTCCTGCGTAGATTATAATATCAAGCCTGGTCCTGAGCAACCTTCTCCAGGCTCCTGCGAATTATTTCGAACATTTCCTTGAGCTTTCCAGCATTTGCCCGGGGGTCCTGGGATGTTTGTCCGGTGCCGATGGCCACCTCATCGTACAACGCCTGTGGTAGTCGAGGTTCTCGGCCCTGTGTTATAAACACTGGTGTGTAGCCTGTGGATGCCGATACACTGGTATTAACTGCTAGGGTGATTTACGGCAAAACTTCGTCCCAACACCGCTGATTTGTCCCTGCGTATTGAGCTATCATCGTTTTCACGGTGCGATTTGGTGTGTATGGTGCCGTGTATTGATGTCTCACACCCAAATCCTGCAGGAAGCTCTTGAACGCCTTACTAGTAAACTACGCGCCGTTGGCGGTGATGAGGATCTTTGGTACGCCAAAACTTGCCAGGATTCTCTCACGAAATGCTTTCTGTAGGGTTGCCGCCGTTGCGCTTCGCAACGGTATCAGCTCGGTCCATTTCGAAAATCGGTCTATAAATACTGACAGTGTCGTATTTCCGTGCTTTGACCGAGGTAATGGGCACACAGTTGCCCATGGTTCCATGGTCTCATCTTAAGAATTGCCCAGACGATGGCCAAGCATTCTTTCTCCATTGCTGAGTAGTTTATCTCGGGGCCGTGGAGTGTTCTCCTGGCGTATGCGATCACCCGCTCTTCCTCGCTGGATTCCTAGTCCATAGTTGCTAGCATCAGTTTGCAACGTGAACTGCTGACTAAAATCGGGACACGCCAGGACTGGTGCTTTTGTCAGCTTCTCCTTCACCATCTCGAACGCTTGCTGATGCTGTTCGCTCCATACCCACTTTACGCCTTTCTTCAATAATCCGTTGAGGGGATGTACCGTGTTTGAAAAATCAGGAACAAATCGTCTATACCAGGAGGCCACTCCGAGATACTGCCGCAGCTCCTTGATATTTGTGGGTGGTTTTAATTGCGAAATTGCAGCCACTTTATCGGGATCTGTGGATATTCCATGTTCGTTTACTAAGTGACGCAGATATTTGAGTTCTTTTTTGAAGAAGTCGCACTTGTCGACGTTGATCTTCAAATTCGCTGCCCGCTGTCGTCGAAACACCTCTTTTAAATTGGCCATGTGGTCCTCCAACGTTTTCCCCATGACAATGATGTCGTCCAGGTATGCGAAAGCATGGGGCAACATTTCCAGGCCAATCACCCGATCCAACGCACGCTGGAACGTTGCCGGCGCTGAATGAAGTCCGAATGGCATGACTTTCCAATGGAATAATCCTCTGCCTGGGACGGTGAATGCGGTCAATGGTCGACTTGATTTTTCCATTGGGATTTGCCAATAGCCGTCTTTCAAATCGAGGCTCGTTATGTAGTGAGCTTCCCTCAGTTGATCCAAAATGTGGTGTACTCTGGGTAAAGGATATGCGTCCTTGACCGATCGACTGTTTAATTGCCGGAAGTCGACACACAGTCTCCATTTGCCCGTCTTTTTCTTGACCATCACTATCGGTGCGCTGTGTGGACTGTTAGAAGCTTCGATACATCCTTTGGCGAGCAGTTCGTCGATCTGCTTGTTGATCTCCTCCTGCATTCTTGGATTCTTCGGGAAGTACCGTTGCTTAATCGGTCGGTCATCGTTCATCACAATTCGATGTTCCGTTCGTCGATCACTCCCGGTTGAATTAATAGTGGCATCTCCGTCTTTTTGCTCCCGAGCTCGATCTGTACCTCCACTTGTCCAGTGGAGGTCCGGCCGTCTGCCAACCGCAACTGTCTTTGTATTGTTCCCAGTTCAAATCCTTTACTGCTAACTCCTCGCTAATAAAGCTGATCGTTGCCCCTCTGTCGATGGTAGCGTTGTAGAGGTTCTTGCCTATTTGAACTTGTGCTGACAGGTGGTGGCCTTCGTCTTTCAATGTGCCGATTAGTTTTGTGGAGCCGCTTCTATCGGCATCCGCTCGCCCCTGGAAGCTGGACGCCGGTGATCGTTTCCCGGTCGGCAACATTGCACTGTGCGGACTCCTATTCGTCCACACACCCAACAGAACAACAGGTTTGGGTTTTGGCATTCTCTCGCCCAATGCCCCTCGTGTCCACACCTTCTACATGCTTGGGTCGGGTTGGGGACATGTGTTTGTTGTCCCGAAAATGATCTAGGGTTGGCTGTTGGCGAACCATGGTGTTCTCGGCACACCGAGCGCAGTGGTCTCTCGCTTCGACTGCTCTGGATTCTTCTATTGCCATGAATCTCGGGCGATTGTTACGGGACTGGTGCCGCAATCTGTCCCTGTCTCTCTCCAGTTCCTCGAACTCTTCTGCCAGTTGCATCAGCTCGATTAAGCTGCTGTTCTGGTATGGTCTTGCAAACGCTCTGAAGTCGGGTAGGCTACTGTTGTAAAATTTCTCCCGTTGCCGCTCCTTCGACAGTCGTAGTGGCCGCATCATGCTTGCATCTCTACCACGAACTTCTTAAACGGCTCGTCGATGCCCTGCTTTCGTCGTGCTACTTCATCCGTACATTTCAGCTGACCATTCCACCTGTTCCAAAAATTCTAGTGGCCTTGTGCTGCCATCGAACTTGAAACTCCATTCTCTGACTTGCTTGGCCACTGCTGCATAGTCTCGTGATTGATTTCTTGTCATTTGGTTCTAGTGTTCGGCGTTTGGCATCCACGCCTCCGGTCAGTGTGACCCCGAACTCGAAGCCATATTGCAACAGTTCCTCCTTCTTCAGATTGTATATCCATGCCCTTACCATTGTAAATCTATTCTGGTCTTATATTCGCAAAACCCTGCACGTTCGGCGCCAGTTGTAACGATCCTAGTTGTATGTATAGATGACGCTGGTGTGTCCTGTGTCGGGCCGGTCGTCGTCCTCCCGAGTCGATCCTGGGTCGTCTGCTGCAGTGCGGCGCATTCCGTCGGCACTGGGGGGGATCCTGGTAATATAATGCGGTGATATCTTGACGGGTGTCCTGGCAGCGCGAGGACATACAACTGGGATCCTGGCAACGCGAGGATATCTTGACGGGGGTCCTGGCAACGCGAGGACAACTGGGTGGGATCCTGGCAACGCAAGGATATTTTGACGGGGGTCCTGGCAGCGCCAGGACAACTAAATGGAATCCTGGCAACGCGAGGATAACTGGGTGAGATCCTGGCAACGCGAAGATAACTGGGTGGGATCCTGGCAACGTGAGGATATCTTGACGGGGGTCCTGGCAGCGCGAGGACAACTAAATGGAATCCTGGCAACGCGAGGATATCGTGACGGGGATCCTGGCAACGCGAGGATAACTGGGAGGGATCCTGGCAGCGCGAGGATATCTTGACGGGGATCCTGGCAACGTGAGAATATACTGACGGGGATCCTGGCAACGCGAGGATATCTTGACGGGGGTCCTGGCAGCGCGAGGACAACTAAGTGGGATCCTGGCAGCACGAGGATATCGTGGCGGGAATCCTGGCAACGCGAGGATATACTGACGGGGATCCTGGCAACGCGAGGATATCTTGACGGTTATCCTGGCAACGCGAGGATATCTTGATGGGGATCCTGGCAACGCGAGGTTATAATGACGGGGATCCTGGCAACGCGAGGATATACTAAGCTGGGTCCTGACAGCGGGAGGACAACTAGCTCCTTACCTTAGAACTCTAGTTCTTCGCCACTTCTCAAAGACTGACCCGCATCTGTAACTGCATGCCCTTTTATAGTTGCGAGCCCAAACCTAACGGCACATGCACTCACTAGTCAATCGTCACCGTTCATTGTTTTAACGGTTCTTCCATCCCGAGCGTCACTGTAACGGTGACATAGTCCATGGGCGGCGCTGAGGGGGGGTTCAAAGTGTGGGTCAACCCGTTGTTGTTGAAATAAGAACTTGTATTTTGTGAGAAACAAATATGTTTCTCACAGAAGCAACTGCTTCAGGTCAACAAAAAACAAAATCCTGCATAGCTTGAAATCATTTAAAACCCCTCTGTTGTACAAAATATTGTATGAGATTTAATTATGCAAAAATGAATACTGTGTCTTTTGTTGGTTTATTGTGGATATGACATCTCCAGCAAGCAACAACACTTGCATAAATGCAAGGAGCACGGTATCTAGCGATGTTGATTCTCCTGCTAGTTGACCAGCATGTCATCTTTTTGTCGCGAAAACCAGTTTGGAATTATAAGGCTCAATAAAGAAAAAAAAGTGTGGATACCACTGTGTGTTGCTGTTAGACCAACTTTTAAACCTTTTTGATTATCCACATGACATAACTCAACCAATAACACACAACACTTGCATAGAAGCATGAAGCATGGAGCATGACATGGTACAGCTGCTTCCCGACTAGCGATTCAAGTCTAATGTCATATTTCCGTCGGCAGAACTAGTTGAGAATTTGAAGCATTCCTATAAGGTCCAACAATACAAAAACTATTGCTGTTCTACTTGTCCGATCTTGTTGCGATTCAGTGGGATAATAAATAATATTAACAGATATCGGTTATTACCAAAAAATACGTATTACATGAAAAATTGTTGGTGAGATGGATTTTCGCGATCCTTTTGTTCATACAGACGGACAGACACACAATGTTATATCGACTCGGCTATTGATGCTGATCAAGAATATATATATACTTTATGGGGTCGGAGATGTCTCAACGAACACAATATACCCTTATACTTATTTTTTTTGAGTAACGGATATAATAAATGTAAAAGTTTGCCGTTGTTTGAAAATTTGAATATTAATAGCTTCCTCAGGTTAATAATTGATATTGGTTATCAACTGCTTCATGTTCACAATTGTTGAATGCAGTTTTTTAAACCAACCATTCATGTAGCAACTGTTTAACGTTGTAAAAAAAATCGACTTTGTCTTTGTCTGGGGAAACCATCATATTTTTTGAAATGCATATTATTTATTTCACTCAAATCATTACGTTACTTGAATTCTTATTTTTATGCCCAAAATTGTAAACAATGAACTGTAAGCACTCAAGTCGCTCACGTAGAGCTTTTGTTATACTGGAGGTCACAGCCTCTTATTTAAGAGAATATACCATTATTGCGTATTGGAGATAGAAAACGAGCAGACGTTTTTTTTCTTTCTTTAATATATTATGCAGAATTTGTCGACCGTGACAGGACACTGTACTCGGCATGTCCCATCGTAAAACCTTCAAACAGAATTAAAATCGTAATTTGTAAGCCAACTACGTTCACCAGAAAATACTAATCGGAGCACAACAAGTTGGAAGAGATCTTGTTTGATGTCATCTGGATTCGCTGCATCCCTACATCAAAGAATATTAGAATTCATCATAATCGTTGGACCAACACAACCAGCGCCAACATCGTAAGAACAGTTGCTTCGCTTACGTTGACATCGACGTCGTTAACTCTTGCAGAAATAACCACGCGCCAGATGCCCAATTAATCGCGCTGAGGCAGCTCAGGAATACAATGCAAAAAAAGTTCGCATTGAACCACAGAAAGACACGGCCACACTTGAATGTCAGTCTTAAATTCTGGAGTCATACTTCAAGAAAATTCTGCAAACTCAATCGGAAATTGAAAGGCTAGAACCATCTGATAACACTCGTGAGGAAATTGAGAGATCTATATAACAAAGGCAGTTATTATTAAGCGTCTTGGAGCAAAAACGGAGAAATATATAATATCATAGCCAGAGCTTTTTGAATTCATCATTGTGTTTAAGTGGCCATCACAATCGACTTAAATCACCAAAATTCGACGGTAAATACAGTGAATATAAGAAATTTCGCACTGCTTTCGGATCACTGGTACATGACGATCAGTCAATATCAGCTGTTGACAAATTCAACTATCTTTTAAGCTGTCTATCAGGTCCCCCCCTGAGCGTCGTTGCACCGTTCACAGTGACCGCTGAGAATTATCTGAAAGCTTTAGGCCGATTGAAAGAACGATACGATCAGAAGGTTCCCATTTTCACAGTGCATGTATCTAGTTTATTTGAAATCACAGCTATGAAAGAATTTGAGCCAGCTACTCTTTGCTCGTTCTTGGATACTGTTGATGCACTACGCGGCTCTCTATTGTCATTAGGAAGCGAATCAGATGTATTAAATGAAATTTTAGTACATCTAGTATTAATGAAGGTGGATTCAGATTCTAAAAGGCGTACAACCTAGAGCAAGAGGCTAAATGAAATTCTCTTTTTCCCACAAAAACCAGATCAAGATTGTCATCCAATGAATAGTCCCTGCAGTTTGCTGTAACTAAAGTTAGTCGTTTAGTCAGCCTAAACGCTGCATTAAAACATCTGGCTGGACTATTCCATAAGGTATTGATCTTGCAGATCCTCTATTCTTCAAACCACAGCGGATAGATTTACTTATCAGTACACAGGAGTTTTTTGACCTGATAACAGAAGGGAAAGTACTCTATTTTGAATACTTTAAACAGATTCTGGCAGATAGAAGAACTTGATGTACCCGATGATCAAAATAAAATTTTCACAAAAGAAGAGCAGGAGTGTAAAAAGCATTTTGTAGCACCACACACAATTTCATCCGTCGGGAGGAGTACAGGTTCGATTACCATTTAAAGAGTTACCTGAGAAGCTTGGATCAAAAAGCAGATTTCTTCAACTTGAACGTCGCTT